>VWYH01007856.1:416377-663222 GCA_013399365.1 Pampusana beccarii
CGCTGCCGCCAGCCGGCCCGGCTGTCCGGCCGGAGGCCTCGCGGGGCTGTCCCGGCCCCGGGTGTCGGTGCGCGGGGCGGCGGGGCCGGGTCGGTGGCCCTAAGGGGGCTCTAGGGAGGCTCTGCAGGGGCGTCCACGCCGCCCGGGGTTCAGAGAAAGGAGCTGCCTCAGGACCTGCCGTCGCCCCTGGGTGCCCGCGGGGGCGGCCAAGTCCGTTGCGCTTCCCATCGACGTCCGCAGCTCGGTGCTCCCTGTGAGCACTCGCGGGTACCTCCTGGCGTTCCTTGTGCGTGCCCGGTGGCACCCAGTGGTGTCGCGGTGCCAGCGCCCGCTATGGCACACGGCAGTGGGCACCTGAGCATCCCTGCGTGCCCGTTGTGGGCACCTGTCAGCGATTCGGAGGCCGCAGCTGCTCGGGAGCGGGGCAGCACGGCGTGGCCGTGACTTGCTGCGTGTGTGGCATCGGGCTGCCAAGGGCGACCTTCAGTCGTGAGGGCGTGCGGATGAGCGCTTCCCGTTGGAACAGGTCTGGGGGTGGACGTTGTCAATGTGTAATGCATCCCTCTGGAGCGGGAGTGTGGGGAGAGGCAAGGTGAGCCGGGGGCTATAAGAGCCCGGCCATCCTCACGGAGGACCTGGGCAAGGGGCATGGGCTGGTTGGGAGAGTGGATGCCAAGGGGAGCCCTCGTAGGTTGTGATGCATAAGGAGGAGCACACCATGCTCTTGTTCTGCAGAGGAGCTCTCCTCTGGTAAATGAAGCTTGCTGGTGGTTTATAGCAGCACCAGCTTGCATCTGCCTGCGTGGATGTGTGCTAGCGTCTAAGAGGCAGTCATACTTGGTGAGGGGGTTCCATCCCTCTGAAGCTCTGGAAACAGGTAGGACTGGTTGTCCTGAGCTGACAGATTTGTACAAAGCTGGCTGGTTTATGTGCTGTCCTGGTTGATGCTTCTTTACGTGAACTTACTTTGCACAATGGAAGAACATTATTATGTCATCAGTAAGTTTTGTTTTGGTATTTTGTTTTGTTTTAAACTCCACGCTTCTTCCCTCATCGGGCAGAAATGGCAGTATCTATGTTGATGAGCCTCCTGCGTAACTTACAAATGAGAAAGTGGAGGAGCACAAGAAATAGGTAAACCCGAATGCCAAGAGGGAAATAGCTACATTCAGTGTGAAAGAACTTAAAGACAAATATTTAAACAAGGAGAGCGAGCGTAGTTAGAACATCAGTCAAAATCTGATGTCGTCAAAGTACAGATGCATCTTTTTCAGTGCATTTAATACAGTGCTTATACTGCCATGTCAGTACCTGTGCAGGTGTTTGGATACGATGAATATGTTAAAAACAATTGTAATGTATCACTGCCACTTTAATGGTCTAGGTGTTATTTGCAAGCTAAGGGTAGCAGAAACTTCACATGATAGTTGCAAGAATGTTGCCTGAAAAATACATAGAAATTTACATGCAGTCTAATTCAGTTTAAATTAAGGATGTTATTAGTACTATTCTGGCTGGTACCTTCTTAATGTGTGCCAGTGCCCTGCAAAACTGGAATAACTGTGTGTCAGCCACACAGTGGTTCTGCTGACATCGGCTTTCTTTGCAGCCATGTGCTGCTCGCAGAAAGCAGCGTACTTAACCAGACTCCGCTTGCACAAATAACAAACTGGAAACAACTGTATTGCTTCTGTCTTTCTCAAGATTCCCTTTGCCACAGATTGATTTCTGTGCCGAAGGCTAATGTTTCAGTTTTGCTCCGGTTCTTTAGACCGATTATTTTTTCGTGCTCCTCTGCCACCTTTTAACCCAAATTTTAAGCTTTATGGAAAAAGAGTTCATTATTGTGATAAAGCTGGTTAGACAAAAGAAAATAGTTGCAGCCAGGCACTTCTCTCTTTCCAAATTTAAAGTTGTTGTTCAGTTTGTTCTCTAGAGTTGTTGTTGATGGTAAAGGCTTCCATCAAGCAGCTCCCTTCCTCTGATTCTTATTCACAGTGAGTACAACTCACTGGAAAGCTTTTTCTGAGCAAACTTCAAGTTACTGTTTAATTCTTTATGCTTCATCCCTCCATTTCAACATTTTTTGATGTGACTAGGTTTCCTGGGGTCTGAAACAACATCCTTCGGTTTTGTGAACAGCAAGGTTTGTGAAGCGATTCCCACCTGAATCTTAAACCCCTGGTTGTTTGTCTCTTTCCGGGATCACACAAGTCTTCCTGGCTGGTTCCAAAGGAAAACAAAACTGTTAAGTGCTCGTTTCTGTATGTGTTTCTGCTTCTATATTTTAGATGATTGCACGTATCTGTGTGGCCTGTGTCCTCCTTCCACACAGGTAGAAAATACTAAAAGACACTTTGGATCCCTCCCAAGTTGCTGCACAGATTTGATGCCCATGTTGGGAGCAGCGAAGGTTTAGTTCCTACTGTCAGCTCTTGTCTGTGCTACCAAGCTTTTACACTGCAGCTTGACATTTTCAGGGAAGCATTAAATAATGTACCAGTAAAAGGTATATTGATATCCACAGTCCCAGCAGCAGCTTGATTGACTGGAACATCTTCAACCAGGTATCATAGCAGAGGGCTTTGGGAATGGGCTCCTTGCACAGGGCTCTCAGACTTTGTGCCTCCAGGGAAGTTAGAAAATACATCTTATTTTAGTTGAGAGGCACAGAGTGGTGTGAGGTGAAGGAGCAACCTGCAAGAAAGGGGAGGAGAAGCCAGGTTGTGTTTGTTCCAAAAACCAAACTCTGGGACTTTGTAGATCTGCT
Source organism: Pampusana beccarii (assembly GCA_013399365.1). Taxonomy (NCBI): domain Eukaryota; kingdom Metazoa; phylum Chordata; class Aves; order Columbiformes; family Columbidae; genus Pampusana; species Pampusana beccarii. Next base: position 419,148 of record VWYH01007856.1, read on the forward strand.
TGCACTTCGAGGATGATTTCTGGGAGAAAAACGACAGTGGTTTTCACTTTTTGCTTGACAATCACAGACTGTAAGTGGCTCAAAGTGTTTAGAAAGTACAGATGTTTTTACTGCCTAAAATCTTGTTATTGTGCTAGAAGATGCAAAAGACACCTGTGGTGCAAAATAGGGTGTCACCAGGATGTGGGAGGTCAGCTCTGGCTGTGTAAGTCAGGAGCAGTTGGCTAAAGTCACTAAAGCTGTTCAGACTTGCAGCAGATGAGGAACTGATCCAGCGCTTTTTGTCTTTCTGTTAGAAAAGGCTACGTGACCTAAGACTATAAAAACTTCTTTCCTCTCCTGCCCTGCCCTCCCCTCTTCCCCATCAAGTGTTTAGAATAGCAGAACTGAACTCAGAGTTGTCTCTGTGCCAGATTTTAGGACGTCAATATAGTGGAAATCAATATAACAGCGAAAATGTGTTTGTTTTCTGAAGGTTACTTTTTAAACAAATATGAGTTGGGATTACTTATGCTCTATTCCCATTATTTTAGAGGTTTTCTGATAATTTCCTTGCTTTGTCTCAGTGGAAGTGCTTTTTCTTGAAGCTGTTACTCATTTCCACCATTTTTACTCCAGTCAGGGACAAAACAAGCCAAGTGAGACATTTAATACACGGAGCGATGCATATGTCAGCTCTTTTGGTGACTGCAGGTATATAGTTTAAACATTTTGTGTAGAAATGAGGGGATCCCCTTTTGTATAAAGGTTATTGTAGCAGGAAAATAATAAGTGGCTTTTGAATACTTCGATAGCATATGGTATGGTATGATTTCTGTCACCCAGCTGTCACCCTTGCATCTGATGTAATCAAGGGACAGTTACCAGGCATTTGAGGAAAGAAATCAGAGTTTACATTTATGACTGAAACATATAACTTTGTAACATTTGTAACTGGAAATACTGTATCTTGAAGGACTGTCAGTATGTTAAAGCTGTAAATCACTCCTAAAGGACCTTGAACATCAAAGCTTATTTCACATTAGTAGACAATGTTTTTGTTATTTTGGAGCTCAAGGATGCTGTCAGCTGCTAATGAATTGAGGGGGGATCAGTACTTCTCCACTGAGATAACTTGGTTACTTCTGAAGTTCCTCTGAAAACGTATTAAAAAGAAGAAATTTAACATGAAGACACCAGTTTTTCAGAGTTGTGCTTGCTGTCGCAGTGATACTTCACCTGAACGCTTGCTTTGCTGTTCTTTTTCTGCAGGTAGAGTCACCACATGAAGGTACATTTGTAGGAAGCTGAAGGACGTTTTTGTCATCATCCGTAAGTACCTACCCTCAAAGTAACATATAAGCGCAACTCTAAACTACAACTGGCCCTTTTTATGTCTCTACAGTAAGTATTCCTCAAAAATTTGTACTGTACCTTTTTTGTAAGGTTTCAATGCAAATTCTTAAAAGCTGCCAGAGCAAAGAGTGTGGGGAGCTTGAATAAAGTTCTGTTACTGTCTACTTGTTTACACCATTGCTTTCATACAGCAGTATTTTTTTTCATCTCTGCTGGGTTGCAAGTCAAAAAGGCAGCGTGACGCGTTTATTTTTCTGCTTTATCTCATGGGTGTCTCCCAGAGCAGAACTGTTATTGCAGCAGCCTTAATGCATAAGCTGTAGCATGAAGGTGGTCTTTGAGAGTATTTGAAGGAGAAAACAGGGTATGGTCTTATCTCTTTCTGTCTTACAGGGCAAACGAATTAAAATTGTTGAGAGTCACACGTCCAATTAGTGACAGAGCCAGGAACACAACATGGGTTTTGTGGTCATCATTTTGGCAGATTTCTCCCTGTAAAGAGGGAGGGCAGGTTAGTTGTGTGCACAGGGACTTGCGTATCATTGGAGTTGTCCAAACTCCAAAGCACTTTGGCCTGGAAAATTCTAAATTCTTCACCAGAGGTTAGAGGCATTGGTCCCTACTTTCACAAACTAATCTTGAGAAGGTGTGAGGACAGTCAGTCATTTAAAGCCATAGATGCGTAAGTCATGGACCCTGCCATGCAGAGGACTAAGGGGGTATTTATGGAGTTCAAGAAGTGGGTGACAGTTTGTTGAAGGGTGACGTGCACGAAATGCAGAGGGGGGACACTGTAGCAGGTTATAGGAGATGTTTATGTGCATGTTTAATACTGCCATGTCTTGGCATATAAGCCAACACCTATGTACAGTTTTAGAACTCACTCCACTTACTAATATGTGCAAAGTGATTTTTGGATGTATCACTCCTCTACACATCACCTCGCTGACAGAGCAAAGTACTGAACTGTTACTATTTCCAGAATGTCAGTCTTCCTCTTGGCCTGCTCCTCCCAGATTACGCTATCTGGTGGCAAACACCTTGCTAAACTGCAAGGTACTGTGCTGAGACTACAACTATGTTTTTCCTTTTTTGGACCTTGAACTAATATTTTTATACTTGTGATTTTTTTAAGATCCTAGATTATTTGTTGGGATTGTTTTATGCTTGTAGCTCTTCTTGACCTTCAAGCGTATGTGCTTCACTCATGATATCTGAGGGGTTAGCAGCTGGTGGCCATGGGGTTGTCTCATTGAACTGTGTTAGATATTAATGCCTGAGCTCTTCACAAAGGCTGTTTAACACTCAGAAAATGAAATGTTCCCCCTTTCTGTAATACAGTGCTGATGTATGTATGACTTATTAATGCTTTGTGTACTGTTCCTGTGTTATCCAGAAGAGGTAGAAGTACCAAATGGGAACTAGTTCTCTTTGTCTGTGTGCTGTGTTGAAAATATTTCTTGAAGGCTGGTTGAAACAAGCCTCTGTTTGAATGCGTACTTCTCTGTACAGCTCACTTGCATTAGCAAGCCTAGATCAGCCACTCTTCTAATGCTCGGTTCTGTTTGTTTGGGTTTTTTGTTAACACAGGTTCTGCCTGCACATCTGCACTCATCTGGCAAGATGGTATTTCGGAAACCACCCGATGGTGGCTGGGGCTGGGTGATCGTTGTCGTTTCCTTCTTCACTCAGTTCTTGTGTTACGGATCACCGCTGGCGGTGGGAGTCTTGTATGTAGAATGGCTGGATGCTTTTGGAGAAGGGAAAGGCAAGACTGCTTGGGTTGGATCACTAGCAAATGGAATCGGATTGCTTGCCAGTAAGTGTGTCTTAAATCAAAACGTTTCTTTCTAATAGATGCTTCCGTCTGTGTGTGCTTTTGGAATTATATTAGAAACAGCTGCAAATGATAGAATGAGGATGCTGCATTTTTGTTTTAGGTCAAGACAGGTAAGAAAATTATATTTGTAGTTCCAGTATACATAAGCGAAAACAATATAATCGTAAAAGAGTATTATATATAATTGTAAAAAAGTATTACCCTTAGAAAATTCAAAATTATTGTATTTGAATAAACAGGAAAAACCAAACTGTCTGGGAAACTAAGTGGTAATTTTGTTGATGGGATTTAAAAAAAAAATGAGTCTTGAAGACTAACATTTGCATTACTATCTTTAAAATCAGAGAAAACTGTTAGAATGAAATGATTCGAGTGCTTTTAGAAAAAACGGTCAATCAATAAACTAGTTATGCATTTTTCAGTTCTAGGAGTAAATCCACCAGTTAGGGTGGGTGAGGCTCTTTTTCAGTGTTTGTTTAAGAAAAATCTCCATTTGACGCCTGGAAAATTATGGATAACAGTGGCATTAAATAAAACTACTTTACTGGAAGATTTTCTTTAGTAAGACATTGTCACTTTGAGAGTAACAGCAGGGTTTTAGGGAAATAAACCACGACTTTTCAAGTCCACGTGTCCATTTTTTTATTGTTATTTTAATATCGAGCATGGGTATTGTACTGGGTAATGTCACTAACTTCTGCATTTTGAAGATTCACCGTGGGAACTATTATGTTTTTGCTGAATCTGGAAAAAAATTGCATGTTGGTAGGGAAATTGCTATGGGCAAAAGCAGTTATGTAGCTTAATGGACAAAATGCAGCTCAGGATCCTGGTGAAATCTCTCCTTAAAAGAAAGTTGACATTCAAATAGCAATACAGACCTGAATAAAGACCACTGCTTTGTATGACACTACAACTGGCCAAATACTGGCATCACACTTCTGTTGGGGTTTTATATCAATAGGCAGGATGGAAATGGGCAAAGGCAGGTGTGTCATCAACCACAAGAAGACTCTCTTCCGTCCCAGGGTGTAAGTGGGCAAAGAACTGTAGACTGCTCTTCTATCGTACTTCTTTATTTTCCTGTTTTGAGGGCATTAACTCCTTTTATTAATGGATCAAGACCTAAAGAAACCTGAGTGAGAGAATGGAGTGGGGCAGGGGGAATAGGTTCAACGAGATAGTTACTGAAGAAAAACAAGGCAGAAAGGGCTTGCAAGAGAAAGAGTGAAAACAACCCGCTCCCTGGAGACCAGAAGTCTCTGGCTCACTCTGCTGACAAGAGCCTCAACCCTGTTTCTTGTATGTCAGCATCATGCTGGTTTCCAGATTTCTTCGTGCTCTCTGTCTTGCCACTGTGAGCAATTGTCAGTAGTTGCTTTATAGCAAATAGAAATGTCTGTGATTGAATAATAGAAATAAAAGATACCGTTGTATCTGATTTTGGCATAGAATACTTAAATTACTTGAAATGTTGATGGCTTAGGAGGAACATTGTCTGTCACTGTACTTTTGTTCTTTCAGTTTGGGATTTGGAAGCTTAATAAATCATTCCTACTTTTAATGCCTTTGAAGAAAAGTACAGTGAGTGCCTTTTAATTGCATTGGTATTATCAGAGTTGACTGAAAACAAAATATATGTTCCCTGCTTTACCCAAAATGGAAGATCTCGGTGTCTTATCAAGCTGGGATCTGACCTTAGTGATAACTTTACTTAAAGTAAACTTGTTGGAGAGACACTGTAAGTATCATAAGCTCTACTTAAAACTTGAATGCTCTCAACAAGTCACAATTTTTCATGCAGTTTTCATAGCAGTCCTTTTCCAGACCTGGCCACTAGGGTAAAGAATGTGTGTGTTTTCAATGCAAAACCATTGATATAACACATTGCAAAGTTGGGCCCTTTTCAGGAATATAGGAAAAGAGAACGTGCTTCTGTTCTTATTTCTGCTCTTGCAAGTTCTAGAATTATAGGCCAGGTGGGACCTCTATGTGTTGTAGCCTGTGTTAATTAGATGGTCCGGCTGAATGACTTGTTCTAAATTAGCATGTTTTCATGTACGTGAAGAGATACTATCTGTAGCTTAATAACAACCTCCCCAGGCAAGCTGATTTCAGGAGCAATATTGCATGTATGAATGCCAGTAACAGGGCAGCTTCACTCCAAAGCCTGTCGGTAGTTCCCTCGCCATTTACTGTTCCTAACTTGACTCTTCTCGTATTTGTTGTTCTTTTCCTTCACCTCCTTTATTTTGGTTTCCAGTCTCTGTTCTAGTTATCCAAAGACATATTTTCAAGTATTGGTACTCTTTCAGCAACCCGTGTTGCATGCAGAAAATACAGTAATTCTCATTTGATTTAGAGCACATTCGTTTTGTGTGTTCTCTGTCTCTTATGGCTTTTCTCAGTAGTTCATTCCCTCCTTAAAAGTATAAAATCTTATGATACAAGCTGCTTAGTTTTCGTTTTCAGATGATTAATAATGTTATCTTTAAGTGGCGTATTTTGAAGCGTCTCTGAATAAGTGTGTGGTGTGTGTCTAGAGCCTGCAACCAAATTACTTCTAAATTTTCTTTTAAGCCTGTGTCTTGATACAAGAGACTTCCACTCTTTTAATTAAGACTCTTCTGTGAACCCTCTCCAATTAACACCATTTTTCCGAAGCTATAGATGCCAGACCGGAAAAAGAATGGCAGTTGTGGCAGATTTGCAGCTACGCCCAGGAAATAAGTTAGCATCTGTTTGGTTAAGGAAGACTTTTCTCATTGATAGCGCTGGAAATCACGTTATCTAGCTTCTCTAACAGTGGAAGGCAGGTCCAGTGACTTTGCTATAGTAGCACTGTAATTTCACCAAAAAGAAGAAAATGTCCTTATATGTATGCCAGCTGGCACAGAAAAAGGTTCTGTGTGTTTTCTCCCCTTCCCTCTCTACGCGTAGTCTTAAAAATTTTCTGAAATAGCTGATGCTGGCAAGTCCGTTCACATTTGCCGTATCCTTTCTACAGCGTTTACCTCTTGCTTGTGTGAGCGCTAAACTTAGACTCGAGACATCGAAACGCGGGACAGCACCTTGTTTATGGAGATGAATTTCCCAGCCGCCTGGTGTTGGGTTTCTGTCCTCCTGCTCGCAGCACAGACAGCGTCACTCAGGCCGGAGTCCAGCCCTGAGCTGCCCTGGTCAGCTCATCATCTGGAAAAGGGAATGGGCCAAGGGACATGGTTGATCTCTTCCTTGCAGGATGGCTTGAGTTACAACTTTCTGTGACGCAACCTTACGGTGTATGGGAAGAAATGTGCCTAAAACAGTGAGAGAAAAGCACCAGTGTTATTGCACAGGGCAGTGATGAGACCCCCTCTACAACACTGGGTGTCATAACTCTGGTCAGACTATATAGTAGATGTGGCACATGGTTCCATGGATGGTGTAGGGCTTTTTGCATAGGAAGAATTTGAAAGAGCTTAGCGTGTTTCCCCAGCTAAAACATGCCAGAGAAGGATATTTATTATGCTGTTGAAGATCTCACATTTTTCCTGCACCAAGTGTTGTTAATTTCACATCCATTTGGAGCCTGAAATTAAATTTGATCCATGTTACACTTGTTAAAAGCAAAACAGACAAAGACTTTGGCATTTGTAATTGGCACCACAGCTGTTTATAGTAAAAATTGACTTCGCAGTATTTGGCACAGCAGGAAGCACCAGCGTCGGCCTCCTATTCCCACTCCCATTTATTAATGGAGAAAGAACAAAGGGAAGATTCTCCATTCAAAAGCATGTCTTGATAAATTAATGGGGTGTTTCTGCTGGCCTGAAGCATTCAGTGTTAAATGTTGAAAAAGCTTAATTTTGTGTTTTCAAGCAATATTTTTACAACTCTAAAAAAACCTTCGCAGAATCTACATGTTTTTGGACAAAAACCTCACACGTAGGTAGCCATCAGCGTAAATTATGGAAGCTATACATAGTTTGTGGGGAGCAGAGAGGATGTCCCAGAGGTTCCCCCAAAGAGGACCCCAGTTCATTTAATAACTTTATCAGAAAGGAGCAGGCATTTCAACCAGTTGGGAGTGAGTTGCTGTCCCATGTAAAAAGGCTTTTGCTGATCTATATTCTCATCCAAAGGACGAACACTTGGAGAATATCATATTTATTATGATCAGGCCTTAGCAGTGCATTTAAGAAGCAAAAAAATATTCTTGTGTTCTGTCCAGTGGATTTTATGGGCAGTCTATGAGTGTTGCTTCTACTCTGTGGTTTCAACATGCTCAGACAGATACCAACAAGTAGGGTGGTTCAGATGAATGCAGGTGATAACACAATGAACTCAGTTGTCCAGTATTGTTTGTTTAACAAAAGGCTTTGTGTGTGTATGAGGTGAAGGGGGGAGGACCCTTGAGATGAGCAAGTGAAGGAATGTTGGTTTGCAGAATTTTTCTCTTCATGCAAGAAGTCTGAGGAAGAGAGTATTAGCTCTTGATGTCTGTGAAACAAAACAGATTTGTACTTGTCTGGTGGTCAGAAGATTGTGGTAGTTATAAAGTCCCCGTATGAGCAGCAGATGGCTTGTTCTCACATCTTGGGCAGGACTCCCTGCTGTGTCCAGGTCTCAGTGAGGGTAAAGTCCTTTATTCAAAGAAAAATTAATGAAAATATCAATATACAAATGATTGCTGCTAGGAGTTGTTCTTTCATGAAGGTCTACTGTGAGAGCCCATCTTCTTTCTGGTACCTCTTCCCGTTTTGTCTGGGCATCTTCTTGACTTCCCCTCTGCATTGCCTGATAATTGTGTTACTTGCTGCTGGGCCTTGACGGGTTATGTGCTGAAAAGCAGTGGCTGTACCCGTGCTGGCTTCTAGGTCTTTCTGAACAATACACTTTTCTTCCTAGAGCTAGCTGTCATTCTTATAAGCTGGGCTGGTATCTTCTTTTTTTCGGTAGATTTTGGTCTAGTTTTAAGATACATCATTTGGAAGGAAAAAAGCTCCAGGGATTTTATTTGTAAAAGAGGTAAATATTTATCAGCTTCTCCAAATATTATTCTAATATGAGTACTAACCCCTGGAGTTGTTTGACAAACTGAACAAAATATGGTCTTAAAGGCCATTTTCTATGCTTACTATTGAGGATTGCCCCTGGCATTTTATTTTGATGTTGTTCATGTTAGAGTGAGAAATACATTTTCAGTGGAAGGATCTTTCTGAATGAGAGCCAACTAATGAAAACACTTATACTGCCTGAAGAACGTTTCCTGTGTGACTGTAGATAGACTCTTACATTCTTCGGAATGTCAACTTTGAACAAAATCCACAGGTCAGGAGTTCACAGAGCAAGTCTCAGTCTCACTCTGGGAAAGCTGGATGTTTGACCAGAATTAACTGCCTTGAACCCATTGTTTTTGAATTACTTGTAGAGAATGACATGTTTGTGTACAGTGAGCTCCTGTGCAAATACCATGGTAATAACCAAAGGAACTGTGCCTGGTGGAAAAAAATGCCAGCGCTTTGGGAAACAGTGAAAGGGGATGTGGTGAGGAGGGAAAAGAACAAAGAGGCTGGCCGTCATGGAGGTTTTCTTTTGAGAGTTTTATTTGCTAGCAGTAGGACGAGGGGAGTGTGAAAGTAGGACCTGGCGTGAAGGGGAAGATGGAGCTGTTTTTCTTCTCATCCCAGAGGTCTATAATGACTATTTTAATACTTATGCCAGCATTCCTTCTTATAAACAGGGCCGTTGCTGAGCTGCCAGATCTCTTGCTGTGCGAGATGCCCCATTGACACTGAGCTTATTGGAGCAGGTTCTTCAGTTTTGTGCAGGTTATTTTCCATGTCAGAGCGAAAAGATCTTTGTACTTTCTGTTCTCCTTTGGGATTATTTTTTGTAAGTGGGAGAAGCTGGAAGAGCATCTCCTTGGACCCTGTCAGAGATGCTTTTGATGGTGTTCCAGAGGAGAGTGTCCTTGTCAGATTACGAAGACATGTTCTTCATATCTGTGTCTCCCTTGCTCTAGCTTGAGGTCAGAGGGTGCAGCTTCATCTTGGATCCTCTAGAGGCCATCAGTGCAGTCTGTACCGCCCGTCCAGCCTGGACAGACACCTTCTGAAAGAAGCTGCGTTGAAATACAGAGAGCAGGTAGAAGAGAAATGCTGTTTGTTTTAGCAAGATAGTGGGTGAGAATTAAAGAGCAGAAAGAGTGCAAATTCCTCTGCTTGATTGAATTATGTTATCACCACCTAATGTTCTTTTACTGTGGAAGAACTTCTAAGGTATTACAGATTCAATCCTTTGTTTATTTTTAAATCCTGTGGTTTTAGGAAACATACCAATCTTAATTTGCCAGTTCTAGTAATTAATTCTAAGAATCAGCAACAATTTAGCACTCTCAGCTTTTGTTCTTGGCAAGTTGCTCTGCCCAAGTTATTCTGGCCGGCTTTCATTCCCACAGCGTGCTGGCTTTGGAGAAGCAGCAAGCGCTTACATCTTCCTTTTTCATCGTTTCCAAAATCCAAGTAAACCCCACTTCCCCCGATTTTTCTCGATTCTTCTTTAACTCTGATTCTTTGCCTGAATAAGCCCGAATTCAGACTCCTTTCCTTTTACATTCCCTAGGCAGATAGCTCTTACGTAGGGCAAAAGTTCTGACCTGCCTTGCCTGTGAGGAGTGTTTCACCTGCTGACGAATCTGTGCTCCTGCTTGCCAGAAATGCTTGTCCCATGGCCGGTAACCACAGGAAAACCTTGCCCGCATTCCCAGCTGCTGCCTCCCGTCTGCAAACCTCAGCAAGCGCCATCCCCTGCTCCAACTGCTGTTCACCTCGAATCACCTCTCTGGGCTCACCTCCCATCTGCAGGGAATCTCGGTTACATCTGAGTCAGGGAGGACCAACCTTTACAAACAACAGACTGCAAAGTTACTGCTTTTGCAGATTGAATGGACCATGGGGTGTCTCTGTATTGTGAATGAGATACAAAGTTGGTGAGGGTTTTTTTGTTGTTGCTGCTGTAATTTTTTAAATAATGCAATTAATCTGTTTATCTAACTTCTAATATCAGAGTTGCTGAGTTTAGGATCTTGGGGCTAATATTCAAGTCTATGAATGTTTGGAACTGCAGGGTTTCAGATGAGAGATTGTCTTTTGCAAGCCAAGTCCCTTGCTGGTTGCTTATTTATGCAGGGCACTGCGCTTGCATGCTCCTTTGGACTAAAAGGTGTATTCCAGGTCACACAACTGAAAATAAGTGCTTGTTCTACAACTTCTGTGAGAGGAGAACTGGCTGAGTACAGGCAGAAGTACGAACGTTGCCTGCACTTTGTTCTTGTTTTGAAAAGCTAACCAACCAAGAAATATCATGGGGGTAAAGAGAGCGAAAAACCTCTTCCCAACTTCATGAACATTGCTCTGGACCTTCTCAATAAATGCCTTTTATTTTCCATAGTTTTACAGTAGAATCCAAGATAGGTAATAAGCAGTTATTTGGTAGAATATGGACTAGCAGGTATTTAATTGCCTAGAAAATCAGGGCAGAATACTGTTTGTCTTTATCTGGTATCTCAGCAGATATTTCCCATAAGCACCAGGTGGCATTCTTACCATGATTATGATCAGAAGTTAATTTTTTCCATTTCAGTTTTATAAATCTCATATAAAGATAAATACAGATGCTGTCCTTTTTGAAACACAGGTTTTGGGCTCTGTCAAAAAATATGCACTTGGTTAAAGCTTGACTGATGGTCTAACTTCTTTTGGTACTGAAAGAGGGAGATTCTCTTCAGAACCTTTGTACAAGTCCTTAGGTGTGCAGTGACAGTGTTACAGTCTAGTGTGTATATATAATCCTGGGTTTAAAGAATGGTTTGCTTACTGTCTCCCTCCCAGCCTTGGAACCGTTTCATGGTCTTGATGCCATTTTATTCTTGAACAAAAAGCTTGCTATCCTGATCTTGTATGTTTTTATAACTGTCTTTAAAAAATCCTATAGAAATGAGTACTCTCAATTTTTGTTTAATATAATTATATATTTAAATAACTATTGCAAGAAACATTTCCATAGACTGAAATTTTTCTTACTGGTACTGGTATTTACTAAGAATGTTTCTCCTGCTTTGCCTCTAGGTCCTGTCTGCAGCATATGCGTATCGTCTTTTGGAGCAAGACCAGTAGCAATTTTCAGTGGCTTTATGGTGGCTGGGGGGCTCATGATGAGCAGTTTTGCACCTAACATATACTTTCTGTATATTTCATATGGGATTGTTGTTGGTAAGAAACACTTCCCCTTCATATAGAGACTTAATCTTTATTATTTTGAGTCTTGGTTTATGAATCTGAAATGGGAAACTGATTCACAGAGCCGGTGATAATCTGGGATTGTATTATCAAGGAATATTTTATTTTGGGGCGGAGGGGTTTCGCACAGGCAGGCTGTTATTATGCAGTGAAAGAGGAAGGCAACGCACATGTTCTTCAGGGTTTGAAAACAGTTTGTCCTGGAACACGATTGTTAGAGAAGAAGCTGAGGTTTCACAAACTAGGTGGAATCAAGCAGGTCTTCTGCAGGCACGAAGTGCCAGTCTCAAAGGAATAACATCTCTTCAGGAATTTTGTCATGTACTCATTCTAATTTGATAAATTAGAGGTCATTAGGGAGCACTGTTGTTCTCCACATAATTGGATTGCACCTGAAAAGCTGTGCTGAAGGCATGAAGTTCCTGTTCTCCCGGCAGGTGGTGACCTGCCCCTCTGCTGTGGGTGGTTTATCGAATTAAGGGTGCCGGGAATTGGGGCAGTTTCTGGCCAGCAGGCACCCAGCAGCGTGCTGGCCGGGGCACTGTGCCCTGCAGTGCAGCTCTCTGGGCTGAAAGCCAGGTAGCCCTTCCACATAGCACCGAGCCTGGGCCGGCGAACGCCCCAAACCCAGCCTGCAAAGGCAGGTTCTGCAGCCAGGGGTGGTGGGGGCAGCCCGGAGGCCCTGTTGGCATCAGGATGGGCTGGCTGGTGCTGAGCCAGAGTTAAAAGGCGCCCAGGGTACACTACTGTATTATCTGGGGAAGAAAAAGTGGCATTCATTTCCCAGAGTATGTTACATGCTTTATTTCTAACTCTTCTTCCCAAGGGCTTGGATGTGGCCTTTTGTACACTGCGACAGTTACCATCACTTGCCACTATTTTGACAAACGCAGGGGCCTAGCGCTTGGTCTGATTTCAACAGGTATGAATTCTAATTGTCATTCTCTCTAACTTTTGAACTGTGGTATGGCTATAATTACCCTAGCAATAAACCCCAGGAGATTATATTTTTCACAGTTACTTCCTGAAGTACTTAAGTCAAAACATCATTAGCAACGAACAGATAAAATCAGGCTTCAGATAAAACAGTAACTACACTGAAGGTGTACGGTATGGCTTATCCGTATAGAGGATAAAAGGAGATTCACTAAAATAAAAGCAGACTCGTGAGTAACTTGGGCTTTATGCCATGGGTAATAAGGGGGTAAATTTTCTATAGGGCTCTTTCCTCCCTCTTCTTTCTTACACAAGACCCAAGGTGAGAAAGAGATTGGAGATGCAGGACATAAATGCTGGATCACCATAACCTCACATTAGCTGTATCTTTAAAGGAGTAGTTGAAGTTTGGGCTTATGTTTTTAATATTTTTTCATTTCCAATCTAAAAGGAGACTGAATTCTGAAACCTTCCAAAAACTCATCTCAGCTTTTTGCCCACGTATGTTAAAGGTATTCTAGAAAAAAACGAGCCTCTGATAATACAAGAAAAACTCTCAGGTGGCTGTTAGTGAGGAGAGGCCTGGTCGGTACAGGGTGTTGTGGGATATTACGGCCAGATCCACACCAGAGGAATAAAGGGGAACTTCTGCAGAAATGTTCCTTGGAATCATTTTCAGTGGCTTTTGTTGGGATTTCAGGTAGTTTGCCTTAAGGTCTGATCTTAATTTTAGTACCTGGCAAACAAAACAAGCCTGAATTCTATAGTTTTTTCCTTTGTTTAGCACTGAAGTATATAAATGGCTTTAATATAACCTAGAGGCAGTCTTCACCAAGTCATTTTAATTTAAAGTTTGTCTTTAAATTGACTTGAAAAAACTGCTCTGTATTTGTGAGTGAACATCTGTTGATCACGATGGATTTATGCTCACTTCAACCAAAAGCTTTTTCTTTACATTGGTGGGATTGTATTCATAGCAATTGCTTAGTCTTCAGTGTTTTCTTCTGAATAACCGAACTTCTCAAATGCATGTTTGGCCCTGCAGAACTTCAGAAAGGTCTTTGGAGTTAACTTGTAATGTGTGAGCCCCTCTTCTTAAAAAGCAAGAAGTCAGGGGCTGTTTCTAGGAGGACTCCTGGTGGACCCCAGGTCTATTCCTGCCTTGGAGGAGAAAGGTGGCAGTGAGGAAGAGGGGTGGGTTTAGATTAGGGTGTGAAATTCTGACTGTGCTAACTCAAAATGGTACCTGAAGGAATATGTGTATGTGAGGGCACGGCGGAAGGATGGCTTAATATTTCTTCGGTGGTTTTGACCGGTTATAGTATTGATCCTACTTGTTTCTAAAGTGTCTGCAGTGTTAATCATCATAAATAGCTCAGATATTTTGAAAAACTTTTAATTTTGTCCATATTCAATAAAGAAACTGTAACTTCAAGAGGGGTGATAACTTACCAGTCCATTAGACTGGGGAGAGAGGAGCACAGATGACTTACCATCCCTGTGATGGTACATTTGTAGCTGCAGAAATGTAGAAGTTTGTTAGTGTTGAAGAATGTTCTCGGTTCTTGAGTTTAAACTGAGCCTATTTTTCTTTTACAGGCTCAAGTGTTGGACTCTTTATATATGCAGCATTGCAAAGAGAGCTTATTGATCTGTATGGACTGGATGGCTGTCTGCTAATAGTTGGTGCTCTGTCTCTAAATATACTAGCATGTGGCAGCCTAATGAGACCGTTGGAGTCATCCGATTCCCCTCCACCAGAAAAATCATGTGTCGACAAAGTTCCAGATCAATATTTTGTTTACCACGAAAAAGAAAAGACTGTTGAAGAAAATATAAGCATCCTTGACAAGGGCTACATTGATGAAAAATGTGCAAACAATATGCCTGATTACAAACAGGATAGCATTTTAAATAAGAATGTATTAAGCTCAATAAATGTAAATGAGAAAGACACATATAAAAAGAAAGTCGTAGAACAGACAAACTTCTGCAAGCAACTCGCCAAAAGGAAGTGGCAGCTCTATTTGAACTACTGGGAGGAAACGGCGGTTCTTTTTAAGAACAGAGTATTTTCAGCTCTCTTTGTTGCCATCTTGCTCTTTGATATTGGTGGATTTCCTCCTTCTCTGCTCATGGAAGATGTAGCAAGAAGTGCAAACATTAATGAAGACGATTATCCTGTGCCCCTTATTTCCATTATAGGCATAATGACGGCTGTTGGCAAACTTATTTTAGGAATACTGGCAGATTTTAAATGGGTTAACACTTTATATCTATATGTAACTACCTTACTAATGATGGGAGTGGCCTTGTTGGCAATTCCGTTTGCCAAAAGTTACCTTACATTAGCGATGCTTTCCGGGATCTTGGGTTTTCTGACCGGGAACTGGTCGATTTTTCCATATGTAACAACAAAGACTGTGGGAATTGAGAAACTGACTCACGCATATGGGATACTTATGTTCTTTGCTGGACTTGGAAATAGCCTTGGACCACCAATTGTAGGTAAGGTCAAAGCGGATATTGTAAAATGAACACGAGCTTGTCAGGACCCTAATAACAATGGAAAGATGAAACGAAAACCTTCCAAAAGAGTGAAGGCTGTTTCCCTTGAGCTGGTCAAGCTGATTGTGATCTGGTTTTAGCTCTGAGGAAAAGCACGTTTCATGTCTAAGTGGTCAAGCTACATTTTACATTTGGCCTTTTTTTTTTCTTTCACGAAGTTTTTCTGACTTACAGTACCATGTTACATTTAACTCCACACTGATGCGCTTCTCTCTTATTTTCACCCTCAGGTTGGTTTTACGACTGGACGCAGGAGTACGACACTGCATTCTATTTCAGTGGCTTTTGTGTCTTACTGGGTGGATTTCTTCTGCTGTTGGCAGCCTTACCCTGCTGGAATGCCTGTGCCAGTCAGAGCTCAAAGCTGCCTCCAAATACTTACTCCTACAAAGTTGCATCTAGCGCTTAGGTGACAACTGGAAAACACACTGCGCTTTTTTATATTATATAGCAAAATATTTTAGTAATTTTCCACTTATTTATGGAGCCCAAAAATCCTCTTCCACTAGAAAAATTCCATTTGCTTGTTGTTCGTTTCCTTTTTCTTCTTTTATTTGTTGTTTATTTTTAAGAACAGTCTTATTTTGTTTACTATGCACTGTGTTTTCAGCCTTTATCTACTGTAATTTCCTTTCACCCTGTAAGGGGTCTATTCTGCTGTATTATCAGCTGTACTTTTTTTTTTAAGGGGAATGGTGTGGAGGGGTGAAAACTGAAGCAAAAATGAAGGCCTGTTCCTTATAGGAGAAGACTGGCATTTCTGTCACCTTTTATAGGTCTCCGAGTTGCACAATCAGACTTTAAACAAGAAAGAATTGCCTTATTAGAATGTAATACTGTGGCAAGGTGCTTATAACATCATGCTTAGATTAACTTTTTGTCTTTTTAAAGTTTCTCTGATTTACAATGAAGTGCCAATTGGGGGCGGGAGAAGAGGGGGAACAAAACCAACCTTGTGTTTCATAAGTGAAGTAAACTTCATGATGAAAGTAAGGATTCTTACTACCACTGCGACTAAGAACTGTTTATAAATATTGCACATTTTGTGAAGCCTCTTCATAAAACTGTTGAACCAAAACCTTTTAAACCAAGGAATAAATGTGATTGTCAAAACAATGAAAAGAAATGCTGACTTGGTTATGCAAGCTCGTAATCTCTAGATGGGAGCTGGAGATGTGCTCGCAGAAGCCCACAGGTGAGTGTTTCTAAGCAGGTCACCCACAGTCCTGCAGGACTGGGTCATCTCTTTATGCGCAGCTACAGTTTGGTAGGTTGAACCTACTACGGAAAGTTTAGTAGTGGAGCTTTCAACAAGGTGATGGCTTTAAACTGGAAGAGGGTGGGTTTAGATTAGGCTTAAGGAAGAATTCTTTACTATGAGGTTGTTGTTTTTGTGCTGTCATGGACATAGCAAGGAGAAAAGTTAGGAACAGGGAGCAAGAAGGAGCGTGGTGGGGGGATAACAGAAGAGGTGCTGGGCAAGCCGAAGTGGAAAGAATTGCAGCACTTGAACACCAAACAGGCCAGTGAAGAGAGAGCCCCTGAAACCGCAGGCTCACTCTGGGGGGGTGTTGGCTTTTCGCTTTTGTCCAACCCAGGGCCCAAGGCTGGCATGACTGGGGAAACACTGTGAGGTTGGAGTTGTTCCTGAGCCGGGTTGGTGCCGCAGCGAAGGCAGGACGGCTGGGCTGGCTCTGCCTGCCCCAGCTGCCCTGGGCAATGGGTTTTGCTGCAGGAGCTGATCCCATGCCAAAAATGTGTCTGGTTGCTCTTGCGTAGCAGTCACAGAAGTCGCCTACCCATGTGCCATGCTTTTTGGCTTCTTGCTGTAGGTTTGAAGTTTAGTGGAGCATGTTGGGAAGCCTTGGGTGAGGTAAAAGTTCTCAGCCCCAAGTTGCATCCTGTATGGTTGCCTGCAAATGCCCAGATAGTTCTCAGCAGTGCTATGTGCCTAAAACATCTGCTGGGACTCTGGCTAAAAATAATCCTTAAGACCAAAAAAACCAAACAGGCATGTAATGAGCAATATTGATTGTCAAAGTGCTATGCACACTTACTGTGTTTGCACACCTCATTAAGCAGGAGCGATGTAAGCTCTAAGTGCAGCAGACATAAGTGCAAGTAATGTTCCTCCTTCTGGTCCAATGTAGGAAAATTGAGCTTGGCTTCAGGTGGTTTTTGTTGGCTTTCTAGGATTCACTTATGTTTGTATTAAAACTTGACAAAAACAAAGATGCCGTTAGTATCTTTATTTTTTTCCCTCTATTTGTCAGCTGGGTGTAACTACTGTGTGGATTTTTTTTTTCCCAGATTGCTTATTCCATGCCTGTGGAAAAAATATTGAGCAGTTGATATAGGCATAAATGCAACTCCAGTTCCAAGTTGGAGCCAGAGGTATCTGATGTGGATTTGCACCTGTCTGATGTGCTGCATGGCAGCTGTAGACAGATTTCACTGCATGTGTATGACAGTAGTACTGTGTTTTACACAGCTTACAGACACTGCAATGGCATACTGGATATAACCTGGGTATGTGTGCCTTCAGATTAATATCTTTTAAAGTCTGTCTCTTCCTGATGACAGTACAATTTGAGTGCTTTAAATGTCAAACTGGAGTTAAATTAGTTGTCAGTCTGTTTGAAAAAATCAGCTGGAATTAATGTTAATGATTGGGCAATATGTAACACTTTTGCAATGGAAATGGAGTCTAGTATTAGGCAGCTTGATATGTGTGGAGATAAGACTAGTGATCTGTGATAGTTTCCTGCTGTAACCCTACCCATCAGTGAGGAAACTGCGGTGGCTGTTGAAGAATTTTAGAGGGTATTCTAAAAAGATGGACACAATTCGAAATCACACACAATTTGAAATTGGGTCCATCTTACTGAAACACTCCATATATCGCCACTGCTGGCAGTATGTGTGGACTCCTAGCCAGTTAGTTGAGCACTGTGACTCTACTAATTTTGACTTCTATTGACAAACGAGACCTAAGATTTCACGTTTCATTTTTTGCTTTTTACTTCTATAGTTTTGCAGGATTCCTTTCCAGGAAGAGGTTTCCAGAGATGCTGCAACCTGAGTATTATCTGAGAACCATTCCTTCTTCTATCCTGACACACTTCACTCAAATCAGCCCAAAGGTTAGAGAGGTTTTTGGAGGGTAGCAGGAGAGGTACAACACAATTATCAGTGCCTCATTTGCTTGAAAAGTAGGTCATCAGCATTGACAAGGTGGTAGATGCCAGGCTTGATGTCTGGGCTTGACACCGGTGTCTTGCCTGGGGTTACAGTGGGGATCCTGAGGTTGACCCCAGCGTCATGCCAGGAAGGTCTTTGTTTGACTGCGGATACATGCTGCTGGGTCCTAAGGTGGTCCCAGGCAAGACCCCAGGGTGGTACCGGGGGGTGTCCCGGCACTGACCACGGCATCATGCTGGGGGGGATCCGGGCATGACACCTGGGTTATGCCAGCCCTCTCCTGGGGGGGTCCTGGTGTTGATCCTGGCATCACACCTGGGAGTCTTTCCTTGAACCTGGGTTCATGCCGACCATGTCCAAGCGCGTCCCGATGTTATCCCTGGCATCACTCTGTGAATGGGCTTGTGGACTTGTTTNATCGATTTCAAAGTCAGAGCAATAGTGTTCCTGTTTATGCCAGTGACTTTTGTTTGAGCACCGCACCCAAAACAAACCCCTGGTTTTCAAAACAGTTCTTGACAGTGCACTGGAGTCTTATATCTCTGGTAAAACATCATCTTCTCAAGCTCTCTCATCTCACAGCGCCGCCTTCTCTTCCCTCAGCTCCCACGGGGTTGGTCTGGCCCCTTTCACCCCACCGTGTCTCCAGGCCCCAGTGCTGGGATGGGCAGGAGACACATACTACATCATGGGTCTCACAGCTGGGAGATGCTTATTTGCCTGTTGAGAAGCTGCAAAAAGCAACACCATTAGCTGTGAGGTCCTGGGGGATGCTGACCCTTGGCCTTCTCCTCCGCTGCGCTGGCATTTATTTTGATATGTTGGAAGAAAAGGCTTTTAAAGCAGCTGAAATGACCTAGAGGTTGCTTATATGAATTTGTGATGTCCAGTGTTCTGGATACAAGAAGTCAGTGCAAAATCTTCCTTTAGCAACAGCATAATTTAGCAACTCCAGCAGAGTACTCACAAAGAGTCTGCAATGTTTACTACAGATGAGACAAACAGAGATGTTTTCATGAGCTGATTAATTTGTATTTATGGTGTTCTCTGACCTTCTGACACACTGAAAGGGTTTTTCTTTTCTACAGTTATCAAATTGAAAAAAACAGCAAAAAAACCCCACTAAACACTCCAAATATGACCCAATTAAAATAAAGGTGTCATGAATTCTGTTTTGGGATAACATCAGATACCAGAAGGCAAACAGTGACTGAAACACAGCACTTATGGGTGGACAACGCTTTAAATGAATAACATACAGTATTGATTTTTTAATCAGCATTGTGTGCCCACATATCCTTGAAAAGTTGCTTTTGAAGTGGTTGCTGGATAATGAGGATCATGTCATGGGGAGCTGGCTAGCAGCTGCAACTGGATTGAATTTCTTTGCTTCAGGTCAAGCTTTATGTGTTTATTTATGAGCCCCACGGATCCGCTCTGATCCTCAGCACCTGATGCTCAAAGCCCGCAGTTTGCCAGCTGCTCTTCAGCTGGGATCAGTGGGGCTGCTTTTCCTAGTGTTTGCTTCTAAGGCAGAGCCACGGCAGCCTCTGCAGCTGGACCTGAGCCTGGCAGGGGAAGCAGCGTGGCAGGGCGGCCCACGCCACATCCGCACCACGGCCTCGCTGTGGGGAACATGCTCCGGCTGCTGTGCTCTTGCCCACCACCAAGGGTTCGCTTTCCTGTTTGGCTGGATGCTCAGAGGCTCCTGAAGCCGAGACGCAGATCATTAGGTTAGCAGAACAGGCTGCTTGCAGTTTTGAAGGAAAACTCTTTAATGAACTGTAAAGCCTCGGTTAATAATTTTTCTTGCTGCTGACAGTGGATTTACCTCTGCCCTCTCTCACAGAGTTCCTGATGTTCCTAATGCTTCTGTAAAAAAACCTCATGTTTTCTGAGGAAGAAAACCAAACTCTTCTGTTTTCCTTTCATGTTTATTCTTTGTCAATTTTCCCGAGACACCAGCAACCCTCCAAAGCAGCGCTTTCAGTAGCTGGAGGCTGTGCCCCCAGGGAAGGGAGTACAAAAGCAGCCCCCAGCGCTCCCCAGCCGCTCACACCGCCCAGGCCAGGCTCTGCCTTCCCTCACAAGCCTTCCCCTGGGCGACAGGGTGCTGGGAGACCGAAAGTTTTGGTTTTAATTTAGATGTGGCCCTTGAATTCAGAGTGGCTGCTCAAAGCACCACACATCCTGTTCATGTATCTGAAGTCCTGCAGGGATTGACTTTGATCCAGAGGCTGTGAAGGAAGGGTGTGAATTGCAGCTACTCAGTATGAGCACTTATATGTTTAATTTGTGCTGCCTGCAGCCTTCTGCCCTTGTACAACGTCAATGCAAAGAGAAATCATCCCTCGGAACGCCGTTACTTGGTACAAAAAGAAAATCCTGTCCAGGGCTTGGGTCTCCTTGCTGTGTCTGGGTGTCTGCAGGTCCCGCTCTCTGGCAAGCCTCGTGTGCCCTCTAGCTGTTGCAGGCTTTCTGGGAAACTGAAGTGGCTTCACTTTCTGCAAGCCTCGCTGAATTTTGCTTTTGGACCCAACAGGCAGGTTTTGAAAACAAATTCTTCAATAATTTAAATTAGAGGAGCAGTAAAGACCAAGCAGCTGATTGCAGTCACTGCTGCTTTGTTTGTGCTGTGATTATCCAGTAGGAAACACTTGTGCTTGCTGCTCAGGCAGGGAATTTGTTGCTTTTAAACATATTTGGCTAGATTTTACTTGTTTGGCTGCAGCAGGAGAGAGTCACATGTCAGTGGGATGATTCCTATGTCATCTAGTAAGATGGAGAGTGGAAACGTGCTGTGGGGTGGGGAGCAAAAAGTTTATAGAGCTGTCGATTTTTTTTTATTTTATAATTTTTGTAGGGTGTTTTTTGTTTGTTTTGGTTTGCACAGGCCTTTTTGTGAGATATTTCTCTGCAGAGGGCAAATGGCTGCCTGCCCACGAGCATGGTGAGCTGGGTCACTGGTGGCTCTGAGAGCCTTGTACTTTTGTCTGTCCCAAAGGGACCCAGGGGAGGTGGGGGGGCTGCTCCTGCTCCAGCTGCTTTGCAAACACAACAGTGAAGTCTGTGAGGGCATGGAGGGTGGGACACACTGTTTATGGTGGCTGGAGGGCAGTGGTGGGTCAGAGGATTCGAATGCAGTAGGGAGGGGATGTCATGCCTAAATATGCCCCCTGTTATCCTCTCAAATATGAGCACTGAACACCATATTGCTGTGACAGGGCAATCACACCATGGGCTGTGGGAGGACCAACACATATTCTTGTCTTTTTTAGCACTCATTTTTATGTGAAGTAGTGTTGAGTGGGGGCAGCACCATCAGCTCTCACATCACCTGTAGTCCCGACAGCTCTGAGGAGGCTCAGCTGTGAAGCGGGTGGTGCAGCAGAGTGGTGGTGCTGGAGGGGTCAGGGCGGGGCTCCACAAGCAGCTACAGCTGTGGTGATGGGCCCAGGTGGAGCTCATCTGCAGAGATGGGCTGGGCTGCCCCTGCCCGGGCTGCTGGGGAGGGATGCAGGGCTGGCACCACCAGGTAACCATGAGGTAGGGGAGCTCCTCTCTTTCTGTCTTGGGGGAGTCTGAGCTGTTGGGCAAGGTGGTATCTACCCCCAGTTCAGCCCATGGGCTGAGTAGGTGAGGGGGCTGTGGGGATCGATGGTGTTGAGGAAAGGGCTGAGCTTGGCATGCCACTGGCCAAAATGGGCTTCGGGAGAGCCAGCCATGCTGTAGGAATGGCCCATGCACCATGGACAAAGGGATTAAATTGCAGTTGGGCCAGCTAAGTCAGCCAGCCGGTTCTGGTGCGCAGCAGGGAAAATGCATAATTTTCTGAGGGCGGGAAAGCCCAGGTCTGGAGCAAGTGGAGGCAGCAGTGAGGAGTTTTTGTCTAGATCTGCCCCCCACTCACTGTGGATTTGGCCGTGTCCTGGCTGTGCCTGGGTGGTGGGGGCTGGCATGCCCTACTGAGACAGCAAAGTCATCACCTCTGTGAGGTCACAGAATGTTAGGGGTTAGAAGGGACCTCTGGAGATCACCTAGTCCAACCCACCTGCTAAAGCAGGTTCACCCAGAGCAGGTCGCACAGGAAGGTGTCCAGAGAAGGGGACTCCACAACATCTCTAGGCAGCCTGTTCCAGTCCTGTGTCACAAAAGGTCTCCTCTCACACCAGATGGGCAGCAAAGCCTTGAACCAGAACATTTCCAGACCTCATTGTGGGATCTTTTGGAGAGGTAAGTGGGCTAAAATTCTGCACAATTTTTAAGCAGTATTCCTTCTGCTGAAGAAGAGGGAATCTCCTCTGCTATCTGTGCTGAACCAGCAGTCTGGTGGGTTTACAGGGTAACTCCTGCTTTGCTAGTATTCCACCAAGGGGAGTACTGACTCAGTGCCTGTATTTTTTTTTTCCTTGTGCATTTTGGTTTTGCTTTGTATATACCTACCAAATTTATATTAAGAATCTCCCAGATTTAACTGCAACATTACTTGCTTCTTTGTGGCTGATTTCCTAGGAGAGGCTTTGCATCTGAAAGAATTTTATTAGAGGATGTTGGGCTTAACAGCATCTGCATCTTCTGTATCTCAAAGGCTGGATAGAATCTTGCTTGTATGTTTACCAAAATGGTTGTGCAGGTGTTATATAAATGTGTATCTATAACTTGTGTACACTGAGGGCCATCTCAAAATATTTTGCTTACTGTTGCCGGTAGGCAGAATGACCAGCAGGTGATATGAGTGCCTGCAAACCTGCATTGAAAAAAAAACCCTGAAAAGTAAATATCAAGCACATGATCCTTGTGCTCTAGGAAGCTGTGCCATCGTGTGTGCGTTAGGTGCCATGGAAACATCTCCTGATGGTAACAATCACTCAGTTTGTGCAGTGTGACTCTGCAGGCAACTGTTGGCTACAAGTGATCTACTCCTACCAGCAGTTAATTTCTACCTTCAACGAAATCCGGAGTGAAACTACTGATTAAGATGATGCCTAGCAATTATGCTACGATAAATTAATTGCGCAGGAGCAGCCCAATAGCTGCGGTTAGCTTTGGTCGGTCTGCATGGATTTATGAGGGGAAGAAAGGTGATGGTGTCTTCTGAGCAGCACAGCTGAAATATGGGAGCGAGCGCCTCCCTTTCAATTTGTGTAAGTGAAGTTAAATCTGGCTTCTTGAGTCCTTTCTCCCACCCTTTCTTCTTTCTGAGAAGGCTGTGCTCCTTTCCCCAGCCCAACTGCTGCATCTGAAGGGGGAAAGAGGAGGTATTTACAGTAATATATCACAGATTTCAGAGGCTTTTTTAAACACCTTGTGCCTTATATATAATAATGATGCAAAATATATTTGGTACATAGGTTACTTTTAGGTAATTATCAACACTTAAGCATTAACATCATGGTCTAAGCTTGTTTGTGTGCTGAAAGAGCAAAGCGAGGTCTGGGTATGTTTGTGTGTGTTTGCCATGGCAGCGTGCTGGACATGGCCTCCTCAGGCTCTGGCTTGCGGCTTTGCCGAAAGCGTGGAATTTATGAGCTGAAAAACAGCTCTTCTGTAGCAGTTCAGCTACAAATCTATAGGAAAGTCTTTCCTTTTCTCCTTCTGAAAACGTAGTAATAAAAACTTTTAAGAAGCAGCTGGTTTTAGAATGTGTTTGGATGATGGTACAAAAAATTAAAATCCCCTTTTAAAATGAAATGCAGATAATGTTTATATATTCCTGATGCTGAACTGGTAAATCTGGGCAATTCAGGTGTGGGCTTCTGGTCTTGTTACGTAGTGGAAATGGGTACAGTCCTTCGTGACTGCCGGTGTAGCTGCCTGGCTGGAAAAAGAGGACAAAATGGAGCACAGTGGGTTGTGTCACCTGTTTACAGGGCAAAGCAGGGGGTAGAAGAGGAGGGAAAGGGGATAAGGGAGCAAGGGCTCCTCATGGCCAGGCAGCATTTCCTGCTTTCTTAAAGATGCCCCCCCAAGGCACCACAGGTGGCTGCACTGAGGGGTGACTGCAGAACCTTCCGGAATGGGCGGGAAGTGGCGGGAACCGGCCCCCCTGACCCGGGCAGCCCCTGCTCCCCACACAGAAACCCCTCAGCCCCGGCAGTGTCCCCTGTGCATGTCCTGGGCAGCCTCTCCATCACAAAAAGATGAAAAAGGAGCTCTCAAGTGCAGGTTGGTTGTGATTTTTGTACATACGTTTTTGCATCGTTTTTCAGGGCGGGAAATTTGGAATAACCGGGCGAGCAGCGGTGAACCCTTTACCAGGCTCGTGCTGTTGCTGCCGCTTAAATTGCTCTTCTGGCTCCTCCATGAACCTTTCAATTTTTGTCTTTGTGAATGGGGTAGAAAATCACGAATTTCATGGGGCTGGGAGGCTGTGCCCTGGTGCTTGGTCAGCCTTCTTCTGACTGTTGGGGCTGTTCTTAAGGCAGGAGATTAGGGATCCCTCCCTACCCCAAACATGGCGCCTGCCTTCACCTGAGACCCCTTTTCTCTGTGGATGTGAATGGGTTTTATTAGGATTTACCCCATCACAGGTCCTCTCTCAACTCTGCAGGGGTGATATTGGTACTATAAAGAACATGCAGTAGGAGTAAAATCTGTACAGGACAATAATTTTTACCTGAGACGTAGACCCTTGGACCTTAAAATAGTGAAGATCAGTTTCTGCCTATCACTTGCCTGTTTTTATTCCCCAGAAATCACTATCTTCTGTTCAAGTCAGGCACACGATAAATAAAGTCTCACCAGATCTACAGTTCAGCAGAGAAAGAAGCACATTTGGTGTTCCTC
The DNA here is from genome assembly GCA_013399365.1 of Pampusana beccarii. NCBI lineage: Eukaryota > Metazoa > Chordata > Aves > Columbiformes > Columbidae > Pampusana > Pampusana beccarii. The sequence goes on from VWYH01007856.1 coordinate 444,096, forward strand.
TGGAAACCCTCGTACAGCATACAACAGAATGTGGAGTCCCACTGGTTGTGACACAGATGGTAGAGTACCTAGAAGAGTTTGGTAAGTTGGTGTTTTCTGTGTTTGCTCTCTGAAAACTGTTATTATTTCTTTAAACTGTACTTTGCAGCTCTAACTGCTGAAAAGTCTGTTTTTACTATTACTATGCTTTCTTAGCGGAGCTCTGTGTTTTTGAGATCCAGTTCTTATCACATGGGTATAGTAATGCAACCATTGCTTACTATTTGGCATTTCTTCTTAAACAGGTCTGGAGCATGTCGGTATATTTCGAGTCAGTGGCTCAGTAAATAAAATCAAGAAATTGAAGCAGAAATACAATCAAGGAGAAAAAGTAGACCTTATTAATGATGGAGATGTTGATTCTGTGGCCAGTCTCCTGAAAGTCTTTCTGAAAGAACTGCCGGTGGCTGTTTTTCCAGATAACATCTGTTCTGGCTTGCTGAAAGCTTTCCAAGGTACAGAATGAGCACCTTCCAAGCTTCTGTCTTTCTCTGACATTGGTAGATTATGTATGTGTTCATTGCAGTTTTCTATAAGCAAGGATTTAAGTTTTCTTAATCCAAGACTGATGTTTAATTGCTTTTGATGGACTAGTCTATCTTGCCTACAGTACTTTTTTAATTCGTGAAGGATTTTGGACTCTCCAACATCCTGCGGCAAGGCATTCTGCAATCCAGTCCTGTATTCTTTGAGAAAGTACACTTTCTTTTTAAATTAGATACCTTACTCGTTACTTAGTTAACATTTTTATTTTTAATCTAATCACCATCATAATGCTGCTTGTGCCTTTATATAGCCACCACTTCACTTCTCTCTTTTCTAAGCTGAAGCCTTTTTCTCTATTTAACCTTCCCTTGTACAGGAGCCTTTTTGTATATCCTGGTTCCCATTTAACACTTTTTGCTAGTTTTCTTATAGTCTTATTGGACAGCAGTGTGTGGAGCAGCATGAAGCATTTAAGATGCAAAGCCAAGATGAACACCTACAGCAACACACTGTCTAGTGCCCGATTCATGTCTGTAATGGCTGAGCTAATGTGTTCAGACAATTCTGACCAGTGATTTTGAGCAGTAACTAATTCAGGTGTTTGCATACAAATAGGTGGGGTTTGTGGGTTAGATTGAAGGTTGCTTTTGTTCGAACTTCATCTGCTAAGTGCTGTTATGTATGCGCTTATAAAAAAAAAAAAAAAGGTCCCTTTCATGAACTATGAAAGTCTATGCTGAAAGATCTACAGCTTTTTTGAAGGCACATTGTTTTGACTACCTTGAACAGTCTTGCTGTTCTTTCCTCCTGCCTCCCTGTACCCATCCCCTTTGCCACGTCTCTCGTTAGTAGGTTGAGCACCATAGGTCTTGGCCTTTATGAAATGTATTTTTTAGGGCTAAAATTGCCCTTTAGGGCAGGATTTGCTATTCACAATGTCAAAGCTATGCAGATGTGTCCTGGTGATCTATGGAGATCTTGAGCATCATCTGTCAGTAATTGAGCAGTACTGTCACCACAGTTCTAGTGACCATGAGACTTAATTTTGCTAATTCTGAACTTGTGATTAAATGGAGTTGTTTGTGAACCCTTTTTCTGCCTTGTAATTCTTCTTTGAAGAATGAGAACTGAGAAAATACTAAGTATCCCAAATTTAGATTTTTAAGCATCTCTTGTATAACTACAGTTGCATATTTATAGAGCAAAAATGTTTTGAGACTGAGAGCTACAAATTAGTCAGGAAATAAAGATGATGTGGGGCCAAAAGGTTACAATTTCTTATTCCTCCTAATGAGAATCATACAGCATGTGTTAAGGTCTCTGGGGAGAGTCAAGGCTGACAATCTTGTATCGTCTTTAAAGGCAATTTTAAGGATTCAGGTATGTGACTGCTGCCTGCAATTCCATTAAAAAGCAGCAAGTGCTAGACAATTCTGTCATAACAAGAAGAATAGCAGAAAGAGTGTATATAAAATTTAATATCTAGAAAATCCACAGTATTTAAATATTAATATGTGAGCACTGTTGTAAAAATTCAGTGTACAAATGATTTGTTTAGGACATATTTATTCTTTGCTCTAATATATTTTAAAACCTTTCTTCTTTCTCAGATCTATAGTAATGTTTATGATGGAATTGTTTTATTATTAGGAATATCTGTCATAACCTTCTTTTTTCTTTTTTTTTTTTCCCCTCCCCAGAGCACAAACTCCACACAACGGAATGCATAAAGAACCTGAGACAGTTGCTCAGTGGGCTGCCCAAAGCCCATCAAAACCTTCTTCGGTTCCTGTCTGCTTTCCTGTTAAAGATAGCAACATACAGCACAGTGAATTTCATGACTCTGGAAAACCTAGCCATTGTGTTCGGACCTGCTCTCTTCAAGTGAGTACTCTCTATTTAGCTACCTTACATAATACTGCTAGATTGCACTTCACAATGAAGCTTTCTGTTACATCTGTATGTCAAATAATAAGTGCAGCATTTTGAAAGTTAAATGTTCGTATAGTATATTATGGGCCAGCATGATAGATTCTGAGCTGGCTGACCACCTTCATCGTTTTAGGCACTGACTGTACAGGGCCAGTGTGAAGTAAGAAATGATCTGTAGAGAAAAGACGTGAGGGATGGAGAGTTGTTTAGTGAGAACTACTCCTTTTAGCCAAGCTAGGTGCTGGCTGTGGAGGCTGCTTGGTTGTTACCCTTGATTCTGAAAAGCCAAGGCTGACTTTGTAATAGTGTTTGACATCAGGAAAGAGAAGTAGCTCATCTACCCTTACAGAATCACAGAATGTTAGGGATTGGAAGAGACCTCAAAAGATCATCCAGTCCAATCCCCCTGCCGGAGCAGGAACACCTAGATGAGGCTACACAGGAAGGAGTACAGGTGGGTTTTGAATGTCTCCAGACACTAAACCCACTAAAATGCAAGTTGGCATCTGAGCAGAGACCAGCTGAACTTGCAAGCAGTAAGTGCTTGGCTGAACCTAGAGATGTTGGGGTTGATGGTGAGTGGATGCACAGCTGAAGGCTAAAAAATAAAGGTGGGAGGGCCTGTGTCGTGCAAGTCAAGGTGGTGAGAAGGAACAGCCTAGAGTGATCTGATAATGAAGGATTTTCCAGTGAAGCTGGAAGGATTTAGTTCTTTATGCTGTCCTTCATGTTGACACTAGAGGATATAAAAATGTTTATACCTGTCTTACAAATCGTAAACCTTTGTTTTAGTGGAATGTAGCTATTCCAGTTTAATGTGAACTATAAGCCAATGCCACTTTGCAAAATGTATATGTTAACAATTCCTGTGCAGTAAGAAATGCATTGTTATTTTTCACTTTTATGTATGGCAAGCCAATTAGGTTATTAAAAAGATATATTCAGCCAAATTAGTACCAATCATATTAGAAATCAATGATAGGCTTTGTCTTGGGGAACCGCACTCTTAAACCCTGCTGCTGTTTCCACAGATCTCTGTTTATGTCTGTTTACCTGCTCTGTGGGCTTATCACTGGATGTACCAGCATAAAATCTTAGCAGGTGATATAAGTAAATGGGCCCTTACTTTAGCAAAAGTACAGCCAGGGAGAAGAATCTAACAGCGTGCAGTGTGGTAGGTGCTATGCTCTCACTCCTGTGAGAACAGGCTTCACCATGGGGGATACTCAGTGATGGAACAAAGCAGTTCTGCAACTAAACCCAAAGTTCCTTAACATCCGCATGCTAAAATTAGTAAATTAGTATAGGCAGCTGAGGTATGCTTGACAGTGTCTGAATTAGTCATGTGGTGATACTTATAAATCTGTAAAAAGCTGATGCTAAAAGGCTTTGATTAAGAATCTCTCCCTTGACCTCCACACTAACTCAACAAGGACTGCACTGACTGTCGTTCTTCTGCCGTCAGGCCCCATTCACTATCACATGGGGCTCCTAAGCATGCACATACACTTAAGAATATTTTATTTTATTCTTTTATCTCTGTTCCCAAATTGTCTGAATGTGTGCCCACCGATTTCTGTATCTACACAGAAGAGTCCAGTAGGCTCCCTTATTGATGAGCTGTTTCAGTTTTTAAGCGTTCCTCTCTGTTTTGGTGGATGCTCCAGCTACTTCTGAACATGCCCCTGTGTCTGGTTTTTAGAGTACACTCAGTGCTAAACTAAATGCTCGTGGCAATGACCTGCCTGCAAAGCCTTGAAAATGATGAGCATCGGGTTTCCCTGGCAGTTGCTTGTCAAGCCAACGCAGCTGCCATAAATAGAAGTATATCTGATCTATGAACATTAACTCCAGCTTCTTACAGGCATTCTGATCTCACCAGCTCTGGGACAGAAACCAGGAAGTCTGGAGCTCATTTTTTGGTAAAGTGTATCGCTAATGCCGTCCTTGGAGAGTTACCTTCTAGCATTATGAAAAATCACCTTTTTGGTAGTTGAGTGGAGAGGAGAGCCTGGCAACTGGTGTTTTCTCTCGTTGGGATTGCTGTACTATTTCCTGCTGAGTAAGCTGAGGCCTCAAATGTTTCAGAATAAACCATTTGTATTGTCCTGTACAGCAGCAAAATTATAGGTAGTTTAATGTGGCAAACCATACAGGCTGACAGAAGGAACAGAGTAATAAATATCCTTTATGTCTTTCAGAGCAAGAATTAGTGCAATTAGCTGCCACATTATGAAACGTTTGGCAGACAGAGTGCAGATTCACTGGAAAGCGAGACGTGTTGGGTAGTACTTCCTCTAGATTTTCAGTCAGAATGTGAATGTTATGGAAAAAGCAAGTTTAGATCTAATCTACAGAAATGTATGCCCCGTGTGATTGGTGGAAATGACTTCTGGACGTAATGTCAGCTCCACTTTGGGCATTAAATCATTGCAGGTGTTAAAACTGTTCTGCGCGTATTCTGCCAATCTACTTTTTTGTGCAATTCTTTCTTTTTTCTTTGACATTAAACAAGTAAACTAGGTTGTTTGTAAGCTTTTTTTACTTTAAATTTTTGAACTATTTATACTCAAGTGTAAATTCTGTCTATGATTACCACCTGCTTCAATCTGTTGACACTTTTATTTGTGGAGACCTGACATGCTTATGGTTTTACTGAAGTGTCTGAGTTGGAATATTCAGTAGTTGGAACATGGAACACATATGGGCCTTGGGGACACAAAATTAGAGTATAAGGCTTGCTGTGCATTATGCTTTGTCAGCCTAAACTGCATATACTTCACAATTAGTAACTATGGTAATTGCAACACAAAATATATAAACCTTAGCACGGGTATCATATTGGAAGTCTAGTTACAGGGTCCCAGAAAACTCCTATTATCATGAATTTTAAATGCTAGGAAACTAATATCACTGTTTGTGTGAAAACTGAATTTAAATAATCAGTCTCTTCTCCATTTTTAATCTGTTGCAGTGTCTTTAATGCTGCTTATATTGAATATTTGACTAAAATAATGTTAATATTGGAAGAATTCCATTATATTTTTGGTATATATGCTTCCTGTCCCTGTTCAGGGTAGTGGGGCCAAAAGTGTGAATAAAAAAAGGAAGTGTGTTTCAGAAAAAGCATAACTGAGTAAAATGTGTTAATTTTACCTTAACATCCTTTGCAAAGCACCTCTTATTTTTCTGCTGACCTTCCTCCCTCATGCTTTTTTTTTTTTTTTTCCCCGTGAGACTGTGTTAACCTATCTTCGCTAATAATAGGTTGCTCCACCAACACCTTTCACTTTGCTTTTCTTTTAGATTTTTGACCCTGGCATCTGTTTCTTATCTTTTGAGACTTCAGTCCTAGCATCTGCATGAGGCAGCTTTCATGTCCTCACCTCCTTGTAGGTAAGGGAACTATAAACATAACTTGTAGGTAAAGTATCAGGCTGGTTACTCTCTAGACTTTCTTTGTTATGCTCCATTCCTCTCTCAACTTGTAATGTTGATTATTTTTTTTTTTCTGTTCATCCTCTGAACTGTTTTTTTTCTGCCACTCACCCTTCTTCTTCTGAGCTGTTTCATGTCCTGCTAGTCTCTGTGAATGTGGAGGATAATGTGTTACTTCACTTTTATTAATGACTCAGGTGATGTTACTTTAATTTCTATGGGTGCTTTTTTGTGCCTCATCTTGGTAAAGAAATTTCTGCCACCACCCTCAGCAAGCAATTCTTGTGTGAATGCAGAAGGATGCTGGCCAACCAGCTGTTTGCTTCTACTCCCTTTGACTCATTCTTTCTGTAAATTCGCAGCAAGCCTCTACCGGCAGGGAACCTTGGCAGATCTCCCGAACAAAGCCAAGGCAAGGCACTGTATGGATTTTCTAGCTTGCACTTTGTGGCAAAGCAACTTTGAAAGGCTCAGACTCAGGGGAACCAGTAGCTTATTCCTTATGATCAAGTTTTAATTGTTTCTTATCTGTAGTGAGAGTTTTCCTGTATTTTTTTTGCACTACAACTGATTACAGAGCTTTTATGATGAAGTGGAAAATGCATTTCAGTAGCTGTGCTCTTCCTAGAAACATTCCTGGATTTAGCAGTGTGGTTTCCCTATTATCAACCAGATACTATAGTTTCCACTATCAGCAGAAATATCTGAAGAGGCAGGAAGGGATTATTTTACAAAATTAATTGAAAGTCATTGTGGAAAGTGTCTGCAGAGAAAACTGAAAACGTGTTTTCTGTATGTGGAATGCACCTCTGTTGCCACCCATGAATATCTGCAAATGAGCAGACATTGATATTTGGAGTCAGCTGCAGGGTCACATCCCAGAGTACAGGTTAGATTTATTTTAAGGTGAAATGAGAGCTGGGCACCCAAAACGTAGGCTGCTAGTAAGGGAGGGTGGGACCTAGTAAGTAGGGTGAGAGATGTTTATCTTTGTGAACAGCTTGTAGAGTGTTCCTTGCTAGTAAGGAGTTAACAGCTGGTAGAGATGGATTTGGGAATATACGCCTAAGTTAAAGGAAGAAGGCAAGGGACTAAAGATTGCGTGTATGGCCTGTGAGTTGAGGGTGTTAATGTTTGGGTAAGCAATGAATAATCTCTTAGGATTGTTGTATGCAGAAAAGACTGGTGCTCAGTCAACCAGGTTTTACAAGCAGGCTTGTTTTTTGTGGAGAAACTGAGCCTGTTCTGAGAAGAATAGGAATCTGAGGAGGAGAAATTCTAGCCAACCTTAAAGAAAGAAGTGATGATATAGTAGTTGTACCTGGCTATAACTCTGCTCAAACCATCTTCTTTCAAAAGGAGCCCAAACTCAAATTCTCACAGAAGCAACAGTAAGTTTACAAAAGAATGTGAATGAAAACAACTGGACTGGGCCCAGTGTGTATATTTGTACTTTACAATCGCAAATGAATAATGAATGTAGTGATTTGGCAAACAGAAGACTGGTGTGTGTATGTCTCCACACTGGTCTCCACAGAGTTTATGAATTTCTTGTTGAAATATTAATACTGTGCTGGGTGGAACAGGCTTGGTGCAGCATGGCTGGAGGAGCTGGATTAAGGCAAAGCCATTTATGTAATTGTTCTCCAAGCTTCAAATAGTTCACAGGTGGAATACACAGTTCCTTCACGGAATAAGGTTAGAATCCCATACAAAGAATTCCTTGACTTTAATTAAATTATTCCAATTTAGTCTACTTGTGTGGATAGTACAAGTTCAACTGCTATTTATTTAAAAGGAAAAAAAAAAAAGGGGGACAGAAAGAAAGAGAAAAAAGCCAACCCAACCCGTTAATGGTTTTCTGTTGTTGTTGTGGGTTGTTTTGTTTTGTTTTGTTTTTCTTTTTTTGTCTTTTGTGTGTTTTGTTGTTTTTTTTTTTTTCCAGGCAGCTCTGGTAAAAAGACATTCTAGCCATAAAATTTAACCTTCACAAACTAAGCTAGAACAAAACTACTCTCTTCTAGCACCAATGCCAGTGAGTGATGGCAGATTTCTGAGGCTTTTTTGCCCCCTTCATCCTAGATTTTATGAAGTTCATGTCTGAGTTACTGCCAGGTTCTAGCTGTTTTGCTGTGCTTCCTCAAAGATTTGTTGTGTCGTGAACTGTTGCAGCAAACTGGGGCTCTGCCATGGTGAGGCTCCCAGTGCTGTGAATCCACCAAATTAAGTTGGTCACTGTCCCAACAATCGCTTGTTGGAAATGAGGCTGGAACTCTGTTTTATCCAGTTGCCCAACTGGTTGCTTTGCTGAATTATCTTGGGTACTGGGGGTCTCCATGTGTGGCTCATCACCAGCCTTTGATCTGAGAGCTCCTAAACTTAATCTGTCTCCTCTTCCCTTAGGGTCCCTGTTGGTCCCTTGGCTTGTGAAGAGCAAAGGCTTTACAATGGCTTCCTGCTGTATTTTCTTCAACACCATGAGATGCTTTTCGTTGACCTGAACCCTTGTTTCTCACAGAAACAAGCAAATGGCCTTCAGGTAAGAAAGTTACATTAACTGATTAAGCAAGTAATCAAAAGACCTGCATTAGGTTGGAGATGGAAATATATTTGCTTATACACAGTGTAATTAATGACTATAGTTTGTTGTCGGCAATTTAAATATTCATCATATGTCTAGGCTAGAGGGGAAACATGAGTGTTCAAAATTCTGATTTGAAAAAAAGGCAAGTGTGAAGTAAAAGGTCAGGAATAAAATCCCAAGTTGTTCCACTTTAAATTTCTTAATGGCGAGCTTTATTAGATCAAAGCCACTGGACTTTTCCTCGACCTAAGCATGTCTGTGTTTAGCTATACACTGGTGATACGGGAAAGTAAAACCAGAAGGGTGAAACTCTTTCACCTTTTCAGAACTCACTGTGTATGTTTCATCCTCTCCTTGGGCATATTATTTTCTAAAATATTGTTAGTATTAATACTTTGCTGCCTGTTTTGTCAAAAACCTCCTGGTGGAAGAAACATGATAGACAAATGCTGCTTAAGGGAGAGAGTCAATCTAAGTCTTGTTTTCAGTTTGTGATGTGATATATCACTGCTGCTTAACTTGAAATTGATTTTTAGAAAAAGACATGGAGGAAATGTTGTAGCAAAACATACAGTTTAATACTGCACCATGCAGTTACCGCACATCCTTGCAGTTCATGACTAGACTAATAACTGTGCCAGATCAGATGAAATATTATGAAAGAGATTTGCATTGCATGTAACTGTAGATTATGTTTGTGACTCCTTGATTTCCTGGCTTCTTTCTCTGAGTGTCTCTGTTAAGGAAAACCAGCAGACTTCTAACAAAAAGGTACAGAGAGCAGAATACACTGATACAAGGATGTTTCTGAAATATTCCTGATATGTCACAGGACAGGGCCCCAGATTTAAAACTTCAGTTGTTTCACACAATGACAGTGTTGGAGCCCACACCTCAAGGTCTTCTAACTCTCTGAAGATGTCCCATGTTGCTACCACCTTTGAGAATTCATGCAACCTTTACTCAAATGTGCATGCAAGGTCAGAATATTAGCTGTTCTACTGTATCTGCTTGTGCTTGTAAAACTAGAAGAAGAGTCAGCAGCTAAAGGAATTCGGGAAGGTATTAGAGAAGCCAGGAAACCTGGCGTTCTATTGCAGTGCTTTTGTTTTAGAAACAACTTCACTCCCTGTAATTCTGCAAAATGTCACAGTCTGTCTGGGATTGTGGTGATGTGGGAAAGAATTCTGCTGAAAAGATCCTTTCAAGTTCTTTAATAAAACCTCAGACAAGGCACGGCCATGAGGCACTCTTCTGCTCTGAGGTAAGCTTATGAAAGAATTCCCATCTGTGGGTGAGAAGGGAATTCAGTATTCTGTGGCTGATCTTGTTTTTGTAATTTCTGGCAGGAAACCCAGCACATTGAATAGGTACCCTTCATCTTTCATAATATAGCGATTGTTCAAAGTCCTCTAAATAGGAAACATCAAAGTTAGGTTTACAAACTAAACATATTAAAAGTGCATGTTCTAGTTCCAGCAAAGCAAGCAAAAAGTGAAATGGCGAACCTGGCTCCGATCCCTTGTTGCTTCCTGGAAATGAAACTTGCTTTTATTGGCTGTTTCTCATGAAACGACTTAAAGCATTTACACAGATAACTTGCCTTTGGATAACTTAATTCCAGTGATTTTTGTTGTTGTTATTGGAGTGCCTTTTTTTTCCCCCCCATTTCAACATTATATGTTACCCTAATTAATTTAGCTTTAGCAAATTGAAGCCATACCAATCTGGCAGGCATGCCATACAGATGACAGTGGCTTAACCTCCAGTCATGTTGTTTGTAGGCTGAGGTCGGTGAAACTGATTGTTCCTGAGCAGACCTCTTAGTATCTTGAAGTTCCAGGAGTCATCCTACTTACTCTGAGTCTGCAGGCTGATTCAGACTGACAGACTGGGAGAATAATTTACAAGATTTTGAAAGACCCTGGTCTAATAGTTCAGAACTACAGAGCATTTAAAAAAGACGGACCCAATTTGAAATCACTATATCTCTGCAATTGGGTCTGTCTGTTTGAAACACCCTGTATTACCTTGGGATAGATAGTAGAGTATTCACAACCACCTGTTCTATCTAAAGATAGTTGTTCAAAAGATCTATCAAAGAGATATATCCAAGCCACTATGTATTCTAGCTTGTCCTTTTCCTGGCCATTGCATGTCATAAGGTTTTGTTTTGTTTTTTCTTAAAATAGGGTTGTAATGATGTAAAATTCTGCCAGTTAGTTTGCCACCCCCCCCTTTTTTATTTTCTTTTATTTTTTTTATTTCCACCCTACCCCCAAGAGTCCATTAACATTTAAAACTGTCCTGTAACCTTCTGTTCTAGCTCACAAGCTGCACTGGTACTAAACTGATTTTCCTGTTTGGCTTAAACCGTTCTTTAAAAAGAGGTTAGACATTTTGGTGTTTGTTTTGACCTGGAGCCTCGCTGGATAATTGTGTTTAACCTGAAGTGTGTTACTAGCTGTGCTGGAGATGTACAAGATTAGCTTAACTTCTATAGTGTAATTAAATTATGAGCCAAACCTTGCTGATAGCAATTTGTCACATTATTTGCCCTCATCATTTCTGAATCTCACATTCTAGATGAAAGTTAAATATGGAAATTTTTTTGCATCTACTCCAAGAGTGCTTTTTGATATTTTCTTTTGGTACAGAAGTCATAGATAAATCCTTCCTGAATTATGCACACTACCTTTGTCTTGTAAACAAACAGAAGCATGACTTTGTGGGTGCATACAAGCTACTGCACGTATCTCCATTAAAGCATGGGATTCATTAGAAAAAAGCCTACACCCTGAGGAAATGAGTCTCATTTCTTGTTTTCTTTCTTTGTCTGTCTATGCATTCTACCCTACGTGTTAGCAAGGCTGCAGAATCTGCCTGTTGATTTGGTCTCATGTAGCTACTCCCTACAATTGTGGAACCCCATTATAAAGAGATTGCAGAGATCCAGGGGCTGGGGAAGTGGAGCTGGACCTGCAGGTTGACCACAGGTGCCTCAGAGAGAATTTCTGAAACTGCAGTGTGGTTGGAATTGGTCAGAACAGTGCAACTAGATATTTAATGGAGAATTCATCTACTCAAATTATAGCTTTGTTGGGAAGGCTTTTGTGGTCTGTAGTTTTGTCAGTCTCTGGTTTTTAGCCTTTTTCAAAGATGAAATTGATGTTTTAGCATTAACACTGTTATGTGAAAAAATGTGGTGCCTTACTCTCATCTGAAGTTGTCGTAAAAAAGAATTGTGGTCTCTGAAATGGACTCTCCTCAGTTTGGAGGACAGCAATAATTTATGTTTTCCTTTAGTAATCCCATGACAATGCTCATGGAATTAGCTGAAACCTTTCAGAACAAACAAGCAATCAAACAGACGTTATCTCATGATTTAGTAAACTGGAATTTCCAGGTTAGACTAAATTGTCTTATCAAAATATTTTTTCTTGAACAGAGGAATATAGTTCTAGTTCCTATTTGTGGCTCTTAACGTTTTTTCCTAAATTTAACCTGGTACAGATCTTGATTACTTTCATTTAAATTCTTTGCTTAGCAATGTTAACCTTTAGTTTGGTTTAGATGTGAACATTGCAAATTCTGGGTGTATCATGCGAATGGCCAGGAGATTGGTCAATGTTTCTGTAGGGATTGCTGTTACATTATAGAAAGAATTCTTCATGTTATTTCCCATTCCACAGAAAAACTATTTTCTCTAACTGTTGTAAATCTAGCAAAACATGGCCTTATTAAACATGGTGTTTTAATTTTGTATTTGAGTACTGCCCAAGCCAGAAGACTGGATAAAAAATGCCATACATTGAGGACCAAAGTAGGACCTAGATCTCCATAAAATGTGGCTAAGAGTTTTTAAGGATGCATATTTTTCTTCTGGATACAACAGTGCAGAATATTTTACTAACTGTAGGCATAAGGATTTGATAAAAACCGCTGCAGCCTAGGCAAGCCTGGCTTAAAACAACCCAAGAGGATCTGGCTGGAGTATTCTTCACTCCTTCTAGGTCTTCAGTGCCAGAGCCTTTCTGCCTGTTGGTGGAGGGAATAGGATGTGGAGAGAGAAGGTGCTTTTTCTGTGCTGTGCCTGTGATCTGCAGCAGACTCTCCTTTGTACCGGAGATCTGTAACTTGGAAACGCCAAGCACGCCTGCTCTCCATTCTCAGTGAACTGCAGGGTGTGGAGGGAATGTCACTGATTTAATGTCTGCTCCAGCGTCGCTGGGCCTTTCTCTGGACTTGCTGTACAAGTTCCCTGGGACACTGCTGTCACTCTTCAACCCCTTTCTATGACTTAGTGGATTTTGCCAGCATCCAGTTTTCTCACATGAAGCACTGTCGGCTGTGCTTTGCTTGTGACAAGCAGCCTGAGCACAGGAGAGGGGAACTGGCCAAACTGAAATCCTGGGCTTCTTTACTGCAATCAACGACACAAGAACAGAGCTCAGGCAATCACACCAGCTGATTACACTGATCGCTGTCTATCATGCAATAATGATAGAAAGTGTGTGAGAGGGGAAGGTGTTTCTAAAACTGGCCACTAATACAGGTCTTTCCTGGCTTGAAAAATACGTTTCGAAGGCAGTATGCTGTACAAAAAACAGCTTAGTGGAGACTCGTTTTTACTACTTGTTTGTATGTGCATGCCCGGTTTCAGTTTTGCTGTCAACAGAGCATCTCAAAGGCTCCTACCACGGTCGTGCTCACAGAATTTATGTAGATTACAGATTAATAAGTCTTATCTGCAATTTGTGAAGGAGAATGATACCTGATGTGTTTGGAGAGGCAGCTGGTTGCTTTGCTTACTAAGATCAGCTACACTACAAGGAAGAGGATTATAATTAATCAGCTAGTGTACACATTAGGATAACACAGATTTCTGCTTTCAGAGAATCTGTGTGGTCCTCCTTTGATGTTTAAAAAATTTACCACAACACCTAAACCTCAGACTTGTGGCTCTGAGATTTTTCAGGCATCTCAAGGTTGCAATAGAGGATGGAGGCAGCAGTGTTCTCTTCCACTTGGGGTCAGCATTGTTCTCTCTCACTCCTGAGCTGTTATTTGCTTTGAACATAAGCATTTAACGTGTTCTGAGTACCCATCTTAAAATTAGTTGTTACATTTCTATTTTTGTAACGCATCAGAACATCAGCCTGTTCCTTCCTCAGATAATTACTGATATCAGAGAGGCATGAAGGAAGGGTATGAATTCAGCGCCCAACCACTATGAAACACAAGCTGCCTTTATTTTGTGCTCGTGTCACCTTCCTTACCTCAGCAGGACTACCAATAATATCTCTTACCACTTTTGTATTTCTTTTCTTTGGTGTACATGAGCAATTTGGCTTGTTTGCAGATGATCCAGGGATTTTTGAAAAAAACAATGTCAGAAGTGAAGTCTTAGCTGGGAAAATCATCCTTTGGGAAACTAAAAGTATTTTTACTGAAAGGCTTGTGATATGCAAGCATCAAAATATTTCAGCCTTTTTACTTGTCATTGGCTGTAGTAGTAAGGGAAAAAAGACATCATTTTAAATGCTTAGTGGCTTTTCATTTCATGTAAGGTTAGGGATAGGAACAGGAAATGTTTCCAGAAAAGGAGGCAAGAAATATGGAGTAAAATACAAACCTGAGAAAAAAAATTCCACACTCTCAGGAAAAAAATCGAAATAAGAAAATCCCATTCTTCATCTAACTGCATTTAATTGTAGTTAATTTAATTGTAGTTAGTTGCAGAGCTGTGTAACAGTGAATAGACATACTCTGAACGTATAGATTTCCCTCAAGCTGTCTCTCCTGGCCCCTAGCAATTCCTAGACTGCTTTGTTCCTCTTTAATTACGTTATTTCACCTATTGTAGCAAAGATGCAAACATGCTGAAGTACTTAAACAAGAATATGGGGAGAATAGGGCTAGCACTTATTGCAGTTGCACGCAGAAAGGCTTGTCTGAATCTTGAAAGCATATTAGTACATTATAGCAGAATGCAGTTTCACTTGCCTGGTTTATTTGGGGTTTTGCTATAGAACAGAGTCTGCAGCATTTAATTTCTTTGCTTCAAATAAAAAGGAAATGCATGCTCATGAGTCAGCATTTCTACTAAATAGTTTCCAGGACTATGAAACCAAATACTAGGTACCTTGTTACTTTGCTATGAAAAAGAAAGGGTCGAAATATGCCTGTAATAAAACCAGAAATGCTAGTGAGCCAAAAACGTAAGAAACAAAAAGAAATCAATGGTGGAGTGCTGCACCTGTTCCCCAGGGCTTATGGTTAGAAAAGTTTAGTCCAAGTTGTCTTGATTTACTAATATACATTTTTTTCCTCCTAAAAAAAAATTTTTTTTTTTAAAAAAAAGGATTTGTAGGAAACTCGGGCAGGAATAAATGGAAAAAAACCTGTAAGATTATTATGGAAAAAACATGCATCAGAAAGTTTTAATAAGAGCAAATAAACACAACACCTCCATATGTGTGGTTTTTTTTTTTTAAATGCATTTCTATCCAGTTCAAAGACCATTTTTAACTTAAACAAACATGATTTCAGTTTGGATTGCACGCACGGGTTGGCTTACGTGGCTGGTAATTTATACAGACATTCAAGGCTGAGGTTCTGTCAACAACCTTAATTCTGAGCTTTGAATTTTCACTGACCATCTGCTTTAATTAGACATTGCCCTGTTCCCAGGGGACTGCGGATGAGCACACAGGGATTCTGTCTAGTGCAGAAATGCTGGAGTGGGCCTTAGACTGGTTCTGCCAAGCGGTGGGGTCGTCAGCTGTGCCTGGAGATGATCATGTTGAAGGATGCTGCTCAGGACTGAATTTTTCCATAAGCTTTTAGGAGGACAAGGAAATAATTGAGGGGCTGCCGCTGTTTGATCCAGCATTGCTTCCAGTATGTGACTGGAGCTTTGCCTGGGAGTTGCTGGTGTTGCTGGGCTGCACGTGAGAGCAGCTGTAGGAACTCAGCTTTCGATTACTTCAGGAAACTCCTCATGCCAGCATCCATGGGGGGTGGAGCAGGGCAGAGTGGGGAGCCAAATGCACAGGTTAAAACAGATTCTCCCCCTCCGCCTTGGCCGTGGAGTGGCTGAAAGATACAGAGGTTCACCAAGATGAGGGCAGCTGGGAGAGCTGCCTGGGCAGTGGATCAGGGAAAGGCTGATTCCTGTGTAAACCCTGCAGGGCAGGCAGGGGAATGGTGAAGGTACACAAGATGAGGACGTGGCTGTAAGTACATGAGAACAGGAGACGACGTAGGGAGTTCTTTATAGATCCTAAGCTCTCTAGCTTTAGGGTTTTTGTGTGTGTAATTTATATTCTTCCTCCTCACTCCTCTCAAAAACCCATTAAGCTAAATGGGACTACATTAGAATAAAAAATGTTACTTAAAAAACCAAAACCAAACAACAACAACAAAAACCCCAAACAAACAAAAAACTTTTTGGTTTACCAGAGTGTCTATGTGATGGCTTTAATATTTTTGTAGAGTTGTTGTGGAGGTCAAGTGAAGAAAATATGGTTTAGAACTCTTCATCTGATACTATTTTAGTTCTTTACTCTAATTTTATTTTCAAGCTCTTTGGGAATTACATGGATAGCTTTGAGCTTCGTGAACTTTTTCATTGGCCAATAAATATGACTATGCAACAGCAATAAACAATGAGCTAAATTTCGACGTATGTACCATACTGTAACACACAGCCATACACCACTTCTAAAAATGTTTGTCTTTTGCATATTTTCACTAGAGAAGTATAGCAAGGAGTCTACCTCTTAATTGCAAGAAATAATGAACAGAACATTCCCTTGATTAAATATCTCATTCGCAGCTTTAATTCTTATCAAACTCTTTCTTTCATGTCTCAATGTTTAGTCTAGCCAGATTCCTAGCTATTTTGCTAATCACTTATATTCCATAATGCTTTACACGCTTAAGCAAAATGCTGGTTGGGTTGGGGGGATGGTGGGAGAAAAGGATGATTAGCTGTGTTCAAAATTGATATTAAAGGGTCTGCGGAACAGTAAAGAGCTGTATCTATCTAATTACCTTTTGCAACCAATAAGCACAGTTCGTGTTAGAAGCTTAAGCAACTTGTGAAAACAGCTGTCGACAGAGCAGCAAGGCCCTGTATTCTAGATAATCGGTGAGTTGTGCACACCTTTTCAGCTGCCCTTAGTAACTCGTGTGTTATAAATAAAATAGTATTTTCTTCTTGCAAGTTGTAGAAAAAAGATGCTTCTAGGAAACATGTCAACTAAACCAAAATCTTCTGGATCTGCCCAGAGCATGAGTTAGTTATTAGCAGCAGCAAACAGCGTTGACTTCTTTTCCAGTGTTGCTTATCCCCTATGTTCACATAGAAACAAAGTCATTGTGCTATCTGACCAGAAAGAGCATAAGTAGATGCAATCTAAATCCAGATCCGTGCAAATGTTATTCCTTATAAAGTCTACGTGTTTCTATTGTCTATAGCAAATCTACATCCATGTAATTGTCATTCTTTATGAAGCCTGTTTGTTTCTAAAGTCTATAGTGAAACAGGAAACAGATTGATTCATTTGTATGCTTGAAATTCACAGATATGCTGTTTCTCAAAAATGTGCTTAGGGATCTCCTAAAACACAATTAAAAAGAAGAAAAAATACAACCCACAGAAAAACAACATCACCATACACAAACAGAAAACCAAACAAAAGTGCTCATAAATGAAACCAAAACAAACAAAAAAAACCCAACACCAAACAAAAATCAAAGCCAAACCAAAAAAGCTCTGTTGCTGCATTTTACTCCAGTGAAGCCTCCTTCATTTCTTTAAAAGAGAAAAAAGTTCATATTGAGTCAAAATCAAAGAAAAAAATATAAAAAACCTTTATGTGTAGAAGAGGGTGGCAGCATTTTTTTATGTTCTTATTAAGCTGTCTCTCTTGAGAAGCTTGACACTGCCACTGCCACTCTAGAAAAGGAAAAGAAACTCTTCAAAGTCAGATATGGTAACTTCAATTAAAGGACAGGTCAGCTCCTAAGAATACTGAGGGGAATGATGGATCTCTTCAACTTCTTCCCACTTAATAGATTCTACAATATGTAATGTTCCCTTCTTTGAAATTTTTATATAGCATGAGATTTCTTTTTTTGATCAAAACTAACTTCAGAGTTGAAGGGCTGCTACTGTCCCTGTATGATCTTCAGTTGTGGCTTTTCAATTGGATGAAAGGGAGAAAAAACCTAGAAGTGGAAAATAGAATAATAAATTAATTCTTTGGTATCAACTTACAAATCACTCCAATGAAGAGTTGAGAGTGGTGTCCTCATCTCACCCTGTTGCAGCTTTTCCACTCAGAACAAAATGTTAATCTTGGAACTGCTACAAGGTCTTTAGGTATATCATTTTTCCCCTTTCCCCACCAACTTTTTTTCTTGAAAGTGAAAAAGCGTTATATGCTGCTTTGAAACTGTTACTGTTACAAATTAGAACAAACACTTGGCATTAGGGAATTTATTTCTTTTTATTTATTTTTCCTTGTTAAATTAATTTTCCCTGCTGCAACACATTTCACACCTGTTAAACTATTGGCTCTTTATCTGATATGACACTAAAGCAAGGAAAAGTCACCAGTCTATAAATTAGGTATTGTACTGATTGAGGTGATGTGAATCACTCCTCATAGAGAGGAATGGCAAGGTTTCTTCCCGACCTCAGTGCACATCATCCTGGTTCTGCAGCTCTTATTGCAGAGGGTTGTTTTTTTCTTTTTTTCCTAGGGAGCAAAAATGTTGGCTGTCAGTTGCTTTGGGTAGAGATTGAAGGTCTTAGTCCAATGATTAGAAACCCTCAATGCATCAGTGCCCAGCTATGCTACTAAAAAGCTTATTCCTGCATTGCCTCTACTCTGATTTGTGTGGCTGAGGCGGTGGAGCTCCCTGGTTAAAACCACTTGTGACTCTGGAATGATCTGTGGAGAAGAAAGTACTATTCCTGAACCAGAGCACTTTCAAGGAGTTTTACAAGGTGAAATATTCTATTTATGGCAGGGAATGTAGTATTTTCTTGACAAAAAATACCAGTTTACTGGGTTTTTTTGTGCTCTGCACACACAACGGCAACCTCCCACTATAGCAGAAGCAGAGAACTTGTTCTGCTGTGAATGATGCTGTGCCACTGTCATTACTCTAGGTGGTGCTTGGATATTATCTTGGGAGGTTGGAATATCTTCAGTGAAACGGAACAAACACTTTGAATTACATAACAGTGGCTTCTTGAAATTTTCACAGAGTGTCTACATTTGTCCTCATATAGGCAAGAAGTCAACAAATTCCAACCAAAAGAAGCTCGCTGTGCAAGTAAAACCATATGAGAGTTCGAAGGCACAGTTGGGTCAGCCCAAGAGGGCTGTGTTATCTGAGGAAAATATTGCACAGTAATCTTTGGAACACACAGTGATCACACTTGGTTAATTCACTAATTGGTAGTGAAGTAGGGGTACTGCTATTTTTCTTTAATCAGTCCGAAGCTAACAGATACTGTGCAAGACAACCCTGTGCAGTGGTGTTAGTGTTCTCTCTACATACTCAGCAGGCTGGATAAATTAGTCTGGACTAGCTATTTGGCTAATTAAAATGCTTTCACTGCCTGTGATAGTGTTGTCATGCCCACAGTTCAAAAGAATACAGAAGATAAGGCAAGAACGTGTTTGTTCCCTGCATACATGTTCCTGGATGTCTTATGCATGTATCATTTGTTTTTCAATGATGAAGTAAACCGATCCTACTGGCTCCACTGTGGATGTGGCCAGGTGGGTAGGAGTTTCAAAAGAGTGACTATGGTCTTGACTGAACCTTTGAATAAAAGATCTTAAGTGCCAGGAAAAATATTGGATGAGGTTTCTTCAATATTGTCTGTCTTCCTGAAGAGAGTATTAAAAAAGAGGAAAGAAAGAAGGTCTGTAGTGCTTACAAAAATTCTTCTTCGTCTTGCCCTTGCTGTTTTGAAGACTTAAAACCTGATCTGAAGTGTAATCCAGAAAAATGCATCAAGAGGATTTGTTCATAAGCATACAGTTGACATCAGCAAACTCCTATTGTGACTGTAGTGTTCCTCACATTGCAGCCTCATTCTAATCTTCTGGCAGCATTCAGGTTCAGTACTTTCCATTTTGATTGAATTAATAAGCAAAGTTGGGATGATTCCCTGATTCCGAGATTGTCAGAATTTTCTTAGCAGGGTGTTTTTAAAGGTTATTTTTGTCCTAGTTAATAACAAGTAGGACATCTGACTGCATTTCTGTATTGTTTATATCAAAAATACATGGCCCATTTGGAAGCAGAAAGATGCTAAATGAGAGCTATATTTATGTACTTATCTTGCCTTTAAGTTAATCTCCCGTTACTAGTCTTGAGCCTTTCAGGTTGCTATAGAAACAGCCACAGCCTCCAACTGTGCTTCCTCCAAGACTTAATTGCATTCTGAGTTTCATACGCCCTCTATTAATCGCAGCACTGGCAGACACAAGCACATTGCAGAATGAGTTGAATTAATGGTTCAATATGATGTATGCATTTTTTTAATGTTATGTTTCCATATCCCTTTTCAAATTTTCCTTTGCTAGCTGGTTAAACTCTTCCATAACATACAGTGATACTGCAGGGATGGATTCTCTCTGTTTGCTGCCACTTCATTTGATGTTTTCCAGTGTTTGATGCCATCAGAGTAGCTGGAAGAGTCATTAGGCTTAGGGACTTTCATTTTTTCTTAGCGAAGTCAAATTACTCATGAACTACTTTAGCTCTGCTGAAGTTTTTCTGAGATTTCTCCTTCACTTCTGTGAAGAGGGGCGTGGAAGTGCACACCTGCTGTCTCAATAGCTCTGGTTTGTGCTGACTCAGTGTTCCTTATGGGTCAAAGATAGGCAGTTTTTCAGCCAGACCTGTTTTATGTGGGAAGTATCAGTTCATCAATGTAGAAATGGAGTATGGCTATATGCAAGGTTCAACAAAGCTTTTCTGGAAAGTATTTATTTTATCCTTGATGGAATTTCTCACCAAAACTGGACTGAGAATGTGTCTCATTCAACTAGCACAACACAATCTCTGAGATTTTCTTTCTCACTCAATTCTCAGTATATAATGCTGTCAGTACAAACACACTGTTCTTACTGATGCTCTTCTGCTTTCAGTGAGAATTGACATCAGGAACCAACGGTTAACATCACTTTCCTGTGTGTCCAATGGATGCAAATTCAGAACTTTGTAATAAAAAAAGACAATCCCCTCTGTTCTCTTCTTATGCAAAAAGAGGAGAGAAAATGCATCACAACAGAAGGCAGAGAGGAAGCAGTGTATGTATTTCCATCTCCTGTTAAGCCCTCTGTCTCAGCTTGGCTTTGCTGGTGCTTAGTGGGTAAGAGATGGAGAACAGGACAGACATTCTCTGTGCACTGTTGCTTTCAGACCTTTCCACATTTCTGTTAATGCTGGCCTGAAGGTTTATTTCTGTCCTCATTAGAAACGTTAGAGACACCCTGCAACTGGTGAATGAACAAAGCCTGATGCTGAGAAACAATGCAAAATGAGAATTTCACCAACATGTCATTTTAAAATGTTCATGCGCAGTAAGTCACGCTTTTAGATACTGAACATCTGAAGACATCTTAAATACACCCATTGCAACGTTGACACTTTTCAAATATCATTTACAATCTGAACATTTGTGCTAATGTTTTTCATGTCATTCACATTTTTTCCCTTTTTAGAAGTTCTGCCCATGTCCTGCATTGCTTGAATCATGTATTGATGGTCCCCTATAAAAATCTTGGTAATTAAGTCAAGTTAAGCCAAGGTAGCTTTTCTGGCCTCATCCTTACTGCTAATATCTCTTTTGTTCTTTTTTAGCTATTTCAACAAAAAAAGAGAACAATTAAGAAAGGAAGAAATTATAACAATCTTGCCAGAATTAACCTGAAAGAGTGTAGACAGTTTTGCAGCACTCATTTTCACCCTCTTTCTTTTTTTCCTCTTGTCCTTTTTCAGTAGTTGCCTATTTTATGCTTCTTGCCACAACACAGTGCATTTCCCATCTCAGAACTTAAATCTCTTCCACAACATCTCAGCTTTCCTTTGTAGCTGCTCTGCAAGCTTGCATATTAAAGAGAGCTGGATTCTCCTGCCAGCTCTGTCTCAACATACATTTCCTGGATTGCCCTACAGAACACCAACATACTTTCTAAAAATCTGTGTCTGCTGGAGATCTTCCTCAAACATTCTAAAAACACTTAAGGATGGGATTCATTTGGATTTGAATATAAAATATTGTTTGTTGGTTCCTTGTCATTCTTGAGAAGCCAGATAGTTGTCATGTCTCCAAGCTGTCTGCCTGGATGAGTTGTTTTCCAGGCAGTGACAGCACTTCGTTTACAGAAAGCGCTGCTTGCAACGTCTCCGTAGGCGTTGAGAACAAAGACCTTGCCCATCAGCTGGACAGCCCAATGTGTGAGCATGTGCAGGGCTTGACAACGCTTACATACAGTTGCTTGCAATCTTAGTAAAGAGAGAAGTCTGAGATATGCCAATAGCAGTTTGTTCTACTCTACTGTAGAATGTATCGCAAAATCTGTTTTTCAAAAGCCATAATTTCTTATGACTTCTGTAGTCTACTGTATTTTGGGGCTGTTCTTATACCCTGTTTCCCCAAAAATAAGACCTCCCCTAAAAATAAGCCCTACCATTATTTTTCAGTGTTTTTGAGGATGCTTGAAATATAAGCCCTACTCCAAAAATAAGCCCTAGTCAGAGTTCATTAAAAAAAAATAAGTCAATTTAAATAGTGTCCAGGCAACTATACTTGTAAAAAAGTAAATTAATTGGCAATAGATTGCAGCAGGACAGATAGACCTTTACCAAGAGAAGCAAACACCTGAAGCCATGTTAGGTCACAAAGTTCTGGTTAGGGAATGCAGCGCTTTGTTGCATAGAGGCACTTACCATTGCACTTTGCTTGTTAGTCTTTGCTAAAACCTGTCTTCCTGTCATCAGGTACCTATTATTCATCCTTCCCTTCTCCATCCTCTGGGAGAAAACTGACTCACAACCAGCTTTTGTACGCTATCCAGAGGTGGGCAAAATGTAGGGATGCTGCTTCTTTACAGGCTTTGTGCTCTCCCTCTTGTTTGTCAGACCAAGTTTAACACTACTTTGGGATGTTTGTGATAGAAGCCTTGCTGTTTCTGGGAGCAGGGGAGGTTAACCATACAAGCTGCTGGCAGAAGTCAGTGAATTACAAGCCAGGTTTCTTAGCGGACAGTGGAAAGATTAATCCTTACGATTGACTTTAATCTTTGATTTCTTCTCCTTTGCTTGTTTCTCAGTATAAGCAAAGAAGAGGTGGAGTGAAACCTGACCATAAAGAGAGTTTTGGATAAACGGGGGTACTGCTGAAATAGTTCATGCATGTCTTAGGCAAATCCCCACTGAAATAAGGAGGACTACTAAGAACGAAGGGTATAGGTAGGGGCAGGCCAGTCAGAACATCAGCTCTTGCATTCTGTATCACTTTTTTTTTTTTTGGTGCACTAAATACAGCTTTCCTAGAGCACGCACTGAGCAAGACGGAAGAAAACACTCATAAAATGGGGGTGGAATGTAGGCTCTGTGGGGCTAAACTTTTAAAATTCTCGAAACACAGTCCTAATAATTACTTTCAATGTGATTTCCATCTCTTTACCCCTGACTCGCGCCTCCAGAATCAATCCCCAGAGAAATGTCTGGGTTTTGTCCTAACCCTACTTACCTCAGTGACCACTTAACAGAATGATTTAACGCATGTGTTAACTAAATTGGCTGTTTTGTATGTACTTGCATAGCATGCAATGGAAATGAGTGTGGACTCTATTAATATTCTTAGGTAAACAGAATCAATTTTATTCAGTTCTTCAGCTAATGAAGCACTGTGGGAACAAGACAGCCAGAAGCTTGGGAATTACTCTACAAGGAAGAATCTCAGTGTTTCTTGGCAAAAGCTGCTTTATGCTCTAGGCTTGCTTGGTAAGAGCCAACAGTAACAAGGTCTTATTCTAGACAGGAGTTTAAATAAATAGACACTGAACATTTCTGCCTGTCTTTGAAAGCTGACATACAGAAATCCCAAAGTTTATTTCAAAGAGGGCTTAAGTTTTATCTAGTTACAGTCAGATACTCAATTTTGAGGAGGGGGTTTAATAAAAGAAAAGAGGAGTTTGAGTCCCAAGTGAGGACTTATGGAAAATTCTCTTTATTTACTTCCAAATACTGACAGAATAGAAATATTTTTTTCTCAGTTCATTGTCTGTTAATTTCCTCAAAATAAGAAGATAAACCTAAAAGGCATGAGGTGACTGAGGTGACTTACTCAGCAATAATGGGATTTCTAGAGTCAGTTACTATCAAATTTTTATTAAAATAGCCATAGGAGCAGCTGATTTTTTGTATATGGTCATATATAGACTGCCTCTTTTCGAGGTTGTTGCAGAAGGCTATAACGGAGGCATTAGGTGGCATTAGATGCACAGTGTCTTAACATTTATAATGCCCTTTAAAATTTTTCTTGCATGCTTATATTGAATGAGTGTATTAAATGAGAACTTGTGGCTGGAAGGTCGATATCTCCAGTGCTGTGTGATGTGCAGGTGAGCCCACACCTTCGTGCATCCATCTATCTAGTGCTTCTCTGAGGTACACCACTGGAGGAAAGTGGGGAGTTCTTTTCCCCAACGGCTTCTTAGCTGGACTCAACACTGATAACTCTGTGAATAGGATACTGGCACCTTAGTTTCTGTCTGTTAAAGTGAAACCAGCATATATGCCATTTGATGCTGTTGTTTTGTCTCGGGATGCTGCTTCAAAGGTCTCTTCAGTTTCTTAAGACTGCCTCTGGCTGAATATTATTTCAGTATAAAGATAACATCATCAGAGACAAACATAAGGAAAAAAGGAATGATCCTGTTTATTCTTGATTTATTTCTGTTTGTTTTCCTGAGACTGGATGGTGTAGTTAAGAAGAATCTCAGAACATAATCTTGCATACTGAAAACTGATGCAGGTCTGGCAGGAACTAATGCAAGAACGGGCAGGGTTCTGCCTTAAATCATTATCCTTTGTGCATTATTCTTCTCCTTCCTTTATTAAATCTTATGTTCAGCCTTTTCTGTCTTTCTGTTTTAATGAAAGACGAACTACGAACCTGAAACTCACAGAGAAAAATGTGACCCAATGTATCTTTGCAGCACAGATGAAGCGGAAGCCTGTTTCTCTTGGCCTATGTTTTCTATTGCCAGTTCACAGTATATTTTAATATTATCAACAGAAATGTTAATAGGAAACCAAGGAATCACTACTTAATGCATTGACCTGCACAATTAGTTTTCAATTAATTCAAGATATCTACTCAGTCTTTTGTATTCAGTACACGTTGCAACATTTGATGTGCAGCAAGGTCATATGCTAAGACCTATATGCAAATGCAACAGTAGAAGAGATGTCAGTCTCCAAAACAAAACTGAAGGAAATTAGTACTACATGTACAGCACCAGTGACAAAAATGAGCAATTTACTCCAAAATCCAAAATTCAGTATATGACTCTCTGTATGAACTTGTTTTCCTGAATCCAAACATAATAAAATGCAACTCATATTTTGTTAACTGCTCAGAATTGCACCTGGCCACCTGAAAGACATTTCTGAGGTCTTGGAAAAGCCTATAGGAATCACAAAAGTGTGCCAAAATACCACAAAGAAGATCTCAATAACAATACAATTTTAAACCAATAAATATTAAAATAATTGAGAAAGTATTTGAATGAAGAAATAGTCTCAATTCTCATTTCCTGGAATGTGCACTACGAAAGGAAATAGAAGGTAATTATTCTAAGAACACCTGTGGTAAAGTCTTTAATTATAATTGTTCAGATAGAAGTTAATTAAAAGCACATCTTTAATGAAGCACTATGGTTTTTCCTACATGCCACCATCTGGGACAGACTCTTTTCTGCCCTCTCACTTATTTAACTTAAATAGTAACGAAGAGCTGTGAAGGTAGTTCTAATTTTCTCTTATCTGCTGAACTGTTGAAAGAATTTATAAGAGTTACTGCAAAATTTGAATTTATATGCTTCTTGGGAGATGACTTAAGCCATCCGCCCTTTTTGCTCCTGTTTTCCACCACCAAGCAGGTCAAGTGTGCTGGGACGTATCGATATCTCTGTTGAGTGTCAATCTGCTGAGACAACTTGCTCTGGTCTGGTACCACACTCACAACAGCCACCACATTGCCCGAGCTCTGTGGGATGTGGTGCTTGATTGTGGAAATAATGGGAGGAAATAGGAGGTGGGGACAGAGATGTAAATGCAGCCATATAATTGAAGTCTGGTGAAGAAGGTACCATTTAAAATACCCAGCAGGTTAGAACTGAACTTTGGTAGCAGTGCCGAGCTGCATGGGGAGAACCAACAGGCTCCCATGGCATTTTGGTAATTAACTGTGGCATATGAAGGAGAGCAAAGAGGACTTTTCTTGAATTTTTTTTCTGGAAGTACTTTAAGACTTTCTCAAAGGTGGAAAAGTTGACAGACACTGCAGTGCCTTGCAAAATCTGTGGGGCTGGAGCATGCTCCTATCCCAGACTCTTTTCTGTATGTGATGTCCACTCCCAAATACTGGTGGTGTGGTTGGGTTGTTTGTTTTGTGTCGTGTTGGGTTTTTTAAAAGCTTTACCTATCTATCTATCTATTTATTTATTTATTTTTAAGGAAGCAACAAAATTTGTTTCCAAAGCGTTTCTATGTCTTTTCCTCAAACTAGGCTGCATGAGATTATTGCTAACAGGCCTAACGTTTCATTTAGTTACAGGCTTCCCAAATTAGAGTTTGGCTTACGGTGTTCAAAAACAAATCAACCCCCACACTACTGCTGTTGCCCACATTACTGGTTCACAAAAACCAGAGTAGAAGTGAAATGCATCCTTTTTCTCCTTCTTGCCCCCAAAAAGTCAGCTACATTGTGCTAATGAGCACAATAAGACAAATCAATTCTGAAGTTTATAGGTGAGGTATTAGCAAGAACTTTTAAGAGACTAAAAGGGAAGTGTTAAAACTCCTGCATCTTCAAAATATTTGTCTATCTTGCACACAGTGTGTCAAAACAATTGTTCTCTGTGAGGCAAAGTGTCAGTTAAAATCTGAGGTAGGTAGTAAGCTGACTTGCAGGACAGCTTGAACAGTAACTGAACAGGACAAACATTTCTCCCTGTACTGGTTTTATTATAAAGCTGTTGTGCAGCAGGCTCATTACAAGTGCATGAAGAGCTAGGGTGCTAGGATGATACAATCAAAGAACCTTATTGGGGAAAGTAAACCCACAAAAAATGCTTTCTGAGCGCTATGACGGAGTGGCATTGCAGTTTTCCGTATTGCGGGTCTGGGTTTGGGCAGAGAGGAGGGAAGAAGGCCAGTGTAGTAAGGTAACATAGACATAAATCGAGGTTTTATTAATATATGCATCAAACAGAACAAGAAAAAAATGGAGAAATTATTATAGACACCTTTAATCAGGGTAATTACAAAGCCTTTTTAGGAGTTCAGAGTGTATCCTGCTTGTGTGCATCAATGTAGAGAGAAATGCTGAATAAACAGTTAGATCAGTTTCAGAAGTTACCTGATGACAGAGTACATGATGTCTGGTTTTTATCAATTCTCTGAGTGAGGTTTTTAAAATTGAAAATGGCTGTTGCTTTTAAATGAATACACATTTTAAAATTTTGGCATGTGTGTTATCACAAACCTCTCACCTAATTAGAAATGACAAGATGCCATTCAATTTTTATCAACCGAAATAAATTTAGGCTGCAGCAAATTGGTATTCTATTACAATTCCAGAAAAGCTAGACTTATCTGTTCTGGCTTTAGAATGAGAGAGAAAATACAGTAAAAACCTAAAATATCTACCTTTACTAATTTCTAGTATTCTGTACAGAAGATCCATTAACAAATTTTGAGATTAGAGCTGAAGATTTAACTGATTGGGATAGTAAATACTTAAATATCTTGAGTGTCAAGGGAATTTATACTAAACTGTTTCCTTCAGAGTTTTACTCTTATAGAATTCTATTTTTCAGTATTAATTTTATTCTTTCCAGGTAAAATCACAGTTATCTCTGCTCAAAATCTCCTAGATTCTGTTAAAAAGATGAATTCTCAATAGCAAATGGCACACTATTATTACATTCTGAATAAAATACAGATAGACTATTGCAATTTTGCAGTAAAGTATGTAGGTTACAGTTGTAAGATATACCTCACTTTCATACTAAAATAATAACACTCAAACAAAATCTTATTAGTGAAGCAGGTATTATGGCCATTATTTACTACATTCTTGAGATTATATAACCTCAAATTATTAAATGACTATCAAACATAATAATGAAATAGCTTTGAAAGAGAGTACTAAAACTAAACATCTGTGACAGTGTTACTGGGTGTTACAGGATAATTTCAATAAAAGAAAAAAGAAACAGAAGTTTATAGTGATTCTTGTATATTACATCATTGGAGAAGATGCATATATTTAAATATATGTAAAATAATACGTATATTGTTGGGCTCTGTTTATATTTTGAATTCGAATTCTAGCTTTTCGTTCTTGGAAGTGTCGAGATATCTGGAGATTGGCTGAACCAAGCAACACCAGATATTGACTCAGGTTAATGCACCTATAAGAATCCCATTTTGGTTCCTCCTTCTAGCAGGTGATCTCTCAAAAGTTATGTTTCAATAACTTATCACATGGGTTTGCTCACAGCAGCCCATTCTGCTGTGAATTTTGAGACACTGTATTCAGAGATGTGTGCAACCTTTCTTTGACACTTTACATTATATCTTTTCTCCCAGTAGTGCTCTTATGATAACCTTCTTTTAATAGGAAACCAGAAAAATATTTGTCATAGCAAAGTTTAGCAGAACAAATGCAAGGCTTTATGTCCGAACACCATGAGGAAGATGATGGGTTATAATGGCATGCATTTTAGAAAAGTATTGCCTTATCTTTAAATATTCCTGCCACTGGAGAACACGAGTTTGGGGCTACCTTTTCTTTTTTTTGTGTTAGTAGATTCTGTAGAAATGTGTCCTCAACTGCAACATTCGAAATAGCATGTTCTCTGCTGGCCATCCGCCGCATTGTCAGAAAAGGGAGGTGCTTCTTGGGGAAAGGTGCATGGATGTAGAACACTTTTACATAGGGCCAATGGTGGGAAACATGCAGAACTGCTAAAGAGAGACCTTTGAATTTACAGTAGACTCCCCTGAACCTCTCGAAAAAATTAAAACTCTTGTATCTTTTAATATTTCTTTCTTTGTGTTTGGACAGGAGTAGGGAAAGTCATTAGTATACAACCTTCAGATCAAAAATTGCCCCTTAGTACTTATTTTATTACTTGCATTTTTAAAGGAGCTTGGAAATTTCACTTGTATTAGAAAACCTGTGGCTGTAGAAAGTGTGAAGTTTTTATTATGTAGTGCCTCAGTGTACTGATTGAAATTAACCTTTGGCACTG
This sequence comes from Pampusana beccarii, assembly GCA_013399365.1. Lineage (NCBI taxonomy): Eukaryota > Metazoa > Chordata > Aves > Columbiformes > Columbidae > Pampusana > Pampusana beccarii. The sequence continues at coordinate 473,166 of VWYH01007856.1, forward strand.
CAGTTTTTTCCTTAAAATAGCCTAAGGTACTGTCAGACAAATGACTCCTCTTTGGTATATTTTACTCTCCACTCAAATACCAACTTGGTAAAATGCAATAGGTTTGTGAACCGTCCGCAGTGTTTTAACTGTTAGTGGAAGAAGTCCAAAAACCTTGAGCTGAAGCCTAACTTTGAAATGGAAAGAAAAAAAAATTCAGTGTGTTTATTTGTCCTGTCAGATACACAATGTTATTTATTTTGCAGACCTGTTCTTTTCTGTGGCTCCAGACTCCTTGGCTGCAAGAGATGCATTTTTAAGTTGCTGAAAGAGTTGTTAATTAGGGCAATTTCTTACACTAACTAACTGCAAAAGATCCCTGGAGAAATCCTTGTTCTTATGCAGAAATCCATGTGCAATTAAAAACCAATTCTGTATGTTCAAGGTATAGTGAAGTAAACAATGAAGCTGTGCGTGCTGTGTATTGTTCATAGCTGTGCCACTTCTAAAGAGAGTTTATTTGTTTAAAATGTAAAGGTCAGGAAGAAAACAGTCAGTACCCTTGTTGAAAAGCTTCCAGTGAAGACCATGCAATAATTGAAAGCTGATCATCCTAGAGGGAGTTTGAACAAAATGAATGCTGACTGTTTTACCTAGAGGAACTGTAGTCACTGCAGAGGAAGAGGGAGGCCTAGGTTTAGTGCTCAAATGTTTAACAAAATATTGGCCCAAGGCCAGAATAAAATAAGGCAGCTGCATCGGGTGGGATGAAATGCACTCACCCGCTGGAGTTTGCAGTGGTTGGGGTGCACTCCTGGGGAGACAAGGGAATTGAATCTAACTTTTCCATCCTAAGCGAGTACTGTAGCCACAGAGCTACAGGAACTGACTGCTTTATGACTGTAGAATAACTTGGGGTAGAAGAGACTTTCCCTTGTCCCAGAGTGTCTGCGGTGTTCAGACAGGTGTATTGGTTGGAAAATCCAGCAACCTGCAGTGCTGAAAAGTGAGAGCCAGTATATTTGGGGATCAAGATTAAAAAACTTCAATTCCTTATTTACAGTCAGGGAAATGTATAGTGAAACTGGAAACTATATGCATGTGTTACAGGAGGAGAGCAAAGAAAGAAAGTGAAAAGGTTGGCATTCTCACATATTGAAGATGTGTACCTAAGAGTTGTTGACCTCATAATCTTCCTTTTCACCTGAGCATTATTACTATTAGTAAGGTAAATAAATGAAAATTGTGTAGTTCACTGCTCTTCATGAAATTCCTTTTGGCAGGCACTGACTGCTCTGTGTATGTGTGCGAGATTTAGGTCTTGCTTTAATTAACAAGGAAGTTCAGTGCTTGCCAACCTACTTAGAAAGTGCTTACCATATTTAAGTTCTTAAAGTTAAGTACATGCCTGACTTGGGGCCTAAAGAAAAAGTTTTCAGTTTTTATGATAATGTATGGTTTATGAACGTAAGGTTTTTTTGAGGCTGGAGGTGCCTGTTGAGGTATGTAGTGGCTGGTTTGTTACTACAGGACAACGACATGACAGATGTAGTTACAATAACACATTTGTGTCCGTGCTACAAAATGGTGAATATTCATCGTGTCCTAATTTTCTAGATTAGGCCATAGCACTGAGGCAGGAAAAATCACAAGGGATGGAAGGATGAAAAGTGAAAATGGTATCAAAACCAAAATAATTTTTCCTGGTTTCAATTACATTGCTAACTGTCTGGGGTCCAGATAACACAACATCTGATTGAAAACTCTGTTATTTCTTAAAGTAAAATAGTACCACTGAGGTCTTTCAAAACTGAAACTTAGTTCAGTCTTAAATGGCAGAAGTTCCAGCTGGTTTGAAGAGCATATTATAAACTATTTCCCACTTGGCTACTTTGGTGTTTCTCATAGATGCCTCCCACATTCAACTAAGAGTTCTTTTGGTTGGTTGGTTGGTTGTTTTTTTTTAATTTATATCTCCTGTTTTGCAAAAATCTTTACCAATTACAGGGTTACCATAGCTCTTAAGTCGTGTAAAATTGCAGATACCCTGAAGGGAATTTGACATATGGAATACGTGTTATCGATATGAAAAGCTGCAGAGGCAAGTTTTCCCAGGGAGGAGAGATGACTGCCATCAGGCTACAGCACTATCAGAAAATTTGGGCTTGTGAAAGTATTCTGATTCCAAGCTGAGGTCTCCCTGTTAATTTGGATGTATTACCATTGTATAGTAGTAAACAGAAAATAAAAACCACCTTTTATTGCCCAGGCTTTCCCCCTCCACCTCCTCCACCCCTTTCAAAAGACATGCCGTGCTTTGTTAGTGTTTCTACTGAGTTACTGCTTTATCATGTGTAGAAAGGTGCCACTAAATCAGTGATCATTAAAAATCATACTTTAACATTTAAAAAATGATGGTTTTTCACAGCTGTTTCTATTAGGATTGTGTTAATGACTTTCCTGCTCCCTCATATGAGCTTCAAGCTAGGAAAATACAGGGTGCGATCTTGACTATGACAAGAAAATTATAAACACTTAAATGAACAAGAAGTATTTATCCTCCTAAAAATAGACAAGAACAGCAAAACTGAAAGGTGGACCAAGCTGAATTGAAATCCAGCCTTGTTCATTTTGTTTCTTTTCTCTACATAGGAAAACAACACAGAAGATAAAGAAAGAGACACACACATGCTATTAAGGTAGGATTAAAGCACCTGTTGTTTAACTGCTTCATGGAAACTTTTGATATCTCATTACCAGTCTGTATAATATACTTGCAGCTAAACTTTCTGGAGAGAGAAAAACTGATGTGTAAACAAAGCTGAAATCCTTCACTGTGTTTCTGTCAGAAAGATTTTACTTTTATGAGACTTATATTCATGTGTTGCATTACAGTGTTATGTTATGCCCAAAAACTAGATTTCCTTGCACCATTTCTCCAGCGTTTGACTTGTCTGATCACAGGACCACAGCTTAGCCGAAACATTTCTTAAGGGAATATTTTTACCCATAAGACTTAAAAATACAGTAACGTGTTCCCACCTCTATTTGCATTTTGGAGTAGAAATACGCGGACTAAGCTTATAGCCACTGGAAAATCATGGTACACATTCAAGCCTTTTGTATTTTGTGAGTTTTGTTCTGAGATTCCACTGAAGTACCATAATAGAGGCCAAGTTTATGGTGCTCTGCAGTGAAAAAGCCGAGGAAAGGATGTTACAGTTCACAGCAACTTCAAGTATTTCCTAGATATTTTGTAATGCCCTACACTGCTGAAGTATGTCACTTCATATTCTGCTTACTTTGCCAGAAGTGCAGCAGCTTAATAAACCATATTCATTAGGAAATAACTTCCCCAGAGAACTAGGAAAGATAATTCAATGTTTTGGGAAGGCTATTGAAGCAGAGACAAGCTGGCATTTCCCAAAAGCTAAGCGAATGCTAGTGGAGCTATAAGACAGTATAATACATCATTTGTGAGACAAAAGTCAGGGGAGAAGATTTCAAAAGATACTCTCTTTGCCAGCAGATAGTACCTCCCGATGTTGAGCCCTTATCACCCTGGAAATTTCCAAGCACTGTTTGAAATGATAATCTGTTCTGTGAGAGGATATCTTCCAATTCTTGCTGATTGTTTAGGTCTGGTGGAGGATTTGCATGTCGTTCTGATTTCTGGGTCTGAGATACAGTACCGGGTTCAGTAGATAATAGGAATTCTGATTTTGTTTGTTGGTTTTTTGTTGTTGTTGTTTGGTTTTGATCATAATGGAATAACTGGCAATTGTTTTTGCCTAATCACACTGAATTGCTAAGTAATGGTTTTGATGTTCATCCAGGTTATAAAACAGGTGCATTTCAATGTCTGCAATGAAAAAGAGTAAAAAAGGATGTGTGTGTGAATGTGTTCTATAAACACTGGGGCATAGCAATAGGGACAGTGGAAATGCTCATCTTCCACCCTGCTGGAATTAGGGCATTCTTCTCAGGGATTTAAGTGCAAATCCCTTGGGCACAGAGTGGAATTAAAACCAAGTTTTCTATCTTAAGTTTCTGCCATTCATTTTTGATTGAAAAAAGAAAATCATCTGATCCTCAAATATCTATTTTTTTTGTGTGTGTGAATCCACCAGCCATGATTTTGTCTTGCTAACTGAAATTCTGCAGAAAATACAAACCTAATTTATGTATCCTTTGGACAGCCAGATTCACATTTCTCAGAGAACTTAGCATTGAGTGGTGTTCATTCTTTTACAACCAAGATCTGATGAAGATCAGCAAAAGGTAATTTTTTTAGGAAATTGATCTGAATATACTTGTCTTGGAAGCAGTGTTTATTATTTGTTCAAGATGTACTAGCAAGTGGGCCAGTTGTGAACTTGCTCACTCATTTGTTTTCGGTTATCAAAACTAAGCAAATGCTGTTGGCAAACATTCACTTTGCAAACCCTCATGCCAGTCAACAGTCCCAGTTCCAAAGCTGTAAGCCCAGCTGTTTGTTACTGCCACTCTGTTGGTGTGAAAATGCTTAGTAATTTTTTCTGGCAAAAGAAGGTGAATGAACTATTTGACTGTTTAGTTTAAGCTAGGGCGGCATGTTCGTCTGAACAGAGACTGGAGAACCTGAAGGAAGTGACCCCACCTCCAGCAAGCAGGGGCACTAGTTGCATAGAGCGACGTTGTTGGTTTAAAATAATAATTCAATGCCATAAGAAGGTTGCTTTTGAAACTAGGTCTTAGATGTGACAGTCTGCCACCCAAAAGATGTGTGCTGCATAAAGACAAATACTCATGAAATATGCTGAGGAGATAGTTGTAGCCTCAGTCTGCTGTGATGAGAATAAGTATTGTAATTAAGAAACCTGCTGGATGTATTGTGAAGCCTGCTGATTCGGAACCAAAGTACTGGTATTCGGTCACCACAAAATTACCTTTCTGTTAACTCTGAGTACAATCAAGTGCTACTGAGTTTCTCAGTAAATACATCAATACAGAAAGGCGTTACCAAGAGTACGTGACCGGGAAAGGACAATAAATCTACTTTAGCTTTCCAAAATGTATGGCTAGCTCTAAACTGAGAGCAAGACTAACTACCGTGCACCTGCGTTCACATCACTGATGTTAAATATGTTATTTGTTGTTTGGTATGTCTATATGGTGTTGATACTTTCTTAGAATATAAGCATTCTCAGATAAAACAGGATGATGCTGCCCTTTTTCAGTTATTTACTGCCTTTTCTTTGTCCTGTGCTCTTATATTCTGGAACTAAAACTTGTAATTTAACTTGTATCAAACTACTTTTATCATGGAAACCTGAGGATGACTCACACTTTTGATTGATAAGCTACAGATTTCTGTTACTCAATTTTGTGTAACAGGAGCTGTCTTTCATTTATCTGGTTTTGTGTTATGCCCTTTTAAAGGAAATCAGTATGCTACCACAAGATACCTATTAGCTGATTTTCTGTTTTGTTTTGTAGAGGTTTAACTTGATTGCATACACAAAACTGTCAGTTTGGGAATCTAATATACAGAAATGTGTTTGATAGATGTCTATCAGTATGGTCAGCCAGGCAACATTAATCCCTTTAAATTAAATTTACTGTTAGGGGCAAATAGAAGTGTCTGGCTTTGGGAAAGACCACCAGCAGGTATAGAATTCTACAAATGCTGCAGGATATTTTTCTTTTAGGAACAATTCATTATGGTAGAATCATCCTGGTGAGCTTTGTTTGGTTTTATTTCTTTTCATGTAAAACCAAATTGTTAAATATAATTAGATTTACTAGCTCTGTTGGCTAAGTTCAAGGACAGGTGCAGGAACACCCCATGGCACCACACTATAACAGGGATAGTGTCACCAGTCTGAATGTACATGCTGCTAAATACTGCTGAATCTAACAGGCACAAATAGCACTGTCATTGTCATGGGAAACTGGCCTTTTGTCCTGCCTGACTCCACTATACACCTCTCAATGCCAATAGAATCCTGTTTCCTTTTTCAAAAAAGATGTGCAAATTAACCAGAGTGCTTAGAGTATAAAATATTAGCAATGTAAGCTGACACACCTTGTCCCACCTATCACGACAGTTTTGTCAGAAACTGTCTAGGGATTATCGAACTAGCAAATCCACAAAGAAAAGTTTTAAATGGATGAAGCGTGTTCTGAAGGAAGGGATCACAAAGCTGATGTTTCACTTCTCTCCTTCGCTGTCCTTACATGCTTCTCATAAGACATGCAAATGCAATGGCAGTTCATAATGAAGATCAAAGACAGCAAAATTGATGAGCAAATGCAAATGTATAACAAAACTTTCCGGAGTACTTTTTCTCTGATCAGATTTTTTTCTGATCACACTCTATATTTTAAACTGGGTTGTTTGGGGTTTTTTTTTGTCTTTGATCCAGAAAATTTGACCAGAGTTTGGAAATCTGTGGCTATGCAGGAGGCTTGAGATACCTATGCCTCTTTCAGTGCACTGGAATTACCTTTTGGTGTGTGGTTTGTATTTTTTGGCTTTTTTTTGTGTTGCCTTTTTTTTTCCCCTTGTACAAAATATAGGAACAAAAAGATTTGTTTAGATATTTTCTTGATAGTGAGGTCAATGATGAAGATGTATGAATCAGCAAATGTTCTTGGCTTTGCTTTAGTCTCCCAAATACCCTTTTAACATCCTCTACATGAAAGTTTTAAAGAAATCCACTGTTTTGTATGTCTGTCCACGTGTATACTCATGTACGCAGGCTTAATTTGTTGTTAGCTAAAGTAAGGCAAAATTCTACATGATGATTTTTTCGTCTCATTTTGAGTAGGTCTAATTTTTCTTAGATATTTTTCTGCTTTATAAAAATTAAACCAAAATAAATCTAGTTAAGGGGCAATGCTTGACTAAAGCAGCTTAATATTACTTCCCCATAATGTGCATGTGCCCCCTTACTCCATAGTACTGTGTAATAAGATATGCTACCACTGTTTCAGCTCCCTCACATCCATTTAGAAAGTCCTGGTTTCAGTGCTGTTACTGCTACTCCACTGTTTACACTAATATATTTTACTTTTTTTTTTTTTCTTTATAGTAGTATTTTTTACACTAATTCTTTCTCCTTACACAAGCTGACTGGTCAAGAGAAAGCAAGTCTATTCATTTTAGGCATTGTTTGTAGACACCTAGGCATGGATCCAGACTAAGCAGATGCAGACACATCTCTAATATATCATAATGAATTATTATAGCTAATGTGATCCACTTGCCAGCATCAGCTCAGGTCTGCTGTATCCATCCATGCATCCTGTATATTGATGTAGGGTATCTAGTAGGGAATATTTCAGGTGGTTTTAATGAGGATGCAGACATAATATATGGGGCTATGCTTTCTGAGCAGATATTATGCCAAATGTCAAGCTTTCATTTTTAACTTCCACTGCTTGGAAAAAAAAAAAAAAGAAATAATTTTTCAGTGTTTTCCAGATGAAATAGTTTTTTATCCGGTCTCTAGTAAAATTAAATCCAGTAACAGCTGACGTGTACAAAAGACTTCGGAAGTGTTGTTGGCAATCATTGTAAATTGTAGTTCAGTAGGTTCATTTTCAGCTTTGGAGGTTTGACAGTAGAACTCTACAGAAGTTTTAGGTTACCGTATTTTAATCTGCAAGTATAATTCTCTGAATTTCCCTCATTTCCCCTTAAGAGCAGTCATTAAAATTTCCTAGCATTTCACCCTTTCTTCAGGGAGCATGACAGACTGAAGAAATAGCAGTTTTCCACAATTTATGCCAAAGCAAAGTTTCAACTTAATTGCTGTCAAGTAGCTTATTTTTCTCACAGCTGTAAAGCAGGTGTCTGTATCTCAGTATAACTAGTGCTACAGTAAATTGAATGAGGCAAGTACTAATATTCCTGAAAGCTGAAACAACTTTGAGGATCATGAGTCACATCAGCTGTGTGGGTGGACCTGAAGAAGTAGAATTACATGAACTGTTACCCTATTGATTTCTTATGAAAACTGAATTCGCTTAACTAAAGAGCTTTGAGTAGTCTATGTAAAAAGAGAAGCCAGTCTGGTTCACACTAGGGACAGCACTGAGCTACAAAATTCAGAATTCCTCCCAAGTCTGTGGCTGGCTTTGCTTTACTTCCAGTTTACACAGTCCGTGTCTTATATCAAGCAGCAACGTTTCTATGCTGGCGTACCCAGGCACCTTTCTAAACTGCTCTGGAATAACAAGGTTGCACTTCTAATCCAGCTGGTGATATATCTTGACTGGGAACTGAATAGGATCGCTTTGAGCAGTAGGCACTCTAGAGAGTGAAAGGTTTATAAACCACCTCAGGGAACCATTTTGTAGTATAAAGCCAGCTTATTTCCTAACTTGAGGTAATTGGTAACTGTCTTTTATTTTAGTGTCACCTATACAACTGCTGATTGTATTTCTATTCAGAAATGCTAAGCTAAAGTTGCATTTGGTCTTAGCTCTTGATAGTTCTTATGGGATAAAATCATCTTCCAAAGAAACTGTAAGCCAGTTATGTCAATGAGGTTAAAAATACTGGAGGACTGATTCAAGAAGCATATTCCCGAGTCAGAGCCCTCGTTGAGAAGAACAGATTTCAAACATATGTTAAATATACTTTATAATCTTTGATTCCTCTGTCTGTAACTTCAAATACACTTAAGCCTTTTTTTTCTTCTATATTTTTCTCTCTTCAACTGCTGCTGAATCAAACAAAATCTGCCCATGGTGTGAGAATTGCTAATTGGGCTTTCTAATTACCATAAAATTTGTCAGTGCTTTATGAAACGTGTTGCTGTTGTGTGCTGCAGTGATAGTGTAATTAAAGCATATGCAAAATACATAACTAGCCAACTCTTTTTGCATGTGCTATTCCTATCTGTGGACCAGCTCTTGGGTTCAGGGATAGGGTCATTCCGACATTAACGGGGAGCAGGGGGGTGGGAACGCTGAGTGCCTGGTTCTTTGTGCACCATTCCTGCCAGCGTAAGCAGCTCTGCTGATGCAGCCTGGTACTGGGTGCTGCTTTTGAAGCAGTTCCTCAGCTTTGCAGGGAGTTAATGAGTAAATCTTTCTTCATGCAGGAAGGGTATGAAAGAAAGTGTCTCAGAGCTGATTTTATTTGCTGCTGAAACAAAGTTAAAGAGCAGAACTCTGCAATTAATTGAATTTATCTTAGCTTCCTACTGTAGCCTCAACATCTTATGTTTTTCATGACTCAGACTGCATGGGAAAGGTGATATGCAAATATTTTTTTCATAAAATGAGCACTGTCAATATGGGATGTTTTAGGTTTTATTTTTATGGTTAAATATGTTTTGCATTTTATGTGGTCTGTATTTTGAGAAATACTAAGACCTGTATTGTACACTGACTTTGTTACTGTCCTGGAGATATATATTTCACAATGGCTCAGCCTGGAAAATAACAGATTATGAATTTTATGAACTCCTTTCTCAGAAATGGCACTTAAGATCTGTGGTTTTCTTCTAGTGTGACATTAATGCTGTTTGTGGCACAGCAGGACTGTCAAGAGAATTTAAATATTAGATTACATGAATCATCATAAAAACAGTGGTAATGTTATTTTCCATGACTGCTGGCCCGTGATGTAACTCTGGATCAGATCTTGCTTTATTACTGAAAACACAAATCCAGGGGGTTGGGAAAGAAGTTCCCTGATACTCCCTGATGCTTTTTTTTTTTTTGATACCATAAGCCATCTAGCTGTTTAATTCTATTTAATTATTTTGGAGTAATTTAGTAAATGAGAGTAATGACACAAAAACCTGAAAAAGCCCTCTTTGCAGAAGACAGTGGTAATACTAGTTATTTACTGCAACACATTGCAAAACATTTTCCGGAGAGGATGGACTTGGCCAGAAAAGTTGTTCGCGTTCGTTTCTCTCAGATTGCCAAAAAGGGAGTCATTAGACCCACTAATTAGTTGTCAAGTTTAATGAAATATTCTGAACCTAGAGTTTGAAGGCACTTATAAACCACTAGCAATATACAAAGCCTCTGATTTTGCCTTATATTTCCCTAAACAATTATTAATTTGCTCTAATATTTCAGCTTCTCTGCATCACTAGCTTACTGGGTTGAAATGCTACCTGTTTTGCTTTGGCTTTCTTGTGATCTGAAGACTCAATTATGGTTAACTTCAATGAAGTAACTACATTAATTTTTTTGCTCTTTATGAAGTAGTGAAATTATTTTGGTGGCTAACAAAAATATTAGTTAGTGTTGCTTTTCACTACACAGTCCTGAAGATTTGTGATAAAATATTTTGGGGGGTAATTAAAAGGATAAAGTCTATAATGTTTTTATATGACCAAAAGGGAATGCTATGGAGGCTCTTTCTAATTACTGGGGAATTTTAATTTTTTAATTTTTTTAAAAAATCTTCTTTTAAAACGACTTAGATGGTTTGGAGGCAAGGTTTTTATTCTGAAGAGAAGGCTCAGAGAATTTTGTTACTAAGTAAATGTCCCAATAGTCTCTTGTGGCGTGCCACAGCTTTTGCCTGGAAGGAATAAGGCAAAGGATTTGTAAAAGTCCAGCCTCCTGGTGTGAGGCAAAGGGGTCTCTTTCAATACGTGCTGTGCACAATGCATGATCCATGCTATAGCACTTCTGTGCAGGTGGCACAGCTGTGGGCAACAGAAGAGGGCTTGGGTTGAGATATGCGTTTGAATCTTATTTTGCTGCTGAGTATAGGATTAACTCTCCATGCACCACTATGTGTAGCACACAAGCTTCTTCCCTGGGCCTCCTTGCCCCACACCAGCTTCTTGAGTGTGCAGGGGCTTCTGGTTTTGGTTTCTTTAGGTTGTCTGTAACTCTCTTGGATTTCTAATGCTCTTCCTTGGTACCGTGGGGCTCTGTTTCTCTGCACTCTGGATCAGTGCTGCACCTCCAGGATTTCCAGGTGACCTAGGGAAACTCTGGTATGTATTGATTGCTCGGGAATGTGTGGTGTCAGAAGCAAACAGCTGAAGAAAGTTGCAATGATTTTTTAAGGGGTATTTTTTTTTTTTTTAGGCAGCACTAAGTGGTAACAAACTCCCTCTGTGTTGTATCCCAGTTCTCTGATCATAGAATCAGAGTATCGCAAGTTGGAAGGGACCCATAATGATCATTGACTCCTTGCTTCTTGCAAGACTGCCTAAAATTAAACCATGTGACTAAGAGCATCTTCCAGAAGCTACTTGAACCTCTGACAGGCAAAAGGAGCCTAAGATTGTTCCTCTCATCCTTTTTCCCAAAGACACATCTTTTTATCTGGACCAGAGACTCTTCTGTCTGGCATTTGCAGTCAGTTTCCTTCAATATGACCAGCAGGTCTAGCAGGCAGCAGTCCTCAGTAAATGATGCTTCTTCCTATTCCGCTCCTGCTTCTGCTCTCCGATTTGAGCTCTGCTTCTGCGATTATGCTTTAGATTTAAAAAATACAACTTTTTTTTTTCCTCTGTTGGATTTCAACATTCCTTCTCAAGGCAGAAATTGCTTCATTGCCTTGTAGTTAATGTTTAGTTCTCTAAGAGCTTGGCTTATTCATGAGAGACTGTTTTGTACTCTGTTTCACAGCAGAATTTTTTATTTCCAGATCACTCTGGGTCATTTGCTTGCCACACTATACCAGAGTTCTTAATCCAAAAACGTTTCTTGATAAAAAATTTTCTTAAGACTCATATCTCTGTACAAAGTGTTCCTTTTCTGATGGTATGGAGTGTTTTGGTAACACTTCATTGAGTTTAGAATAAAAAAGCTTCTGGCCAGCTTTTTACTAGAGGACAAGGGTTTTGCAAGTTCTATAGCTGATGTTTTATGATCTTGTATATGACCCATGTCTGAAATTCATCAGTAACTGTATAGTTAGATACCATCTAACACCTGAGTCATGCATGTGTTACTCCAATTAGAGCTTCTTATTATACAAAGTTACACCAGCATAGACCTGCAATGAGGAACTAATATACTCTTAGATATCCTTTCCAGTACGAGGCTGTTTGCAACAGGAAAAAGGTTTCTTTTTATTTTGGAAGTGCCCTTTTGTGCACTGCTTGGATTCTGTTGCAATGGTAGATATTTTTACTCATTGGTCTTTTCTTAAGCCACATTATTACTGAGAAAGGAAAGCCTGATCTGGGTTTGTATGCAGTCGTTTAGATGGAACCTTCACTGCTGAGGGAAGAAAAGAAAATAAAAGATATCTTCACCAGTTTCTGGTGCAGTGCTTGTTACTGTTTTATGGAAGGAATGGAAACTCTGGATGTTACAGTCTTCTGCTTTCATGGACTGCAGACCTCAAGAGTAGCACATGTACTTTTTTTGTTGAGCAAGGTCAGACAAATGTCATGCGATCTAGCCGCAGCTAATGAAGTTACTGGATGTGTGGATGGTGTATTTGGGCTCCTGAATCTCAAATTAGCTCAGGCCTTGTGGTCAGGGCAGGAGATGCTCTGAGCTTGTAGCTGAGCTCTGGCACATGCTGTGTTGGGTAGCACCGTGACAGTCAGCACCAAATGCAGACAGTGTGCAGGGACCTCACCTTCAGATTTTAAAAATTTTCCCTAATGTCTGGAGCTGTGGTTCGGTGTAATGCTTAGCAGTGTTTTGGGGCTTGCATTTGGCCGTCTAAACTGCCTGCCAATGTCTGCCTGCACACTCCTGCACCCATGGGCGTTAGTACCACACAGGCAGGACAATTGCGGCAGCACCCTGGGCATTTTATTAAGGCTGTATTCAATCTGAAGTAGGGTTTTGACTTTACACCAATGCATGCATTGGCTATTTTGTTCTCACCCTTATAAAGGTAACCATGTTTCATTTATTTCCTCAGACCGTGTGCAATGTGTCAATAGTGAATGCCACTTTCAGCCTTCTGTTCCAGGTGATACACTGACTCAGTAGGGAATTGCTGACTTTGTGTAATATTGCAGTGGGCAGTATAACTCATGAGTTGCTACACCTGGCTCAGGCAGGTTTGTGTGTGAATGTGTGGGTAATGTATCTTGGCCAGTCTGCAATTTAATAGTTAAGGTTGTGATCGTTTTCAGTGACTGCTTACGATTTTCTCTGATTTTGATGGGTTTTGTGTGAAACACTGACAGTCATTCCCCACCTGGTTTTTCAAAGTATTTTCCATTTTCATTCAGAGCTTTCCAAAACTTTGGCGTTTTTGCTTCATATATGTTACATCTAAAATTTTTCCAAGTAATATGGGGATATAGTGAAATTACAGTATCTCTCAAAAACAATGATTGTTTTCCATGTAATATAGCCATGATTTCAAAAGGAATATTCCCCCCAAATTTTTTTCTTTTTCTGAAAAACAAATGAACCAAAAAACCCACATCAAACCAGTATTATTCCTACTACTTTGCACTGTAAACTTCCTAAAAGCAAACTCTCAGAATTTGTTTTTATTTCATTGCAATATGTTGAAATGGATATGTCAGCAGCAGCTTTTTTCTTCCTAGATTTGAAGTTCAGTAGTTTTCCATAGAAATAGCATATTCCTGAGTTAATGGAAATTCATGCTGAGCTACTTCATGTTGGCTGACTTTGCATGTCACCTCTGATGTTTCTGTTGGCTGGCAAAAATGGCTGGTATTTTCTGTTTATCAGTTCTTCTGACTTTTTCTCTGCAAAGCACTATAACTAATAGTCTGCAGGTGGAAGACTCCAAATATTAAAAGGAAGAGATGGCTGATTACATTGAAGCAAGCCTCCAATCACACTGCTGAAATGCTGTTTTTAAATCAGTTGCAGTATCTTAATTGTTTGACTTGTGTGATGATTTTGAGAAATATTTTTGTACCTTTGAGAAGTCTGATATGTGTGGATCATTTACTCTTTTAATTGTAAGCACAAATATACAAATGTGTTAAGTATTTTTTTTATCCTGACAGTTTTATGAAGCAAAAAATACATGATACAATCTTGCTGGGTTTTAGATTCAACATGAAAAAAGCTAGATGTCTTTCAGAGAAAGCTCTGAGAAGTCTGCTGCTTACGTTTCCAACTTGGTCTAGAGACTGTACAAAAACTGTTAACAGGAAAGACAGTGTCCTGACTGAAATTCAGACCATACTTTTATTTGTGCTGTCTTGTGACTATGAATTCTTACCTCACCAAAAGAATCTAAGAAAAAGTTGTAGCTAAGCCTTTACAATTGTCAGCTTTCATCCTTTACCGTTTGCAGATTAAGGTGTAATGTAGTGAACACAGATACAGAATCTCATTAAAACTGCATGCTGCAGATGTCATCTCATGGATAAATATATTTCCAGTAAAATCCTCAATGTGCCAAAATACTACATTTCTTTTTTTCCACCTTGCCCCCTTAAGAAAATAAAAACAGTGACTCCTTCACCATCTGCCCTGAAGAGAAGCAATTGATAGAGGTTTTCAGGGGAGTAGCCAGAATGCTCTTCTGCCCCCAGGCTGTGTTTTGAATTCTCTGTTGTATTTCTTCTAAATTCTTTGATGCAGAAAGTCTAGTGGGTTTTTTCATGTGTTGTTTGTCGGTTGTTTTGTTTTTAATCACGATTCTCTGTTAAAAAGTACTTAAATTTTCTCATCTGTTCAAACAACTGTATCCCTTCACAGTCCAAAGCATTTTGTGGGAATTGTTTGCATCATGGTTTCTTGTTTTTCTTGCGTGTTTTATTTTAAGAGATCTGTTCAGAAGAGCAAGGGCTGCCCTGAAAGGTGGTAACAGTGTTTTAAATAAGCTGTGTATAATTAAAATGGTAAATTTTCTGGAATGTTATTTTTTGAGAATATTTTAAGCCCACAGCCTGGTCTCATCTGAGCACCTAGAAAGACCATAGAAGATTTTATAAGACTTGTAAAAGTGTAATATGGCTATGCTGGGAAAGCAGATGGTGCAAGTACAGTGTGGGTGGACTCTTGGATAATACCCATCTATAGCAGACAGTCTCAGGTGTCACAAAACCCTAGAGAAAATACAGTGCAGTTTTGCAGTGATGCTTTGGGCTGTAGGTAGGGGGTAAATGTCCACCTGGCTCTTGCCAAGGCTGCGATGAAGTGAAGGAAGGGCTGCATGAGCCAGAGGTGCAGCAAGTGGATGGACTTTGAGCATACAAGCTCCACGATGGGAGGAGGCACCTTTGTCCTGCAATCTAATATGTGATGGACAGCTTGTTTAGTCTCCCTTCAGTGGAGCTGAAAGGTGTGAGGCAGGTTAATAAAAATATTATGAAGTGGTCACCAAGAAAATATGGGTTTCTTGCAAATGGTATATCAACATCCCACTTTGTTATCTCTTTTTGAAATAACTTCATCTATTTTTTTCTTTTTTGAATGTGTTTGCTCAGATTGATACCAAAAAAAGCTTCACTTTCAAATACACTTTAAAAGTAGCAATGCATTTATTTTATTATATATTTATGGAGGGCATCACTGGCTTGATTTACATGGGATTTCCATTCTAAAGATTTCTGTTCTATATGTCTACTTGTCTACTGCTGTCTGGTAGCTAAAATTGCTGTATAACATTGGTAAAAGGATAGTTTTGGATTAGCTAATTCAAGTTAGATGAACTCACGTCGATGTGGCTGTGGAGACCCATTTAAGATATAAAGAAGTTAGGAGCGGATTAAATACTGAAATGAACCCATGCTGAGCTCTGGCATCACTATAGCAAAGTAAGAAGTGCCTGGATTTGAGCTAACTGGCTTAAAAATAACTTGGCTTTGTCTACGTGCTATATTACAGTTGCTGCAGTGACCACAGCAGATGTGGTTGCATGTTCCCAGAAAGTTATTCTAGAAATAGTTGAACATAATCAAGTTATAAACCTTTATGGTTTGGGTTTTTTTGTACTTTTCTGTATAAATTGTCTTTTGGTACTTTTCTGTACGAATTGACTTTTTGTGTTGGACTACAAATATTTTCATATAGAGTGAAAACCAAACATGTACTAGTAACATAATTTACTCTGCTTCACAAAGTTAATATTAAATTTGAAAGCAGCACCCTGATAACACTTGACAGAGTGGCAAAGTTTCTTTTGGGGCAAGCTAATTACTTTTATGTGGTTTACGAGCAGAAATCTCTCCCAGTTCAATTTTAAATTGGCAAAATTGTTATTAACTTCTTCCTTACCTGTTCTTCAGACTGAGATATTTGTGCTTTTATCTTAAAGTGAATACCTCTAGTTATACAATGTTGACAGCTAAATAAATAAATTTTAATGAGAAGGCTGCCACTTTTGCTTAATTTTAGGGTAGACATTTGGGACTGCGTTCAGTACCTTTGCTGTTTTCTGTCATCTAGAATGCTGCTGCAACACCCCTTAGGTCCAGCTTTACCTCCACGGTTTGCACAAGTACCTCAGCTGGTCACTGGCTGTTGCTTGGGGCTCTTCTCCCTCTCTGCTTCAAATAAGGATGTTCGGGAAAATTTTAATTTCTCATGAGGAGATGGCTTTTTTTTTTTTTTTTTTTTTTTTTTTATTATATTATTTTTTTTTTTTTCTCTTTTTTTTTTTTTGGCAATTATTTTCGTTTTTTTTATTGTTTTTTTTTTGTTTTTTTCCTACTCAATAACAAGATGATCCAAAATTCCACTGTTTCTGACTGTGACAGAGCTTTGGGCTTCTTCTACAGTCTCTTTTTCATATTGTGACATAGAGCATAAAGGCAGATTCATCCATCTATGTATGTCTCCAGCTTCTTGTTCTGTGCATTATGTTGTTCAATCTTGCTGGTCAGGACAAAACTTTCTTGGCACAGAGAATCTTTCACATGTACCTGCTGACAAGGAAGGAATGGTTTCATTAAGGGATGAGGTGGTTCCCTTGTTGTTTTTGCATAATTTGAGAGATGACATTTCTGAACATTAATCAGTTCTGGCATTTGTTATACTGTTGTTCCTTATGGTAAATTTCGGTATTTAGACATATATCAATACTTTCAATGTACTTCCAGGTTTTTCTTCTGTATGTTGAAGTGAAGATAATGTTTCAGCTTTCAGTGATGCCTTAAGTTCTTGCTTAATTGCTCGAACCATATTTTACTGTAACATCATTTCTAATACAGTTAACATCATTGTGGTTAGCTGAAGTTCAAATTCCATTAAGAACAACTACAAGTTCACACCTCAGGCACTGTTTTAAACCCTCAAGAGATCAGTGTATAAATTTCTACCTTAAGCATAATCTTGACAGCCAAAAACTGTGCAACTTTCTCTTTTTTTTCATTACCTTCAGAGAATACAGAAAATGGTGCAGAATGAGACCCTTTAGTGGGTAATTTTCCTGTTAAAATATGCATAAATGCCAGTAATACTAATGGACCACATAAGAAGATATTAAGAGGCAAACAGTGTATATATTTTACTACTGGGATCAATGTCTTATTCTGCCTGACCATTGCATATCAGGGAGAATCAACGTGATGGGGGGGAGGAAGGATGGTTTACTTCTTCTGTTGGTTTTATTTTGAACCAGTTGGAAAACGCAGGAAATACAAATTTCAGAGACAAGGCTTTGAGGGGTTGTGTTTCCTGGTTCCCAGAGACTGAGCTCCATTTGGTGTGTGTTTCTGGTGGGAAACAGTCACTAGTACGAGAAACATAAAGGACAAAAGGAAAAAATTATGAATATGACTATTTTTAGGCAATTTCCAATCCAGATTGTTGTAATATTTTGTCTAGTTTTCTCAAGAACTAAAAATAATCTCACCATGACATGGTTCTCCCCCAGCAAAAAGTCTTTCTTTCTGAACTGTTCTAAACCCAAGGAGTATATAACCTGCTAAAGTTCTTAATGTGATATCTAAAACTAAGGCAACAAAACAGGTTCTCATTAAAAAATAGATGCGATGTCACAGTTGGGCAAGAATGTCTGATATAGGTGCCTCCAGAGATGCTGCTGTCAATTATAGGCTGTTAAATCACACTTGATACCAGAAGATGCCTCATACATCTCCCTAAAGTCACTAAATTAACAAGATTCATCTTAGTATCTGAACACACACTCAGAAAAGAAGTGACCCTCACTGAGACGGGCTGACAAGTGGTGATTATTTACCCATGCACAGTATTCTCTGAATTTCTCCCAATGCAATTGCAAGAAATGTTTAGTATTTGCTATAAATTATTCTATTTCTGTCTTGCCTAGAAAGGAAATGCAGATGCAATCTGAATTCAGCCCACAGATTGCCCCAGACAAGCAATGAACATTATATCCTAGCATGCAAATAAATAAATATAAAATAACAGGATGTGGATGCCACTGAGGGTGTCAACCCTTACAGACGAGCCTGCGTGAAGGGATCCGTAAGCCCATGGTTAGTTACAGGCTGCTTTGCAGGAGTGTTGAGGTGTCACAGCTCCACTGGCTGGGGTCAAAGCTGCCAGTGCCCGTCACTCTCAACATCTGCCCAGCTGGGCGAAACACCTGTGTGTACATCTCCTCCCCTGGGTCGGGCCCCTGAAACACAGTGATTTGAGTTAGCCCTATAATGAGTCTTTTTCCACAATGGAGCATTAGAGGCGAGGGGAAAATGTTGCTTTAGAAGAACAGTCACAAAAGAAAAAAAAAGAACCAATTTAGAGGAGTGTTCATCTAATGCTTTTTATAAAGAATGCCAAGTGCTTTAGTCAATTTTGGAATGTTATTTGTGGGAGGATAACATAGTCTAACACTTGCAGTTCTGCAGTGGCAGGTAAGTGGTATTAAACAGTTGGCAGAAATTTATTTGTTCAACTCAAAACCATTATGTTCATAAGATTAACAAATTAAAGGACAAGGCTAGAAAAAAAAAGATTCCTGCCTCAGCAATCTGATTTCTGGGCCAAATGAAATGACAGTTTGTACTATTTTCTTGTTGGTGTGTGTGTGTTTTTATTTTTTTTAATACAGTTTTTCCATTTTTTTTCTCCATTGTGATATTCTAAATTACTTGCCCTTTCACTGTGAACTGAATTTTTGTTGGAGATTATACCCTTATTGATGTGATGGGCATAGTTCTTAAAACTTTCAACCCTCAGCTCCTTTGAACAAACTATGAGAAATAGTTTGATAACAAGCTATTGAAAATTTTAAGCTTTTCACAGAAACACAAAATGCAAGGTACTTATCATTAGATATTCCACAAAGACAAGATCAAATACTTGTGGACTTTATTTCTTTAAAGATTACAGGGTTAAACATTGCCATATGAAAGTATTTGTTTATTTATTTTTTTTTCCATAATATTAAATGTGGTACTTGTCAAAAGAAACAAGCATGAATAGGTAAATTTTTATATTTTTCAAAAAGCAAAATTAGAATGCATTAAAATATCATAGTATATTTCAGTATTTTGTCTGGAATGTAATAGGCAGATTAATAACAAATAATTAAGCTAAAGTAAATTAACAGCTGTAGGTATAATAAATAAATAAAAAGCCTCTCAACTTACAGACCTGAATTCTGTGATTCCTAGAATTGCCAGAAAAATCTGTTACTATATTTTTGCCTCAGCAACTGAAAAATCAGTGCTAAACAAGGACACTAACCACCTGCTATCATTGACAACGATGTGCCTCCACACTGGATCCCAGGAAGAATTCAGTAATTAATTTGGCAATATCATTAGGTCATCTGGCAATTTTGAGTAACAAGCTGGACACCAGCTGAGACCATAAAGTGTTTTTTTCTCAAGTTTTCCAAGGAAAACCTTTGTTTTTGGAAGAGCCAGCCTTTCAGGAAGGAGTCCAACAGTTACTGCTGGCAAGCACTTTGTATGGAGATTCTTGTAGTAAGCAAGCTCAGGTTAGACTCTTAGAAAGTCCAGATAAAAGTGTTTGCCAAATCATTGAGATGTGGAAAAAGATCCTTGAGATAATATTGTCTAGTAACCTTGGGGCATAGAATATTGTGTGTATGTGTAGTATTTTTTTTTTTTAATGGTTGCTCCTCTTTATTTTCTTAACCTGAAAGTGAGGCAAATAGTATTATGGTTCATGACATCCCTATTTTCTGTTTCTCAGTACTGCCTTGGGTTACTGGTGGTGTTTTTTTGTATGCCAAGTTTACTGTAAATCTCACGCTTGGGCTGAGACAGATTTAAGTTGGCTGAATCACAATTACCAAGCCATAAAATTAATGAGCTATAAATTTGGAATGCAAGAAAAAAACCCAAATAAATGTCAATTTATCTGAGGACTTCAAAATATATATGTAATAATTATAAGATAAGGAAAAACTTATACCTGTACGTATGTTGTCTTGACTCATCCTCAGACAATACATTGATTTCCAGTTTTGGTAAAACTTGTTTCTTAAATAGTATAAAGACATGGATGGATGATCCTGAGAAACACAAGTGCTGGAACTGAACAATAAAGAATTCATCTTGGGATAGTTTCTTTCATAATTTTGTGATCCTTTTCTGTTGCTTTTTGAAGCTTTCAGTGCCTTGTTAGGTGTATTTCTCACATAAAGACAGGACTAATGGAAAAATCAAGAGTGGCAGTGATGGGATGGGAAAGTCTTTTCCGTGGAGACAGTGAGATCCAACTGCTAGACGAAGTTATAGCCATAGGTGGTACTTTTGCAAAAGAGAACGCATGGAAAACAAACTGTTTACCAAAAAATGCTTCTAGAATTGGTATAAACATGTTGCATATATTCACCAACATGTCTGTGTGACAGTCACCATCCTGGCTTCCACAGAAAGCAAGAAAAATTTACTTTCTTCAAGGTACTGATAATGGAGAATGATAAGCTTTTTGAAACGTTTTCAGGATTTAAATACACTACTCGCCTTTCTTGTCTACAAAAGAAAGTGTTTCACTTTTAGCATTGCGTTTCATGGTCTCTGGTACAAGTATGACCATTAGCAAGCTCTTGCATCAGGGATACATGCAAGACTATCACTAGGTATCAAATAAAACTAAGTAAAACTTGATTGTATCAGGTCAGTTAGAGAGATTAATGACTCCAGGACAACTGCAAAGGTCTCAAGATGTCAATATTTGTTCTTTTTTTAAAAAATGAGAACAGGAGAAAAACCCAACAAACACAACACCAAACTGTAAAAAAAACAATACTGGTGCAGTTCAAATGCTTTTGTTTATCTCTTTAGAAGGAAAGACATTGTGATAATACTTAAAAATACTTAATACTGAAAAATACTACTTAAAAATGTGGCAAACAACCATCTGCATCGTTCTGGATGTAGATTTAGACATTTGTTCCAGTATTAGTTTTGCTTTGTTGTTGAGGTTGGCATTAGTATCTGAGCTGCGTGACAATACCATGTCCTTCATCACTTGGTATTTGTCCCTATTGTTTAGAAAATCTGAGATTTGTTTGCCGTTCATCATGAGTGTTGATGTACCACTGAGATGACGCTGCTATTAGCCTTATATGGTTTATCTCCACCGATCAGCAGTACAATGCTTTTGCAAGTGTTATACAGTTAGAAAAATGTTGCCTTGTGCCTGAAGGTCTTTCCAAGCCCTGACATACCAAAAAGGCACTGGTGATCTTTTGAGATGATCTTTGCTTCAGCATCCATGAAGTCCATTAAAATTATCCTTTTCTATTGAGAATGTGATGACCTGCCAGATGTTGTCAATTGTAGAATAGAATGTAAAATGTTAAAACGTAGAATTATGGGGTATGTTTCCTTTGCATTCTTTTTTTTTTTTTTTTTTCCTGCTTATAAGAGATTAGTCCCAGATGCTGAAAGAGGAAGAGAGCAGCACATGCTGCATTAAGGAAAGTTTTGCCATTCTTCAGAGTGGGTGATGACTTGCTTTGAGCCCCTTCCTGAGGCGGGCTGGGCAATGAGACCATTGGAACACTGAGCTCTTGACCTTTCCAGAGGGAATACTGGCGGTGCTGTCGTTCAGTCTGCAACACAGAGGTTTGGTGCTGGTGATATGGATGTTTGCTCTCAGGATGAGTTAGGGCTCTGGTGTGCGTGGTGGCAGATTCCAGAAAGTGATTTCTTTCAACTATTTCCAAAGTGCTATTGTAAAAGGTGACATAGATAGGTATTTAGGAATCAAAATCTCGATGGTAGATCAGTAGTTCTGAACACCTAGCTCACTTCTACTAAAATTTTATACCGAGCTGCTGTGAAGCTTTTTGATCCTAAAGGTACTCGTCACTTATATCATTTTCTGTCCTAAAGTCATTTATATCGTCCAGCGATGCAATACTCAATAAGGAATGTTTTATCACAACTGCAATGATGTAGCATAGGTCCTACTGGTGATCATGATAGCTTTTAATGAAAATGTAGGGAATAACTAAGCAGAGCAGAACTTCCACTTCACCAATGAGGTTAAAGATAGAAGCATCAAAAAGCAAGGAGAACATATATAAGAAACATATAAATGTATCTCTGTGTATGTGTGTCTGTGTATATATAAAGAAATTATTTTTGTCTATTCAAATAGCTGCCAAAGATACTGTGATGAAGTTCCAGAATAGTAAAGTAATTTTGGTCATTTTCTTGCAGATTCTCAGGAACTTACTTTGTTCTTCATTTGGCATTATGCTTTTAGCTATTTTATTTCATGTTATTGAAAGACTTCCTTTATGTTAGTGTCTGTTTGAATGTCATCTTTGTACCTTTTTAAAAGTGTATATTCTACATTGCATATATTTTCTCAGAATTGAGGTATCTAAAATATTGCTGAAAACCAAGCTTTGCACTGTCAACAACAAAATATTTCTGAGTTTACCAGATTTTTGAACAACAGTAGTTTGATTGACCTTGTTTATAAATTATCTGCCACATAATAAATGATTTTACTTTTAATTAGTGCCTTTAAAAAACAAGTGGAGGAATGAAACTGGTGTACTTCATAGTAATAAAGTTTTGACAGTAAAAAAGGCAAAAAATACCCTCAAACCCATTTTTTCCTTTTATTACACTTAGAGTGACTATCCAGATGTGATACTGATCACAGATCACAGGGATTTCAATCTTGCAACCAAATTTATTGCCAAAAAAAACCCCAAACTTTTTTTTCAATAAGTTTTTGAAAACTTTGAAACTCTTGGGAATCAATTGGCTTGAGTATTGAATGTGTGTAAACTAATTAAACATTTATAACAGTCATGTTAATGAGACAAAAAATTCACAATAGATTTTGCATTTATTACTTTGACAAAGCAGCCACTGCTTCGACTTGTATTGCCCCCTCTGAAATATGGCAAAACTTTCCTTAATGCAACGTATGCTGCTCTCTTCTTCCTTCAACATCTGGTACTAATCAGATGTTACAAACAGAAACAAAAATCTAATAATGCAAAGGAAATATATGCTACTGTTCTGTTATGTCAGTTCATAATGTTTCAGCCAGGTGCTCACTTTAAAGCCAAAATAATAAAATGCAAGTACAGTCTTGTTTTCTTCTCTCCGAATTGCTCCCTGTTTACTTCTTTCAATATGTCTGGTTATTTTTTCGTTAGATCGGCTGTCATTTACCTTAAGGTGTACGGTGAAAGAAGAAAAACTGAACTTGGGAAAAACTTTTTTGCAGTTTGCCTATTATATTTCAAGCCATACTTTAGGTACAATTGATCAAATAGTTTCAGGGTAACAAATAATTATTTTGGTTAAAAACTTTCCTTTATTTTTTTTTTCTTTTTCCAGAATGCACGCAGATTACAGTATCTGTTTCTGTCTGCCTGCTCCACAAAGATGCTGCCCGTATTTCTGTATTTTGTCCTCACACAGAACTGAAACAGGTCTGCTGCAGACACTAAAAAAGAAATTGCAAACTTGTTTCTGACCTGGTGTTGTTGGGCGGTGAGGAGGTGATAAAAATGGATGCCTGGCTTTCAC
The DNA here is from genome assembly GCA_013399365.1 of Pampusana beccarii. Classification (NCBI taxonomy): domain Eukaryota; kingdom Metazoa; phylum Chordata; class Aves; order Columbiformes; family Columbidae; genus Pampusana; species Pampusana beccarii. Next base: position 496,985 of record VWYH01007856.1, read on the forward strand.
GCTGTTATTACCATCCTTTAACTCCTACTAAGGAAACTTTCGAAAGGAAAGCATTATTTTAGTTGTTTTGAATGGTGACAGGATTTTGAGGAGAACAGAAGCACATCAGAACAGAAAACAACATTGAATATATTGAATGGATAAAGCTGTCCTTCCCACAGGTTTTTTGCACAGATGTTCTTGGGACAGTACCAGGAACCTACAGGTGCTGAAGGCCTTCCCCTAGTCCTCATTCCCTTCGAACAGCTCTCAAACTCACAGTTCCTTGAACCCTGGGTGTACACTGCTTTTTGCTTCTTGCTAGGTGATTTATAAAGGTTTTCCCAGCCAACTAGAAAGTCTGTTGCCTGAAACCCTTTAAAACAGCTTGTATTGTCTGGTAAGGCACAGTCAGCTGAAGAAAAAAAGGCAGGTTATAGCAAGTCTCAGAACTATTACTGATTGTCATTGTTTTGCCCTGTAGAAGAAGGTGAAGTGGTTCTGTGACATTTCTATGGTAGCTGTAGTTCTTCTTGAGTGTCAGCCTGAGAATTACAATGGCCATGAAGGCTGCTCTGAAGACAGAGAGTGATTAATGCAATATTCGTAGACTCACAGATCTGAAAGAAACCTCAGGAGGTCATCTAATCCATACTTTTGCCTGAAGGCAAGGTAAACTCCACTAAAATATTCCTTACAGACATTTGTCTAACCTGATCTTTCCACCAGAGGTGGAGACCAAGCGACATCCTTGGACGATTTACTCCAGCACTTAACTAATTTATGTCTCTCTTCTTCAGCTACACAGTGCTTTTTGTCACCTGTCATAGTTCCTTAGCTTTTATGATGTGTTTATTTGTGAGGCCCGAACTGAAGGTAAAATAGGGTAATCCAGACCTCTCGGTTTAGTTTAAAATACGCAAGTAAAGACCAAAAGAAAGCATACATTTCTTATGCTTAAAGTTAACCAAATGAGCTCTGTTTGACTGGGTTAAACAGAACCACTCAGCTTCCAGCTGCATTTCACCTAAAGAACTATGAGCAAATTCTGCTTCTGAAGCACATAATGCTGAATAATTCAGGGACTCTGGGACTGTTTATTGTACATAAAGGTATTGCAGGCAATAATATATCATTAGTTTACATAGAGGCTTTCTGTAATTTGGAATAGAATATGTGCTATATTCTAGCAGAAAATAATGTATGCTTGATGAAAATTATCTCTCTGAGCATTAGCGACTTTGTCGAAATAACAGATCAAAAATCTAATGTGAAATTTGTGTTTCAGTAAAATTAATGGAGCCCATCACTAGGACTTGAGAAAGTAGTTTATGATTCTCCAACAGTGTAGTGGCCTTAAATTAGCTGGATCAGTTTCCCAGAGAACATCTAGACAAGCAAAACAAGCCTGCATTGCAGCATCTGGTAGCTTGGAGTATGCTGGGCACGTCAGAGCCCAGGGGCACGGCAGCGGTTCTGCTCTAGTTACATGGGATGTGACTGTTGTACACCTGCACGGCTTTGGGTACCTGCACGCAGGGACAGCTGGTCTGCAGGGGATTCGAAGCCATGCAGGACTCTGCGATAGATCACGTTACCCTTGTCAAGTCCCACCAGGGTGTTGTGTCGAGCCCAACTTGCTGTATCAATAATTGGCTTCAGAGCATGTTGTCTTTTTAAACAAATATTCAGTTTAAAATATTTATATCTGTTGTTAAACAAACAATTATTTTATGTTTCTCTGTGCTTGTTGCTTATAAGAGTGTTATGCAAAGATTTTTAGTAGTGGTTGGGAATATGAGCCAAGTTTTTCCATGGAGGAAGATCAGGACACATGTGGTTCCTCCATCTGATATGAAATATTAAGTGAAATGCCTACTGTACACCAGACAGGAAGAGCATCTAATTTATTTTTTTCACTGGGAATAATTCATTACCCAAAAGCTCTAATTTGTGTCAGTCAAAACTGAACTTCCATCTTGAGTTGGTTCTCTCTTTATGGCCCTTCTATTTCACTTGTGAATGCATGCTGGATTTGACCTTAAAACAGCTTTGTACACACTTTCTATTTGATGCAACTGTGCACCATTAGTATTCTAATGAATACCATTACTGGTAAAATGATGTTGGTCCTGAAAGTTATTGCAAGTGCTAAGAATGTTAAACTCAGTGCTGCTGAAATATCTGAGTTCTAGTGACAATTTTAGGTCTCTGATGGCTTCAGTGGTAAATATTAGAAACTAAAAGTGGATGCATCTGTATCCATACTTATTTTTGAGACAGCCCTTTATTTGCTCCTGCAACGAACTGACTGGAAGCAATGCAATTGCACTGGTAAACTGGATTTAGTACTTCTTTCTGTGTCATGTTACTCTAAATAAAAGCCTTTTAGTTAGCTCAGATGACAAACTGTTATCTAGGATTTCTCTGCCAAATACTGTGTAAAAGTCGGTTTAGTAGCCTGCTGAGGGACGGCATTGGCTGCCTTGTCATATCTCTATTAAATTAGAATAACATTAGAATAATATACTGACTAAAACATTTTATGCAGATCACATTTGGTGAAAAGTTTAGTCCCTAACTTCCCAAGTAATTTTTGTTTTCTAAGTTCATGGAAACATTTCTATAGTGTTTAAGTTTGGGGAATGGGATTCACGTGGGCAATTGGGTGTCACTAAACTAAGAGATGCATCCAAAGTCCTAATCCTCCCTTGTGTTGAGTTATGGTTCAAACTGGAACAGTTTAACAGGAGAGGTCAGGAGAGATTAATTCTCTGTACTGGCAGTTTGGAGCAAACTGTTTGGACATGAACAGCCAATGTTCATATTCACACTCCAGGACAGGCAGTTTGAACTGTGATTCCTGGTACCATTTGTGCACAAATTATGGGAACAGTAGGAGGTTGAGAGACTGAGAAGGACAGGGAGAAGGTAAGAATCTCTTTGATTACTTTTTCTTTTTAAATCACTATATGAGACTATTTTTTTTCCTTTAAACAAATCTGCAAATGGAAACGATTTATTTTGGATAAAAATAGGTACTGTGTTGTTACTTTTCACTTATTTTTTTTGTCAGTTTGTCACTGATGACTACTAACTGATGGAACTCTGAACAAGTGTGGTTTTAGTTTAGTTCTACAAAGCCATACATGGATTGCTCTTAGGCCCTGTGTTAAACTAGTTAGGCACATTCTGATTTCATGCATTAGCATTTGACAAAAACGCTTTAAAGAAAGAAATTTAATCCATTAAGAAGTATTACTGAACTATTTGAATCTAGCTGGACAAATGTATTCTAACTAGAGCAAATGTTGAAAACATACTAGCTTCCAAACAAATTAGTAACATTGAGTCCTAATTTATTTCTGTCCCACAGTCTCATCTGCCCATCTCTGCTGTTTAGCCTCTGTAATTGCAGATATGACTGTCTTCCAAACATTGAATATGCAAGAATTTCTGCCTTTTTTTTAGAGTGAAAGCCTGTGTGCACAACATCAGCAAATTAAAGCTGGCAACAGGAGGGAATGAATTAAAATGTAAATCTTGCTGTGGCTGATATAAATATAAATGAAAGTATACATCTTATACTCATCTGAGGTAGTTATATATGAAAAAAAGTTCATACAATTCTATTAATAAATGAAAACTTTTTTTTTTTTTAAAGTCAAACTAGCTTTTATCATATCCAGAAAAGAGAATGGGTACAAAATATTTCTTTTTAGTTTTATGATAATTCCAGTTTTAGTTTTAATCCAAGTTCTTATCAGTCAGTTCTGTAATTATTTCTAATTGTTCCAGACTCACAAAGGTTAAGTTTTAAACTGTACTCTGTAGAATATTCTAAAACCCAGAGTATTAACAGATTGCCAGAAGATCAAAATAGGCACATATGAAAAAGAGGTTTCCCATAGAATTTGAGTTAGTTCTATCACTATTTAATGCAAATAAGTATTTCATACATACTTATGCAACCAGCTGATCATTTACACATGCAGAAATCAAGTTTAATGAATACATAAACAAAGCAGAAGTGCACATTGTGTCTTCCTGTTCGCAAATGTTACTGCTTGTGTATGTATTTCATAACCATTGAATCCTAATTATCTGGGGTGCTAAGGTTAAAGAGCAATCATTGGGCTTGATTCCATAGCTAGAATTACCAGGTGGCTTTTTATGGTCATGTGTATTTCTGAGCATTAATTCAATTAAAAATATAATGTAACATCTACATTTTTTCTTATGAAATACAAAATAAAGTGAGCAGTTACCAACCCAAACCTCTGCCCTGGATTAATTAAATTTGCAAATTTTCAGAGATCCTACAGCCTAATTTTGGATGCAGCTGGAAACGACGCCAAGCATGACAGTGTCTTTACAAGAAACAGTAAGAATAGGTCATTCATCTAAACAGTTTGGTTTTAAGGGTCTTTGTTAAAGGTTTTGCCAAAAAAAAAAAAATCACAAATCTGTGTCTCTGTAAATACAGGAAAGATAAATTATCTTGGCTCTTATCAGTCCTTTTACTTCTGGCCTAACATTTCTGTTATCATAATTAATTCTGTGCTTACAGGAAACTTTTCAAGATTCAGTCTTTCCAGTTCTCCCAATTCTCTGTCTTCTCTTTCTCAAGTTCAACATGAGACTGGTTCCCCTCTCCTCATTTGTTTTCGTTTCTTTTTTTTTTCAGTACGTCTTCACATCCCACTCGATCAATTCAGGTTTTGTCAGCCTTCTTGACAGCTATGAACTGAGATATCCATACCCTTTTCAATATTTTAACAGGTTTTATTTCTCCTGCCCCCAAACTTTTAATTTTTTCCAGATGTGGGAGCAGTGCAATTTCTCCCTTTTTTACCTTGCCTGGATTCTGGTTATGATCCCAGAAGTCAAAAGGCTTTTTTCTGCATAGACACTGAGTGCAACAAGGGGTTTTAGCAGGTGTCTTAGTGTCAGTAAATCCAAGAGCATCAGCAGATCCCTGCCAGGTACTAATTATTTTTCTCCCCTTCAGTTCTCTTAGACTGATTCTTAAGGAAGCAACAGTACCTTTTTCATCTCTTTTTTATGGCTCCAGACCTTTTCAGTTTGAACTTACTTTGAACAGCAGTTAGAAAGGAATATTCAAGCTCATGTTAAATGTCTAGGGATTTAGCAAAGTCATTTAAAAACAGTTCAAAGTAAATAATATGAAGCTCCATTCAAATAGTGCTGATATATTTCTAATTTGTGTTTGTGTGAGTGATAGTAGGAAGGTACTTCGTTATGTAGATGTTGCCTGTGCCTGTGTCCGAAATGCGTTTACAAGACTGCTTTACTTGATTAATGACAGGTTTTCAGATTCTCAAAATTGTGTGGTTGTTTTTAATTTTACAATTGAGCGGCTTCTTCCTGCTAAGGAATATGTCTTGTTGACCTAAGCAATAGCAAAAATTATATTCTGCAAACTGTGCACTGAAACACAGATGACTGGATGATGGTTTGAGTTATGGGAGCTGTGCGATTCCTAAGACTCTTAAAATATTTCATGGCTTAGATGGCTGTGCTGCACCCAGAAATGAATTGTGCCGTGTATATCAATGCTATAATGACACTTTAAAATGGTGGCAATGGTCCAAAGTTGGAAGGAGACTTGCCTTCTTATGCCTTATGGAAGAGCCAGGTGGTCTGCATATGTATGAGAAGTTTTGAGGTTATTTCCTTAAAATCTTGAATTGCTGAAGAACCACCTTAAGTAATAACTTCTAAGATTTGTCCTCCTGAGACCCTGAGGAGGCCAGCAGCTTCGCAAGTAGGACATGAAGCAGGTGAAGAGAATGCAACAAAAACGTAGGAGATAGCAAGGTAATTTGAGGGTATCTGTACAGCAAAGCAGAACTTCCTGTTGCATGAGGCTAACCTAGCTGCAAATCTCCAAGGACTGGAGTGAGGAATCTCCCATCTAACATGTTAACAACTTGCCAGCTTTCCGGGAAGGCAGGTATGTGAGGTTGGAGATGAGGGTTGCTGCACACTTTGGCTGGTACGTGCATATCTCAGGCCTGTGGTTCTGGAGCAGGAGAACGGCACTGTTGTTGATGAAGTCCCACGTCACTCACTACCTGAGAGATTGAGAATTAAGCTTGAGGGCAGCTGCCGTGAATTTCGTTTGCAGATTTTGCAGACTCTTACCATACAGCCAAGTAAAAAAAGCCTGTCCAGATAGCTGACTGAGATCTGCAGGAATTCCTCAATATCTCTCTGAAATCCTTACCAGCTCTTTCATATGTATATAAAGTTTTGTATGTAATTTCACTGCTGTGGGGAGGATTGTGTCCTGGCATTATTCTAGTTGTGTGCTTCGTATTGCTGCATAATCAGGTTGCTACTGATAACAAATATTTCATTTTCCTAAGACTACTTTTAAGCAATATAGGAAAATGTCGCTCTTTTTTGAGACTAAATCTGAAATACATTTCTAGTTTTACTCTTTCTCAAAGTTTTCATGTTAAAGCAGAAAGTTATTTTTTTACACAAACCAGAGGACGTTATGAAAAAAGTTGTTGATTATTCATTTCAAGTGGCAGCAGTGTTGTGACTCACCCTTTTCATGGGCATCATTCTCTACATTCATAATGGATTTTGAAAATTGGAACAGGCTTCTGCCAACAAATGAAATATTAATGAAATATAGGGTTGCATAATATAGCTTTTGCATAATGTAATTTTTCCCAGAAAATGAAATGATCGCCTCCTAAAAAATATACTGAGGAAATGCTTTATAGTCTTATTTTGATGTGAGCCAAAAGGTATTTTTTTTGTGAGAGACTGAATGCATTTGCATTGGCATATTTATTATTTACAGGGCCTCTGCAGCTTTGATGCAGCAGATGAAACTCCTGAAGGTGTATGACACGGTTTATCACAGTGACTGCTGCATTAATTGTAACCAGTTTATCATACTTTTCAGTATGAAACAGATCAGATTCATTGAAAAGTGTACAGTGCACAAGCAAAGAACTGAGGATGCTGAGGACAGCGGAAACTCAGGAGTTCATCAGCACACATAAGTAAATATTTTCTGACTAATTACCTAGAAATTTTCTCCTGGATAGCAGAGAGACATGCTTGACCGGTCTACAGAAGTTGTTAATCAATCAGTCAATCAATCAATCAATCAGTCAGTGAAATGGTCCCTACAGTATGGATTAAATTTAGTATGTCCTTGGTTACTGCCTGATCCCCCAAGTGACAGCACAAACCTTTTGTTCCCTTTCTCACGCTTCTCCAAGCTAAGGCTGTAAGTAGGGATTCAGATCAGGGCCTTTAGCAACAACTTGGGGAAAACAACGGGAATTTCTACAATCAAAGGGAGGGTAATAAATAATAATAAAACCCATTAATCTTGTTTTCCATTAGTGGCAATGTCAGATAAACCTGCTTAGAGACTCTTGAGAAATGTTACATGGATGATTTATTGTGTGTGTAGTTTTAGACGTAACTGAAATTTTGAAATGTGGTACCTCTATAGATTCAGCAAATGATAGAGTAGAATAGCAGATGAATTACAGCACTGTATAATGGGCAAATTCAGTATATCTCTTTGGCTGATTTCACAGCCTTTTTAGTTGGCGCTGGCTGTGTTGGGTGGATATGAACCTCATTTCCTGCAAAGGGTGACAGAAGACTTCGTGGCAAGAGTTGAAATTAAAAAGCTTTCTTTGGTCATCCACTTGAAGAATAGGTTTCATTTGGTTCCTTTACTCCTTTCTTCTTGCTGTTTAACTTTGACATATGAATATTTGTAAAAATGAAACAGTAAGAAATTTATTTGCCTGCTCTCCATCACAGGTGGACACAGTAGTTATGGTTTTACGAACTTTTTAAAATGGTAGGGATTCATTTTAATGATGTATGAGGAGAAATGCTTACCCTATATTGAAGAGCAGGTTAATAATGAATGAACTCTAAACTTTCCTCTCTTACATAGATTTAATATCCCTGTTAATTTAAAAATGCAAAATGCTTTTTGCTAGAGGATGAGTGTTCCTCAAGCTCTCTGTGAAAGCGTTGCTGTTCCTGACATCAGCTGCATTTGTTTGAGAGAGGACTCAGCTACTTTTTTATTCTGCTTGAAATTCACTGCGCAAAACTATAATGTGATTGAGCAATGAGCTGTAGAACACCCGCAGGCAGGGTGCAGGCACCTGATAGAAGGATGACTCAACTCCATCCCCCTAGTCTGGCATTCAGTTGTATTTGCTTTATGTTTGACTAAAAAATAATTTGCTAGATTCTAGACAAATGCACTTTCCTAACACTTACTGTATGTTTCATTTAAAGCTTTAAGATACATTTATATATCATTGTGATTTGCTTAGATCTACGCTGTGATTGTGCTTTGGTAATCATTTTTAAATTATGGAACGCAAGGCAATTGAGAAAGAACACACAGAAGTGATTTAAAGGCTGACTTTTAAAAAAGAGAGCTATTAAACAGGTTACTCACAACCATGAGTCACTCGAATTGAGTCACGCTTACTTTCTTGGTAGCTATAGATTATCTGTTTTTCCTGTTTCTCCACACAGCTATGAGTAATGCTGTATTGAGAACTATTACTGCTTTGGAGAACGGCTTTTCCCTACTCTGTGAGATGCCCTATCTGAATGCATTTTTGTATTGGGCAGTTTACAATGCCATTATTTGCCCCCTTCTTTCAAAATGCTTGAGTGTCTGCATAAAAAAAACAATGAAATATGTGCCTAGTGTTTCATCGAGTACAGAGAAGCTAATAAGAGACCTCACTGTCAATCCGTGATTTGCACCATTTCTGTGCGGGTTAGTGGGAGATATTGACAGTCATCCTGGTTCACATTAGCCCTTTTGCCACCTACCATAGCAGAGACAGAAGCTTTGGTGTAGTTATACACAACGGAGATGGTTTGTGGGGAACAGACCAAAAAGGGGTGGGGGGGGACGGACTGCAAAATATGTCCTGAAATAGTAACCGGGTGGATGCTTCAATAACTGTTGAAGCTGGGTTTGGATGTGTTGGGTTTTTTTCCTTCTATATTTATAGTGAGCGTGCATCAACACAGCTGTAGTGTTAGGCATCATCCCAGAGCCTTTACAACCATCATTCTAGATACAAAATTAGCATAACATGTATTGGCCAAATGTTTTCAGCTCGGTGGCTACCTAAAATTAGTCTGAAACTGTGTAGGTGCTTAAATGTGGGTTTGGGAGCCTGGATTTGGGTTAGAAAATGTGGGCTGTAGTTCTTAAGCATCAGCAAAGAGAGGGAAGCTACTGTAGCTCTGAATATTCCTGAATATGCCTACATTTAGACTGTAATATTCATTGCTCTTTTTTAATAAGTATTGTCAGCATTTTTGTTAATATAAAGGCAAGATGTCATTTTGTAATCTTTACAGAAAAAAAGTGGATATTACAGTCACGATTTCAAGGATTATTTATTATTTTTCACTGGCCTGCCTCGGCGTATTTTTCTAAAGACTGATTTTCTCCAAAAATGGATAGCTCACCTAGAAATAAAACTCTCTTACATGACTGGTATCCTGCTGACTGGGGCTGCATGACTGCTAGATGAAAAAATATTAAAATTAGAATGAAAACATCTTTCTTATTTTTACTTCTCTGCTGAATAATGTAAAACCAAAACCATTTTTCTCTATTTTATCAAAGAGGTCAGGGGACAAACAATTTGAGTTAGAAAATGTGATGATGTCATGAAGAGCACTCAGTGTGCTCTACAACAAAGGATTTAAATGCCTCAAAAGGGAAAAGTAATTTTCACTGCCTTTTTGTAACAAAACTATTGCAATAGATAGCAAAGTGGTAAAGCTGCTTCCTGCATAATTCTTTCCCATATGCTTTTGCTTCCTTTCAGCAGATCTATACAGGAAATACTTGAGTCGCAAATAGTTTTCATTGCGACCAAACTTTTTTGAAAAGAGGTCATTTGTTCAGTGTCATCAGTTGTTATAAAATTGTGCAAGGTCAACCCAGAGAAAATTCTTGCTTTCAAATTCTTTTTGAGCCTTAAAAGCTGTTGCTAATCTGGGATGAGAACACATTGAAACAAATAACCAGCTGAAAAAGAACATGAAATGCATTTTATAACTGAAGGGCTGACTGCTGTCCTCTGTGTGTTCTACAGCAGCTTACTGAACTAATTCTGGAGACCTTCGTGAGACATTCTAAGTCAGAAGGAAAAGACAGCTCTTTTGCAAAGTCTCATTAAGTGGGATTTGTCTCGGTCCTTGGAAGAGCACCTCCCCTTAGCAGTTAGAAAGAGCTGCAAACTTTGGCCCCATGGAAATCAAGGGCTGTTGTAAGAACCTTTCTGCGGTGCCATAGGTGGTAGATCACCTGGGATCTGGCTGTGTTAGAACTCAGACCTTGGTATTTGGGGCAAGAAAGTCCATTACTTAAGAAATGGAGATGTCCCAGTGGCCGTGGTACAGGGAGTATTTGCAGACATGCTTGAGCTCAGTGCTATCTCAGGATATTTCTTGCACAGCGAGGGAACCAAGCCAGCTCTCCGATAAAAGCGCGCACACAAGCAGTACGCAGTGCGGCAGGAGAATAAAAAGCCAAGAGTACAGATGGTGTGTGGTTATGTGGATATTTCCTGGGCTTTGTAAAGAAATCATGTCCTGTGTTCCCTGTGTTTCAGTGCTTGCTACAGGTTTATCTCTTCCCCACACAACCATTATACAAAATAAAATGCTTTTAAGTAATGAGAAGGTACATTTGAACATGTGTATAAGACATCTTTGTGCCATTTACTTATATTTTCTTTAGGGTTCTGGTTTTATTCCACAAAACTGAATATTATGTAATAGAACTGTATGATTTAATTTCTGCAGAGTGCTGTGTCCTATCCTGGCTGTTTTACTGTGTCAAAAGGCATGACATAATCTGCTAAGAATGTATGTTTGGGTGAAATAGAATTTCCTCTATTTTCCCCTCAATCTAAAAGAAAAAAGAAAAATATTTTGCTGACTGGGAAAAACAAAACGAAACAAAATTTGTTGTGAGTTAATAATTTTCTCAAACTTTGGAAGAACAGACTTTTATCTGTGCTGAGAAGCAATGCATTGTCCTTCTGGTAAGTTAAAATAGCAGGTGGTAGGACACTAGTACAGATCATGAGCCTGGATAGAAATAGAAGCCAAATAGAAGAGACTACTTGCTATGAGAAGAAATTAAAACAGCAAGGGAGAAGCTGAGAAGGACTTGACCACTCACTGTGGCTGTTAATATTGTCTTATTCATGGCATTTCTGTGAAATACAAGTGCAGGGGAATATGCCATAAGTGGTAAGACTTTTCTGATGTCAGTGGATCATGATACTGGAAAAGGTAATGGTCTGGATCAGTGGTTTTCAAATGTCATTGACTATACATTATATTGAATAGAAATTCAGAAGAATAACTTGGAAAAGAAGAAGGTAGGATTCATTACCATGCATTTTTTGTGATGGAAATGAGAATCGGCCACTGGAGCTCCATTAACTCCCACAAAAACAGAAAAGCTTATGGCCAGAAGTAAAGGGACCTCCCCCAGCTGCCCATCACTACTGTCTTTTACACTGTGATTATTTGCTGCATTTATTTTGGAGTTTATTCTTGCCTTCCTATTATGTACTCCTAGATCAGTCTCATTTATTTGCTAACCACATTCTTTTCTGTCTTTTCTTCTTGTCTAAAATCGCATACTATGTGGACAGCTTTTTCTATGAGAGGTCAGATGGCTGGGAAGAAATATGACAGCCAGAAATCGGTTAACTAAGTGCAGTTCTTGTTAGGCTTTTCCCATGGCTCGGGGGGCTCCAGAGGAGCCTGTGAGAAGTTGGATCTGCCTGGGTTTTATAGTTATGTGATGCCTGCAGCAAGTTCAGAAAAGGACATGTAAATAAACACATTGCATCAATTTTGACTTAATGACATCAGCTGCTCTTCTGGCTGTAGTAGCCCCTGAAATCAATAAACACTCAGCAAAAGAGTGACAGAATTCGTGTATATAAAGATACTGACTGCAGTGAATGGGGTTACAAAACTCTCTCTGGGATCCCATGTCTTGTACAGTTGTATCATCTGGTGTGTGCAAACAGAGATTCCTTGGGTTTTTTTCAGATGTAAGAAGCAATGTTATCTTTACTTTTTTAGAGGTTCCAAATGTGCAGAGTAATGTGGTGTAAAGCTAAGTCCGCTCCTAAACACCTGTGTGTTACTGCCCACATTTTCTTTTGTTTCCAAATGAAAAGGAGTTCAGGTTATTTATGATGGTACAAGAGTCTTAAGTTATAGCTTATATTACTGTAAGTGCTTTTGTTACTATTCTCTTTCTGAATTTTAGTAATCACTCTTTGTGTCACACAAACAACAGTTGTTATTCAGAATTCTCTGAGTATGATCTAAATTCATAAACAGAAAGTAGTTTGTGTTGAAGTTAAGCGGCATATAATGGTGTAGTTTTACCTTTCATATCTCTGATTAGTTTATACATTAATACTTCATAATCTGGCTGTACTGGTTAGATTTTCCTGCAGTGCAACAAAAAAATAGAAAGTAAGAAGCAAGCTATGAAAAAGAGATATTCAAGGACTTAGTGCATCTGTCTGGCTTTATACCCCAAAAAGTATTCAGGCACATCAGACCCAAGTGCTCAGTCCTGCTGGGCTATCAATATTGTGGGCGACATCCTCAGGTGGTGTGAGCCAGTGTAGCTTTGCACAGACCCCCGGTGCAGCTGCAGGGCCCTCTGAGAGCAGCCTGTTGGTGTTTCCTCCTTGCAGTCAGAGCACAGAAATACATATACACATTTTGTAAACTAGACAGATGCTTAGAGGGGATTGGCTGTGAATGTTTTTCATGTTACCTGAAGTGTTACTCAGATATCAATAGGACTAATAAGTGGTTGTCGTGCAGTGCGCAGTATATGCTTGGGTGAAAGGCCAGGTGCCCTTCGGAAACACATAATTCCTGATAATGGAGCTCTTTGATAATGCTGATTAAAGAGGTGTTGCCTATACATAACCAAGAATAAGCTCTGACATTAGGCAGCAATTGCTGTAAGTTGGTTTTGTTACGTGATTTCTGCACTGGTGTGGATTTGTTTTATATCATTCTGGCTTCTGTGCTGCTGGGAAGATGAAACTACAGGCAAAGCAAGGTAGTACATACTACTCTGATAGTAACATGGAGGATAGAGAGGAAGGTTTGCGAAGTACCTCATGAGTAAGTACAGTACTACAGACAGATGTGGCAAAAGACAAATACTGAAGTCTCTCAGGTTTCTGGTTCTGTGAATAGATGTTTGGAAGAAACATAAATGTGTTTATATACATATGCATGCGTGTGTCTGTGTATATGCACACAGGTTATGTGATTAGATTCTGAGGTGGTGGTGAGGAAGAGCTCCGCAAAGGGAGAAAACTGGGAGAAAAAAAAGCATGTACTTTCCTGTTTGGTTTTTGCTTCAGAAAACAGATTACCCAGCACAACCAGCACTGCTTTAGATGGCAACAGTCATGTCCCAAAAAACCAGCCAAGAGCCATGAGGATATCTTCATATATACCTTGCATGTCCTTCTTGTGTCTGGGCTTAACAAAACCCAAATTGTGTGGCTCCATTTTTTTGAATGTGTGAGCAGCTCTTTGCTTGCTTTTTCCTTTACTTTCAAATATTCAAATTTTTGAGAATGTGGTTTAGCTCAAGTTCACTTTTCCATTTAATTTTTTATTTGAAAACGCAAGGAAAGCTATACATTTAAGCCTTATTTTGGTGTTCTTGCTCATAAATTACAGTTTGGCTTCTACCTATATGGTTATGTTCACATTGTTCAGCAAGATCCTGCACTCTTATAAAGAAAAGGAAATTCTTGAATGTTTGAGAGTGCAATCTGTTCCTGGCTGACTGCCTAGTTCTCTGCAGTTCTCTTCAGAAGAAGAAACACAAAGTATGGAACTCCTTAATTTTGGCTTTCCTTAATTTTGATGTTCACAAGATGTTAATTCCTCTTAATAACTTTACTATATATAATACTAATTAATACTGTTAGTATTTTCCATTGGTTTTAGTAGGCCTCTAAAATAATCAGTCTGAGAGTGTAAAGGAGGAATGTGACCCTGCAGCATTTTTGCTCTGTTAGATGGCTCCGAAAAAAAAGAGGGAACACTGTTTTAGAAACCTATCACCACCAATACAAAACAAAAATCCCCTATTGCTGCCTTTATATAAACACATTCTCTACACATGCAGGGAAGTATTATTTCTTACAATGTATTTGCCTTTATTTGTCTCTCTTCCTACTGTGACAAGCAAAAGGAACATCATGAGCTTGCAGACACATAAGGCAGATAAATTAATTCGGAGAGGTCACTCTTGCAACCCAGATGTTTTCTTAAGTAGTGGTAAGGATCAAGGCTTCTTAAATAAGAACTACGCTTCATTGATCTGTTGAAGCGTTCTGGGTACCCCAGTAGAATTAGGGGTGTATGTATATGTGTACATGCATTTTTCGCCATCTTGCAATGCTTGGAGGAAAACTGGTTTTAAATCAGTGCTATGTTGAGTCTAGCCTGACTTTGGTGTAAGCCTGCTGGAAATAGTTTTGTCATCTGTGGCAGTATTACATTATCTGCAGTGAATTACTACAGTCAAACAAGTTTCAGTGCCTATAATAGCTCAGCCACTAGCATGAATTTGAGTGGTACAGTTGAGTTTATTGTGCAGCCTAGTGCATTTTGGATGATGGTTCTCGGGCGTCTCTACAGAGATTTTCAACAGAGCTGATGGGACTTCAAAAAGCAGCTAGTTCTTTAATAACAAAATTAGAGGCACAGTTCTGTATTTCCAGCGTAGCACACTTATGCGAGTGAGCAGACCTATACGAAACAGACTACAGTAGCCATGTAGCCTTCCAGCGGGGAGCTCAGTGTGGGCGCCCTGCCCCAGGGCGTACCCCTGTTCTTGGGAGGTTTCCCCCTTGGCAGGCTTAGTGCTTGATCAGCTGTGTGCACCTGAGCTGCAGAAATGTAACCTGACTGATGGGGCTGAAACGATTCACAAATCAGAGTTTCCAGTCTGCACAGAATTGTGCATTTCCGTGATATTTTTCCTTTTAAAAGAGCAGGGGTTTGACTGATGTATGGCTGTGCCTTTTGAGCTCCAGGGTAGATGAACCTTTCCTAGTGCAAACTTTGGTGTACTATGGGAGTGTACATGGGATTCATGGGCCCACTGCTTAGAAAGCTCGAGTAAAGAAGCATGTGCAGTTTGCTCACTGAAATATCTTCAGAAAATATAACCCTGAAGGTCTCTGCAGCTACACAAAGCTTTATCCAACCCAACATATATGTGCCTCATGGAATTGCCTTGGTTTGGGTTATGACAATTATGCCTGTGCTTACGCTCAGCTCGAGCCTTTGCCTGCATGCACTTGTCTGTATGTTTTAAGACACACAGCAAGATCAGCTGAATGCTTTTTCCCCCCAGGTTCACTCACTCAGATGATGTGCTAATTAGGTCACTGAAAAAAATCAAGGATATAGAAACTGGACTGAGTGCTCCCCAACTGGCTCCTAGATTTAATTGCTGTATTTTAGTAGAATTTGTCTTAAGATGTTTTCTGATGTCTCTGAGAACGTTACCCACAAAAAGGCAGACTGTATGTCAAGAAAGCAAGTCAGTGAACACACGAATATTTTGAGCCTCAGAGTGTAGCATTCAGTATTTATCACTACACGAAAGAGACGTGTGACTTCTCTCTCACATGGCAGCTCCTTGGTTAGCGCCTTACTGATTGGAAAATAGCAAAAGTATCCTGCAGGATCATTTTTGAAGAAAGGACAAGGTGCTGGAACATTTCACCGTGCTAACATTTCACTGCAGAATGATCTCTGCTCTTATCACATAAGAAATTCCTATACATTGGAAGAGAATAGACTTGCTGAAGGCAGACATGACTTTCTGTGGTCTCTCAATTTGTTTTCTGCCTAAATAAAAATGTTTTATCACAAGTGTGACCTCAGAAGCAGCAGTGTGACCTGACAAGCAAATGTATTTCATCTGCTTCTTGGTGGACTTGAATGTATTTTGCCCATGGCAGCATATGCTGTGTATGCATACAGGTGGGAGGGAGTGGCTGCGTCTCCTTGTTGGTACAATTTGAGAGGGAGATGAAGGACTGTTGGAACACTTCAGGGTATTGCTACTTGGCAGCAACACACGTACTCCAAGGCAAACAAATTTGCTCAATATTTTTATGAGTCTCTGAGCTCAGCTGGTTCTGGCAGGGATGACTTGACTTCGTCCAGAGAGGCAACAGGGGGGAGATCACTCCAACTTTCCTTTTATTTGGGTAGCAGAACATGAGCAACTTCTTCCTAGAGCTGGAGGCAGTCGCCTTGGGCTCCTCATCATACACAGCACTTCATGCCACATGTGTCATGTCCCTCTATAGTGTCTGGTGCAGCTCCCTCGGATGGCCTAACCGTAGTGCAAAATGTAATTGCTTCAGATGCAGCAATTTCAGCACAAGCATTCTGGGCTCTGTGGAATACCAGATAATAATGAAGAAAATAGTATTGTAATAAATGTTAATCACACCCCATAGGATTGCACTGAATTTGTCATTAAATAGTAGATATTAAATGCAGAAATACTAACTTTCCCAGAACCTCAGAGAGTTCAGAGTTCTTTGTAAATAGGTAAATCTCCCTCTAAACATACACTTTATTTCCCAATACAAATTCTTCATTATTCTGTAGTTAAGGCTGAAAGGCCTCATCATTCACCTGAGTCAGAAATGCCCTTAAGAGAACACAGTCATTTAGTGAGATGAGCGAATTCTGGAAATTGAGGTGAAGGTTTTGTTCTGCAGGTGAAACCAAGCTGCAACAAAGTTTGCAGGGTGTGTGTTTGTGTTTGTGACCATTCACACAACTGTAGCTCAGCAAGCTTTGATATTCCTCCTTTCTTTTTTCTGGCCTTTTGATCTTTATTGTTGCGAACTCTTGTGTTCTCCTGAAGCCAGAACTACTTCTGCCTACTTTTGTCTCACTACCTTTCTCTTCTTTTGCAGTCTTCTGCAACAAGACCATACTGTCTTTGTAAAGAATCCACTACCTGATATATGTTTAAAGTGCCAACTACTGCTGTTCTGAGATTATGGAGGTATTATTTATATTGAGCAGTTGTCTATTACATGCAAAACTGAGCTGACTGATTCACATTTCTTTCTTCTTCCTGACCTAGCAGTGATTCTTTCGATGATACAAACCAAATAAAGAATGCCTATCTATTTGTCAGCCATGAATAAGCAATATACTTGTCAAATTTTTAGAAGTGAATAGCAACATATTTTTGAATCCTGGTGTCTCCAAAATATATGTAGACGTTTGCTTTGGAGTTGTCTGACATTTTTGTTGTCAGCTGAGAGCTGGCATGTGATATTTGTGTTGGCTAGATCAACATTTGGCAAAAGAGGGTAAGAACAAAACTGGGTACGAAATGGGAAGCTTTTTAACAGAGAAAAGCGTATTTCCATAAGTATGATATTGCAAAAATATGAAGCACTTAAACTGTTCGGCATAAATAAGGAAATACTGATTCAAAAGCCTTATTTTCAGAATGTCGGAAAGATGTGTTTTAATGACTTCAAAAAAAAAGTCCCTAAAAGTATATCTGCTACTGAATGGTGAAATGCAAAGTTTACTTCACATACAGGTGTAGCATCATTTTCATTGGGACTTCAGGATGATAAGAGAGCTGGCACTTCATCTGGATTTGGTGTTGAAATATATATGGCACTGAGAATTTCAGTATGCTGAAGAGTGATGTTTTATGGCATTACATACTTAGTTGACTTTAGTGTCGTTATTGAAAATGAGGAGGTAACAGCAGTGTTATGTATTCCTTGCACCTGGGACTTATTGAGAACCGGAGATGCCAGTTAAACCATCTTTGGTTCTCCCTTGTGAAGCAGGGAAAGGCCAGGGGCTCTTTGCCTGCTCTGGTCTCACCCAGAGCACATGGATAGGAAGCAGGTGAAGGGAAATGGGGTCAGTGGACAGGCCCAAGCCAGCGCCGTCGGTGAAATAAACTTTTGCTGCTAGAGAGAAATTAAATCCTTCTGGGAGGAAAAATAAAGAAGTAAAGTTGTTGTGATCCTGCTGTAGTTCCTCCCCCAGGTTCCACCAGGAGCAGGATGGCTTCATCTATATGATTGGGGGCTTAGCTCTGAAACAGAATCCTGTGTTTAGTTGTCCTTTATTTTCATGTATTTAATAACATTATTCCGTTTTACATGAAATTTGTTTTTTATTGAATGATTTCACAACCTTGCAAGAAGACACTATCCAATAACACTTGTCAAGCAACACCTTTAAAACAAATGGAAGTTTGTGAGTGACCTAGAAGAAATGTAAAGTGCTTTTCTAGAAGAGATTTAACAACAGCTATATAGCACTGAGGTTCAGACAAACAACAGAAAAACTATGACGTTTCAAACTTGATCTCAGTCCAAAGCATCCCTGTTTTACAAACTGATCTTCAGTCATATTATGTTACGAGTAATAGCAACAAAGCTCTGCAGTATTTTTGCACAGGGCATGAATTAGCAGTGAACTTGACCTTAACTTTTGCATGTAGAAATGGAGAAGTTATGTTTACAAGAGCATTCTGTGTTCGTTCCCCTTCTTGTGTGGGTGTCTGTAGAGGAGTGTGGATAAATACCCAGTCTCTCTTTAAGCTCTACACTACACAAAGCTGTGATGTTTATCAGTGTGATTTTGTGATAAAAAATTGTGAACCTAGCCTGACCATTAAAAATCAAGAGCAAAGCCCCTAAGCATTCCAAAATTTGTTTATTAAAAATGGTATCAGATTTTTTTTTTTAATGACCCTCAACTTTTTGAACATATAAATTGAGTTTTTTATTGTCATAACAGCTAGAAGCATACCTTCTGTTCAGGTGCTCTCCTGCAAACAGAAGAACAATAGAGAAATTTATATTTGTGTGGTGAGACCCAAGAAACTGGAAACACGAGGAGAAAAAATTGGAAATTTTAGGTCTAAAGCAAGATGTAAATGCTAACCATTAAATTTAGCTTTTCTGTTCACCGTTCTCTCAAAAAACCTGTGACTCTGTAGGGCAGAAGTCCCTATAGACTGGGTGTGATATTCTGATCCCCAGGTAATAATTTGTGCTATTATATAAATTGACATATATATATATATATACACCAGTAGAGGAAAGAAAATAGTAAAATAGTGTGTGCAAGCAGGCAGGAAGGCTGGGAAGGGGTGCAGATAATTTACCTTGTTAGTGTTGTTGGTGAGAGAAGGGAAATGGTCCCAGCTGTGGCTCCCGGCTGCTGCCGCCGCCTGGGGAATGTGTGTCAGCATCACAGCGGCACAGGAGGAGGACACTGCCTCTCCACCCCTGCTCCGCTGGGGCTGTCGTCTTTGAGGTGCCGTTGTCACAAACAGCAGTGCTCACACTGTGCTGTTGTCTGCATCGCTTTCTCCTCCCCCACCCAAACAACAAGGCGATCCCAGCTCTGGTATGTAGCAGTGAGATTATTTTTTTTTTTCCCTGCTGCTATAAGATTTCAGGATGATCCAAGAGTGTATTTACTGGATTTGAGAGGTGTCGTTCGAGGGGGAATTCCACCGCTGTCTCAAAACCAGCAGTTCATGGTATCCTCGGCTGACCCCTAATGAATGTGTTACATCAGGTCTGAAACATTTTGTTGCAGGAGCACAGCAGCCTATTCCTTTCATAGGAATGGTTTCATCTATTGCTTGCTGTTAGCTTAATAACCTTTTGCTACTTGAACTGTCCTTTCTGCCAGATTATTTTTTCCTCACTTCCCCTGGGGTTTGGCCATGAGCTGAGTGTGTAAGAGACCGCTAAACAAGAAGAAAAAACCTCTAGAGACCTTAGCTGAGCAACCCTATTTAAGAAATAAAAACAACTGACTGTGAGGAGCCAGTTACATAGAGCAAACATTTAAAAGACAAGATGCCAAATACTTGTTTGTAAACCTAAGCCTTTATTAGCAGCGCTGTTACAGTTAGAAAACGATCCCTTTCTGAGCCTCACAGGCTACCTGCATCCCTGTATTCATTCCAAACGCTGCTGGATGGGCTTTGTGAGTGTCGTAGGACTAATCCCTATGGTTCCTTGATTATGAGCATGTGCAGAGCAGCCGAAGGTAGTGTTGTGCATGTAGAGCTAACACACAGAGACTTGCCTTGCAATGCCATGTCTGTGCATGTGTTCCTACAACCGAGAAGGATACAGGGAGCCTGCCTGCCTTGCTGACTTATCTGATGTTTTCTTGTTTCTGTTTCAGCATTCAGGATAATTCCTTCAACACGACAGCTTTAGCAGAGTAAGTGAACACTTTAAAGATATTTTAAAATAAGAATGATCAGTTTAGTTATTGTAGAGAAAAATTGTAAGTAGTATGAGAGATGTCCCATGCTTTCTGTTATATATTTTGAATCAGTTTTCTGTATTCTAAGTATATTATCGACTGTATGGGAAGGATCGCATGAAACAGCTGCCTGTACATGCTCTGTGACCATTTGGCAGTGAAATACTTTTCTGAGAGAATAGACGTTTGATGCACACCACACGTTTAAATGCGTGATTTCAAGTGTAGGATAAATCTCCTGTGAAAATATCGCTCATTTCTGGTACTGATGACCTGGGCAAACACAAATATGTCAGTTTTCTAAGAACACATGGTCTAAACTTCCTCCAAGCATTGTTAGAAAAAAAATTCTTTGCAAGTGTTTTGAATAAAATAACTATGCATTATTTAGACAGGCCAAGTACTATATACATTATTTCTTTGTAATCAATTCCATAAACTCATAGAAGGCCTTCCATATACATCATGATCATAAGGATTTTTTGAGGTTTTTGTTATTATTTTACAGAGAAGAGAGAACATTAGAAAGTTAGAAAGGCAAAGGCTTTATGAACTATTACAAATAACATGTTCTTTATTTATTTCAGTCTAAATCACTTCAGTTTTCGTGTTCTCTACATTATTATTTTGCATGCTTTGGATTATTTCAAAAACTTTTAGGGAAGATTCTTTAGCAGTAATGTGCCAAGCAGTTTCTCAGGAAGGAAATGATTTATAGATTTGTTTGTGTGTTAGATGAGTTTTGCCCTGCTAAAATGCACATAATTTTAAAAAACCCTAGATGGATAGTGAGCTGTTTGCTCAAGTGCTGTGGGTCAGGATACATTCTGAAAGCAGGCCAAGTTGTAATCATCTGAGCCATCCCTAAGTGTTCTCAAAATCACTACAGGAAAAGCAACATTTCATAGAGATCCAAATAATTTCCCCCTCATACATTGCTTTGCTTTATTTGCTTACATTGTCTTGCTTTATTTAATATTTTAACTTAGCCGTGCTTTTCATGTGATTGTGGCAGATACGGAAAGATTTAACAGAAGCAAATAAATCACTAAGTCATATTTTATTATTTTCCTATGTCCCTATTAGTTAAGTGATGAATTATGATCTGTAAAATTCTGGGATGCTCGCAGAAGAATAACCAGATTACAGACAGTACATTTTTCATATTTGGTTTTTTTTTTCCTCCTTGCCTGTTCTCTGTCCCTAAGTACATCCATTGCTTCCCATAGAGATTCCTCTGGAGTGACCTGGTGTCTGCCTCACCCTTGAGGTTTCCGGGACTGGAAGGTTCTGGCCGGCGGCCTCGGTGCTTCGTGTGCCCCTGAGGGCAGGGACCAGGCTGGTGCAGGGGCTGCTGCCTCGTGCCAGCGCTGCCCTGCCTGGGGAAGCCAGAGGTGCAGGGCAGAGCTGGGGCTGGGCCTGAAAGGGGAATCTCCCTCCTTTAAGCTGTTGTTGGTTTTGTTTCAGGGGCTTTAACTTTTAATCTTGTCTTCCCAAAAGTAGAAGTAGAAACCTGCTTTTAGAAAACCAAGCAAACAATGATATCTGAAAAGCATTGTCCAAACGAAGAGACTTGGTTTCCAGAACTGATTTCCCTAAATCCTGTTTAGATCCTGCCCTCAAAGCCTCTCTTTGAGAACTGCTGAGGATACATGATTCTCACTGATTCCAGCACTAGTTGTTTGTGCTGGCCATATCAGAAAATAGGTCACTTTTATTTAGCAGAATAAAGAGAGAGCTTGCTGTGCAACTTTAGGCTCCCCCATTCGACAATTTCTCTCTTTACTCGTGGCAAAGACAAAATTAGGGCTTCCTGAATGGTATAAAATCAGTGACACAATACTTTCAGGAACATTTCTTCAGACAAGGCAAGTGCCTGGGGCTGCTAAGCTTCCAGCAAGCCATGCGTGCAGCCTGGTTTAGAAGTTGTTCATGTGAACATCTTAAAGGTCAAGTCAGCAAAAGGGAGCAGCTTTCAAGTGGTACTGAAATGGCTGCTATGAAAAGGTGAAAATGGGAGAAAGTTAAAAAAGCTAATCCCATTAACCAGAGATCCTTGGACAAAACATAAATAGGCAGTTCTATAAAGAATCAGAACAGCACTCCATCTAGACTGGGATTCCCCCTCTGACCCAACTCCAGCCCATGCCACAAGATCAGTAGTGGATGTACTTACTTTTTAGAGACATACCCATCAGTCAGTAGTTAGACAGAACACTGAAGGAAAAGGATTCACATCACTGGTTTTGTCCAAAGACATACTTCCTGCCCAACGTAAGTTTCAGCCCATGTGGATTTAGGACTTGAAGCTGCTCTGGTGTATTCTCTGACGTTTTAGGGACAAGTGACATATTGCTACAGTTTTTGGGTTGCTGTGAACTCTACTATGTGGCCACAAGCTTTCGCAAAATGTACCGAACTCTTGAATATCCCTATATCTGTTAAATATAGCTAAAGTTGGACAACAAGACTTACAGGTTACTGGTGAGAGGAGTGTGTGCGTGTCTGTTGATATGTGCAGACAAGTGACATGAACACATAAGCTGTAGTTCTTAAGCTCAGGTAAAAGCACTCTGTGCTTTAATGATGGGTATTTGCATTGTATCATGAATTCATCTTTTTAAAGGTCTTGTTATGGTCTTAGCTTCAAGCATTGTCTTGTGTGAGTGAGGCTCCTTGGTTAATATTTATTCTTACAAAGAGAAACATTTCTAGTAACAGAGTGCGTTGTTTCTGAACTTCCTCACAATCTTTTAATGACATGATGGACATCGTCTTCTCTGATTCATTATTGCTTATCTTTCCTATCTACTGCTATCTGGTTATTCAAATACATTTTGTCATGTTCTCTTAGCTTGTTTATAAGTTCTGTCTCGTTTTATGACTTTTATCAGTTTCTGAATGTTAATTTACAGTGTGTACTTCTCAAGATCACCTTGTTACAGCCAGCTCAGGGAAAACAACCCATGGGGCACTTCCCACGTTTAGGAGTGTGCACACAGGTATGCACATGTACACTTGGCTGGTGGACCTGTGCTCAGTCATCCATTGTCCCCCCAGAGAATTTCCTGAATTTCCTTGCTATATTTTTCTCCCTCTGAGATTTACCATCGTGTTTTCTATCTGTGTTCCTGGTTCATTTTGTACCGGGCTTCCTTCTTCATACCCCCGGTACGTCCCATCCTCACACCTTGCTGGTGTCAGAGACCTGTAGGGTAATTAGTGACACAGCAGAGCAGAAAGTGTGACTGGCATTCAGACACAAAGGCAGCCAGATTTCAACAGTGAATTCAACCATTTTGTACATCAGCCCCTGTCTTCCACCTGTCATCTCTCTTTGCCTTGTGGGGAGAACTACACCTGTGGCAGGAATGTCGTGTGATTAGGAGGGATCTGCAGCTGTAGTTACATGCTCCAGTGGCAAGCAGCAAATCCTTTCATCCATATGCTGATGTATTCAGGAAGTGTAAACACTTGAGTGTCCCTTTAAATATTTTCTGCTGCAGTCTGGCTTTTGATAAAGATCCTAGCAGAAGACGGGAGGAAAAGAAGAATATATTAAAAACCTTGCCGTCAAATTGCAAGGCAGAGCTATGAATTTATCACTTAATGTGCTCTGTCCTAAGCACAGCAGCTCTTCTGAAAATTTAACAAGTCAGCGGAAGTACAGGCTGCTTCCCCAGTAATGAAGAGATTCCTCTGCCAGCAAACTTCAAGTGATCCAGGCCTGCTCAGTGTCTGTGCTCTGTGAGTATGAACAGAGGGTGAGGAGAGGGGCCCGACTTTTCCCCAGACGTGATATCTGGAAAGGGTGTATGCATATTTGTGAGCAGGGTATGCATATATATGTGTGCTTATGCAAAGAAAAAAAATACCCATAGATTCTGCAGTTATATCATTCCGCAAAGTTCAGCTGTGCTGCACAATTTAGTGTTCATTGCTGAGTGGTTAGCATGTTTATCCAGACTTCTCTTTCGATTATGACAATTCTGTTGTTTGTAATGTAAGGGGGTGTAATTGACTATGATTCTTCAGGTATCTTAAAAAATACTGCTAGTTCATGTTTTAAGGCTAACGATCACTTTATATTTTATTTGGGGATTCTTGCTGCACAAAGAATGACTGCTCTACTGTAGTTAATATTTTTCTGAGTCTAGCAGCAGAACACCCTTAGCTTATGGTTTCTGATTTTTTCTTTTTTTTTTTAATGTGAAGTATACTATAAGCAATTAAAATACAGAATTTCCTGTAATTTTCCTATAATTTTTATGATAATGTCCGAGTTCTTCGTCATCATTATTTCCATCTGGCTGAAAATGATATACCACATTGTGAACAAATAACATCTCAAATCCTCTTCTTCCTCTGAGGTTTAGATTGTCATGGAGCAGACATGGCATTAAATGTCTCCTGCTAAGGTGTGAGAAGGAGAAATGTGTTTATACTTTAAGCTGCACTGGCATGTTACTAAAAGCTAAATTTATGCAGCTGACAGAAGATCAGCAATTGTTTTGTATCCATTTTCAAGGTGTGATGGAGATTCAGACTCTGCACATGAAGATCAAGCAGCCAGTTCCAGCCCCAGGTATTGCACTGCAAATTTTGTCTGAAATTCATTGGTAACAACTAAAGCTGTCAGAATGCTTCTGTTAACCCATTAGAAAGAAACCTTTATTCTCATGGGAAAGCAGAATTTCTGGGGTATTACCTGCTAAGGCTATCAGTATTTCTGGGAAATGCATATTTGTCTTCTATATTTTTATGTAAACAATATTAATTACTGTTGTTGTTATATGTGTCAATATATTATGGTGTGTGTTCTGAACTTTACGTCATATTACTTTCATTCAGATGCAGCTTTGATGCTGATACATTGAATTTTACTGTACAGCAGCTGGTACAAAGTAGTAGTAAGCAGAAGTTTGCAACTGTGCAAGGATATACTCATTAACGAGTGTCTCTGTGAACAAAAAAATCCTTCAAACTGTAATTTAACTAAAGTATTCTTGAGGCACATGTCTTATGGCTATGTTAGTGTATGTTGATTGCTAGAAGGTGCAACTTAACCTTTCAGGAAGATTTAAAAATCAGATTATACCTTAAAATTAGCAACACTTCTGCGCATTTTTGAAACGCCCACAGGATATAAAGCGCCCCACTCTGTAACTATAACAACTGCTTTGGAGCACACTTGCAGAAGGCTTGGGCAGCAATGGTGTTTAACTCCATAGGCACCCCGCAAGCATCCATCTGGATGCTCATGGGCCACAGATGGAAAGTGAGTTTGGCAGCTCAGAATCCTTAGGAGAAAACGTTAAATTAGCACATTATGCTTTCTAAAAAAATCTCAGGGTGGTTTAATTCAATAGTCCTCAACTCCTTCAGTTGTGGAAGTTTCACACCAGGAGAGAGAGGTCATCTCCCAGCTAACCATTAGGATTTTAGCAGCTGAAGCTAACATTTGAAATTCCACCTGCAAACTAAGCCACAGCCGGGGGTTTTGTAGCAGTAATGCCGATCTGCTCATCCTGCCAACTGAGCAGGCAGCCTCGCACTCTGCATTGCGGTAGCTTTCTTAACGGTGCCGGGGAGATGCTTCCAACGGAAGGTGTTAGACCATTCTAAGGTTGCATTGACTGGGTGCGGATAAAACTATCAAGGTCTTTGTAGGACAGGTTGCACTCTGTAGGAGAGGTGGAGATTGAAAATATGTTTCCCAGATTCAGTGGTTACCTGGACATCCATGAGCGTCTGTTTAAACCACCAGATGCGTTGTCGTACAGGAGGACCTTTTCTCCAAACTAGGAGGACGTGGTGCTTGTTTCTTCCACCCAAACACATCTCTGACTGTTCAATCCCTACTTTGTGTGCTTTGGCTCCCTCACTTTGCCCCAAAGCCCTCAAAACCAGAGACTGTCAGAAGGGAAGTGCAACTATAGGGGGAATTATTGTATGAGACAACATTTTTGTGAGATTATAACCTAGTTGGAATCATTGGATGGGGAAAGGTCTTCTGCACAAAAAAGGCAGTTTCAGATTTTATTTGGGGAATATGAACTATAGGGCTGAAGCCAAGGAGTGCCTTTAAAAACGGCTCCACAGTTGAATGTGTAATAATGTAATAACAGTACTTTAGCTTGTGATTTGGCAATAAACAGTAGCCTCTCAGATTCATTTTACTAACATATGCAGTGTCTGGTGTGTAGACTACTCAACTTGGTAAAATTAGAATGCCACGAATAGCTGAGAACTTGTTGTTGTTCTTCCTTCGCATTGTTTTGACAGGTGTCTGCAGTCCCGCCTGATGCATTTCAATTTTATTTTCTTACAGAGACGATGATAACAAAGAAAATTATCCGGACAACGCTGCTGTCTTAGAGGAAAGGCAGCTGCCTTTGCAAGATACTCAGCAGCACAAGCAGCAAGTTTTAACTGGCTGCACTCTCAAGCCTGAAATGGGGAACTTAAAGCTAAGAAAACCTAAGCCCATTGCAAAGGTAGAAAATGGAAAAAGCCATGAGGAAAATCAGGTAAAGAACTAAACTTACCAAAGGCGGGTTTATGGCACAGTGTCTGAGCAAACATACCTTTTGAAATGTAAAGTGGGACTGCCTGGTCATCTGTGATGTGACTGAGCCCCTTCAATAATCTACCCTGATTTTCAAGGATGTGGAGTCCTGGAACCCTCTTGTAACAAAAGACAATTTCTTCCAGCCAGGGAACTGCAGAGAGGTGTGTGTTGCAACTGCTGAAAAAAGTGAGTGGAGAGCAGAGCTGAATATGCACGTTTATCTCTCTTTAGATTTCCCGTGACTGCTTGCACCAAATAGGAACATCTTGGTAGTTGCAGCACTTGATTAGACTTTTTCTGTTTTGTTTATTTGACTGAGGATCTCTTGCACTGGTATTTTGTCTGCCAATGGAAAGATTTAGTATTTTCCCTTTAATCTACTCCCATACAGATTCTGGTAGCAGAGCTCTTGCCCACAGGCTTCCTTGGGTTGAGCTGAGGGAAGCAGAACTGTAACTTTTCTAAAGGCTATAAAAGAAGACTAGGAATGAAGATGCTGCTTCTGCTGTCTGTGGAGGTACATTGCTATGCAGATTGCAGAGTTACCACCCCCAGCATCTTCTGGAAGTGCCTCTGCTCTCCCCAGGTGCTTTCCAAGTCATGTCTCATGTGTAGTGCAAGGGATAGAGCTCTGGTCCAGGTATAACCCCTCAGCTAGAAATATTTTCATAACCAAGACAGTTGACTTTAACGTTGATATATCGTTGGCCTGTAGTAGGCACAAAGTCTGAGAGACATTGTATTTACACCTCTTCTTTCATGTATAATGTATTTACTATATTCTTTCTCTCCTCCGTTCTTGTTTGTGGATAGAAATTGTATTCTGAAGTGCTTTGAACCCATCGTAGACTGTGAATTATTTTGGTTCATTTTTTCAAATTTAGAATGGGAATGCATAATTTTGGATGGCACGTCTTACCTTCTGAGTGAGGAATAAATACCCTTTTGAATCCCAGAAGAAAAAGTACAAGCAAATGGCATCCCATTGTGGGTATTACCCCATGTGGTATTACCACAGTCTCTTTCAGAATATCAATGTCAATTCTCACCCCTGTCTTCTTGCGTGTTTTTGCTGGAGTTCACCTCTGAGATGAACAGTAATAACTGCTGAATTTTTGTAGCTGTATTGTGTTACTAGGAACTGTTATTTAGGCTGAAAGGAGATGAGGCGTGCATGTTTATCAGCAAATAGGGCAAAATTTCCTATCTTTTTTTCTTAATCAAGAGCAATTGGAGGCACATCAGGTAGAGGAGTCATGAAGAAGTCAAAACCAGGGCAACATCTCTTTCAGTGACTTCTGAGTCTCCGGTCTGCTCCCTGTGTGTGTCATGGCTGTATCTCTCACCCAAAGAAAGCTAACACAGCACAGATTTGCTGCTCTATGGTATTTTACATGGCCCGAAGTGGTTAACTGGAAATGGTGATGTTCTTTCATGGGAAACTTCTTGAGTATATAATTAGACTGCCATAAAATAGCAGTGCAACTTAGATATGCAGCCTCTGGAAGGAAAAACATTCAGGCAGATAATTGTCACATGACCCAAGGTCTTGAATTAGGAAAGGCAAAATTTGATCTGGGACCTCATGCTACCCGTTGCTCTCATCTCTGGCATACTGGAACAGGTAGGATGTGTAGGCACTATTTTATCTCACCTTTGGTTTGATGAGAGTGCTTGAGGGACAAGAGCTAACGTAGAGCTTTGAGTATAGTGTAAAACATAAACACAAAGCAAATGTCCCTCCCTAACAGGCACTCCATGTTATTTCATAGCGGGAATTGTATCCTAGTATCATGAAAGACTTTTCAATGGATATTGTATATCTACACTGTGTTCAGTAGTGCTTCCTGTAAAGAGTTTGCCCCTTAGAATGGTATGCAAAAGGAAGCTGTTTCAGAGAAAGAATCTACCTATTCATTCTGCATAGGCTTCATTCTCATTAGTAAGGATGTGCATGCTGCTTGACTCTGAGTGCTTGCCTTGCTGCATCTTCAGCTACCTCAAAGGATTTTCTTCTTAAAGAAGCAAGCATCTGGCTTCCGGCTTTGTTAAAGATGCCTATGGAAAACAAGGCTCTGCTTGTGGAAGAGCTGTTTGAAGGTTTTGTTTCTGTGTGTGGGTTCTCTTTGGGATCCTTGGTGTGTTATGACCTCCCAAATCCCATTGCAACTGTCTGTGCTAACAGCCCTGGTCAGGAACTTGTAGAAATTGCTTCTCCCCATTTTGAACCTGAAGGCAAAGTGCTGCTGTGTTGTTTCTAGTAGCTGTTGTTTATATGCATATGGCAGCTTGTTATTATTGGGAAAAGTGGGTCAGACTGATGCTTTGAAACACTGTGCAACTGCATATACCTTCCTTTTGGGAAACACTTTGCCACCAAGCCACTCAATGAGATAAATGATGTACAAGCAGCTGGTGTCAAGCTGACAAACAGCAATATCTGAGTACATGCATTTATGAAAGAAAAGCATGATGCACAGCACATGCTGATTAAACTCTTCATTCTCATTTTTCTGAGTTTATTGATAGAGTACTTTTTCATTAGTCTCCTCACTTCTCCAACCTGATTTCTCTGTGGTATCAGAAAGAGACAGTGACAATACTGCAGTGACAGGATCTATTTTAAAGGTGTTGCTCTAATAAGCCAAGGAAATGTTTGCTGCTCACTCCTATACATTATAAGCCCATGAATTGCTTTTTAAGAAAATTGTCCCTTTAAAATCAGAATAGGCTATTGGGAGATAAATACGTTTGCTGCATGTGTTGGAAGGATTAAATTCTGTTTGGATGGGAATCAATTTTGTGTGCCTTTCTATTAGTGAGAATCCAGGGTATTTCCACTGTAGAAAGGCCACTGAGAGGGACCAGACCTCTGTGTTCAAGTAGAGGAAAGATTCTGAGCTTCACAAGGCTCTCAGTCTGCTGAAGTGTGATTTCTGTGCCTCCGATGTTTTGACACAAGTGTAGTGCTGTGGTCATGTATCCCTGGTCTTGAAGAAGAAAAGGTTATTACATTTACAGTGATGATTAGCAGAACCAAGTGCTGTACCAAGTGACCTCACTTTACCACTTGTCAGTTGATAAAATGTCACTAGAGTAAAGCTCTACATTGGATATTGCATGCGGTTATTTCTCTGGGGGCAGGAGCTGGGTGTAGGGGCAGCTGTAACCTTCCCAAAGTGTGGGAAGAGAAGCAGGCTGCTGGAATGTCATTGTCGTTGCACTGCTGTACTCCAGCTACTTGGTTTCATCTGTCCTATGGTTTCATGAGATTCTTTAGCAATTCTGCAATATTAATCTATAGAAAATGAAATTACTCAAGTATTATTTGACTTCAAGAGTGAAGGAAGCATATGCTCAGGGGAGTCAGTGTGAGAACAGATGGTGAGGAATGGAGAGTCTGCTTTCCTTGCCTAATCCTTTCTCCTGTCACTCACCTTTGATGCTCAGTCATGAATACAGTTCATTAAATGAGCCATCCTCAAATTCCTTATTGATAATGAGACATACTTATTAAATGACACTTAACATGCTAGCTAATAGGTAGATACAGCAAAAGTCCGGTTTTAAAGTGGTATTGTCAACGTAAATTACTGTAATACTGAAATGGTGGCTTCACATCAGATGCCTAGAGATGAGAACACTGAAAACTGCTGCATGAAATTTGGTATTTTGAGTATACATGAAGTGGGAAAATTGCACGGATTCTGAAGAACTTCCAGTTCTTTGACATTAAAATTATGGTTTTAAATACACAGGAATCATAAAAATAGAGCCCTTGTTAACACATTAGCTACACAAACACAAGAGTGTGTCAGGCAGTCTGCAAGTTCCACTTCAGTTTTTAGGTATGCTCTATGTTTAAACCATACCTCCCATCATGGATTAAACGTGTTCAATTCACTGCCCATTAAATGTACCAGCTTATTTTCCTGTATGGACTGGCATTTTCAGGAGGGGTAGGAGGCATTCCTGCTCAGGACTTCAGTCTCGACTATCTTCTATATTGACACAGGACCATGACATATGACAGGGCTGTGATACCAAATGCTAGTACAATATTTGCATGGTGCTTGCATCTGAAGAGAGACAGAAGTGTTTGTGTGTTGGATGAAATGTATGAAGGATGCAAGGCACTTTCTGGAATTCAAGAGCAGATTAAGGTTCTGTGTAAGCCCAGCAAAGGTTTGCATGCCTGTACTGTAATTCAGATGCCTTGATAGAGATGGGTTATGACATGCTGTGATTTTTTTTGAGGAAAGTAGATTTTTAAAAATTTAGGTTGTGAAACAGAAGCTGATTTATCTCAACCTGTGTATCCATGATGGTAATTTTTGGGCTGCTTCCAAACCCACATATTATTTTGTGTACAAAGCAAATATCATGGTAGTGATTATGCGGCACTGAGTCTTCTCAGCAATGCCTGGAGATTTCCCTCCTCACAGACTGTTCACCAGATGCAGCTCCACTGTTGGAGCTTCACTCTCTGTAGCAAAGCAGAAACAAAAATATGACAGGAGACAGCACTATAGTATTGGATGTCTTTGGCACATCGGGAATGGATTTCATTGCTCTTAAGAAATAGAATGAAGGTTATTTCCCTAGGGTTGCTCTATAACATCCTAATGAAACAACTTACGAACAACAACCACCAAAATAAAGAAAATTAAAAAAAAAAACCTACCAAAAAACAAATATCCTCAAATATCAAGCCTGCAAATGAGCACTTATTACCAGCATATATTCTCATCCTCAGCTTTCCCGTTCACCTAGCAAAAAGCATCTTGAATTGCCATGTTCTCTCTGTTGATATTGGAGAGAGGTATTTGTTTCAGAAGAGGCATCTGCTGAAGCAAGTTTACCGCTTCAACACAGGTTTGGTTTTGCATCCTAACGGGACTGACTTTCTTGGACTGGTTGACTTAAAGATTATCACAGAATCACAGAATGTTAGGGATTGGAAGGGACCTCAAAAGATCATCCAGTCCAATCCCCCTGCCAGAGCACGAATACCTAGATGAGGTTACACAGGAAGGTGTCCAGGTGGGTTTGAATGTCTCCAGAGAAGGAGACTCCACAACCTTCCCGGGCAGCCTGTTCCAGTGCTCTGTAACCCTCACTGGGAAGAAGTTTCTTCTCATATTGAAATGGAACCTCCTGTGTTCCAGTTTGTGTCCATATTGCACCACTGAGAAGGCTTCAGCCATAATTTACACTTGCTTGTCTTGAAATGCACTTGTTTCATTTATTTAAATAGCACCCAAAATTTTCTTTTTACCTGTATTTAAAAGCTTTTGTGGTCAACTTCTGAAGCTAAGCCCATCTAAGCATAAATGTTAAGGCTGTTGCAAGAACTCTAGACAAGGTCTTCAATTGGTATAAATCAATGGCTGTTGCCTCTTTCTGTATTTTATTGTACCTCGAAACTCTATATTGTCATATAATGACTTAAAGATCTAAGATTCAAGTTCCGACTAGAAATCTTTTAAAAATATGCTATTACAGTTGTAAGAAAGTCATATCTTGAACTCCAGTGTCCTGACCTCTGCCCTCTATCCCCCCAGTCTACATCACTCAGATTTAGAAATAATACAAATTCCCAGCT
Source organism: Pampusana beccarii (assembly GCA_013399365.1). Lineage (NCBI taxonomy): Eukaryota > Metazoa > Chordata > Aves > Columbiformes > Columbidae > Pampusana > Pampusana beccarii. Next base: position 529,591 of record VWYH01007856.1, read on the forward strand.
TTAGTTCTGGAGGCTTTTCTGAGATCTGATTTGTAGACTTCCTATGTGTCTCTGTTACTAAACCTCTCTGAGAAAGAATATTTTCAGTATGCATCACAGTGATGATGCAGAATTCTTTCTTCCAGCTCTGCTGTTGTCAATATAGAAGTTACACGTTTCAGAGAGTATTTCTATTTTCTGTCACATCCAATAGCTAGCAAAAGGTAACCCAGTCCTTACGAGAGATTCTAAGCACAGATGAGGAAAATGCCTGTTCTACCTGGAGATCATAAAACCACTGAAGATTTCTGGGCAAATAAAAGCAGCTGAACTGATTCAATCCCCTTCTACCTTGAACTTTAATAAAAAATGTTGCATTGACCTGTTTAGTCCCCAAGAGCATATAATCATTTTTATATGACTAGGGGAAAATAGTGTTAAGATAGTAATGGAAAAACTAGAACAGCTGCAAAAACTGCTTTCCATTTGTAACCCAAATTGCTATTACCATTTTTGGATAAAACATTCATTCAATGCTAAACTGTATTTGATAGGCACAGGGAGAGAGGGGGACATCTGTCTTAGAAGGCTCTGAAGGGGACAGTAACAAAAGCAAGAGTAATGCAAGTCAATTGAGTGAAGCTTTCACTCCTTTTGCCCTGACATCACCAGAGCTTCATTACATCCAGTCTGAAAAAAGGGCAGCCTCTGGATTGGAGCTGGTTTGGAACCTTGTTGTTTGGAAAGACTGATTAATCTCTGCTAGGTCAGTTCTACTGCACTGGCTGATACCAAAGCAAATGAATTGAGTGTTAGCACAGATCTCTTCAAGATGCAGGGAAGGTACTTGCAGCCCCAGGGCAGGTCTACACTTCATTAATGTAGTGTGGACATGGCCCGTGGGCAGATGTGTGTGTTGAAGTTAGGACATGACTGAGTCCTGGGTACCTTCCGTGGTGGTGACAGCTGCCTCTTCCTAGAGGTGGATTTCAACACTCTTTTTATACTCGTCTCATAGAATAAGCAGGAGGAATTAATCTTCACTTACCCAACAAATTTTCTGTAGTTAAAATGTTATCATGTAGAGGAGTTATAATGCCAGTGATTGGAATTTTATATATTTTTACCAGTTGTTGTTTGTGGGTGGGTGTTGGTTTGTTTGTGGTTTTTTTGTTTGTGGTTTTGTTTGGATTTTATTATTATTTTTTGTTGTTTGTCTTTAATTTATTTTTTATTGGTTGTTGTTGGTTTGGTTTGGTTTTACAAGATTCCTTAGTTCTTCATCATTAATTTTGAGAGGTAGGCACGGAATATTTCTCCTGAGAGGATACCAGTTGGGCTACTTTCTTGAATTTATAAATTTTTACAAAGTTAACAGTTTTACAGAAATGTATTTTAATTTTGTTTAAATACAATTTATCGCTAAACAAGCTTCATTCAGAATCTATAACGATGGAACAGACTAAGAAGGAAGTAAAAACAGCCACTGTTTTTGTAAATGTAGAATGATCTCAGTCGTACATGTTTCCTTCCAAACAGTTCTATCCAAACTTCTAATTCCCACACTTTCAACTAAGCTTTGAAACTGAAGCAAAACCAGATGTATTGTTTTATCAGGAGAAGTGAACACTATTGTTTTGCAAAGCACATTGTATTTTGGAAACTATTAGAATAAAATATTGGACCATAAAATCTAATAAAGAGGTAAGAAAAAGCCCCACCTTGTTTATCAAATTTTCAAAGAACTTCGTTAACCTACTCCTGTACAATGCAAGGGAAGTATTATTAATATAACCCATTTTATAGGTAAGGAAGTTAAGATGTGCTGAACACATTTTGTCACAACCCTACAACTTGTTTTGAAAGCTTGGAGTAAAATGCACATGTTTCTAATTCCTACTCCCTTCCTCAATTTGTTGGACTAAATTGGCTTTTTTATTTTCCGTGTGGCAGGTTGGCTGAGGTGACTCTTGTTTCCTCACTACCTTTCACTCCTCCTGCCGTAACGCTCTGTTCATATGGCCATGCATATACCAGGGAAGGGAAAGCACAAAAGGAAACAGGAAAGTGGTTAAACCTTACAAACCTTATTTAAGTGAACTGCATTTGCTTTTGTCAGCCAAAATTTTTCTGATGATGCTCAAGTAATAAATTACTACTGACATGTGAGTAAATAATTTCAAATGAAATGTGTATGTATATATAAGCAAAAAATATTGAGCTCTGTATGCAGCACCTCTTAGCTCAGAAGCTGACATCTGTTATCTAACTAATAAACAGAAAATGGGCTACAGTCTGCTTTGGGTTCAAAAAATCTTTTACAGTGAAAGAAGATACTACTTTGTTTAGAACCTTTTCCAGTCTGTGTTTTCCAATTGTTTCCAGTTTATTACCAAAAAATAACAAAGAACCACAATCAGCGTCCAGTCTCATTGAGCTCTTTTTTTCATAAAGAAAAATATTCAGCTAAGCCTGATTGATACTGACAGGACATTCAACATTTTTTTGTTGTTTTGTTTTGTGCAGGAGCTGGAAATCACATTGCCGGGCTCCTCAGAGTGGCAAGGCAAGGCTGGATCCTCAGCTAATGACTATGCACAGAATGTGGCTTTCAGATGCCAGGAAGCAGTCATGAGATTTCAACCAAAGTAAGCCTTGGGAGAAGACTGTGCATTTAACTTCTGATTAACCGTAGGAAAGGCTAATTCATTTGCTATCTTTTGCATAAAATATTCAGATCCCTGGCTCCCATTGGCAGTTGTATTCTGTATTTATATGCTTAGAACTGTTTGAGGAAAGTGAAAGGGATGAAGATAAGAATGCAAATTTCATCGTTCTTTAAACCCCTTACATTTCAAGCAGGAAGAACATCCTCAGTTCAGAAACTTCAATTCCTCTGTGCCAAGTTTCAAAAATATCTTGTACTTCTTTTCTTTTTCCCTCCAGTGCTGACTTATCTCACTCTTTCTCAGAGTTGTATTCTCACTGAGAAATGGGAAGCCACATACCTGATTTTAGCACAGGTATGCATTCATGTACAGTTTAGACCTCGGGTGCTGTAGTAACTGCACTCATTCCAATGCTGTGAAGGGTACAGGGTGTTCCAGGTGAAGCATGAACCGAGACTTGATGACAGGTAACTCAGCTGATCATGAAGTAACTCAGCTCTGGTAACTACTGGAAGTCATGGTTCCTCCTCTGATCCTTCATGACTGTGCAAAAGGCTAGAAATGGGGGTTCAACTTGTCCAGCTGACCCAATCTATCGTTGAAGGTGTGTCCTAAGGATAAGATTTAGCTCTTGCTGGCAGGCATGGACTGTGTAAATAAGATCATGCTCTCCACAGCCATCAGTTTTCGGGGCACTACTTTACAGATTTTCCATGCTCAGATGCTGCTTTAGCCCTGCTTTGGTGTGCACACAGAGTTTCAGGCAGGTGAGCCAGGTCTTTGCTCTCTGTTCTCTGCCTCAAGCCTTGATGCTGTGTGGCAGAGGCTCTGACTCTGTTTAGAGGGACCGGAGCAGCAGCTGTACATCCCAGAGATGCTCAGTGGGTCAGGGCACAGCTAGGGGACATCCAGAGCTCATTACCTCCAGGGTCTGTTGCAAGTGGTGACCACTCAGTTAGTGGTGACACCACTCAGCTAGTGGTGACAGTTGCCATCCAAGGACAGTTTGGTACTTTAATGTGAAATGAACTGGCTGCTTTCACCACAGCTTTTAGTAGACAACATTGTAAATGCTATTAATTCGTGCTCTCAAAGGAAGCTTTAGCAGAATGGCCATGTGTTTAATTAGCTTTCACAAAGAACTGCTTTCACCTTCCAATGCTTCTGTATGCAACTGAGACAATGCAAAGTCCTGCATCTCAGAGAGTGTTTCTAATTAGCCCCATCCTAGAAAGCCTGCCTTCTCCTGTTATGGCATTCTTTCTGCTAGGAAAAAATCATATGGGTTTCTTGTAAAGAGGACAATAGTGAGTTTTGGATGAAAGAGTTAGACCTACCTTGTGGCTCTGCTAGTAGGAAGTCTGTGTATTGGTAGATAATGAAATAGCATTGGTTAATTTTGATGAATAAAAGGAATGTGATGAAAGAAACATGGACTTTAAAGATAAAAACCAGAGTAGAGCGTGCATGGATAAAACAGCAACCACAGCAAAGTTCCTCTGTCCACTTCAACAGTTTGGCCTTTTTAGTTTGCCTGATATTAAATCATTGTTCACTATTCTATTTATTCCTGTTTAACACCAGGGTAGCTCCTTAGGAAGCCTGCTATCCACAAGTGCTGAATCTATTAAATAATGGTACTTTGATTTATCATGCTAAGAGCTGTGAAAGCATAGCAATCAAATCTCAACTCAGGCCATGTCTTAGTTTGATTATACTACAACAAAATGAGGGCAACTTTACTCTCAAATAAGGAACTTCAAACGTGTAGTAAACAAGCATTAACACATTGTCTCTTGCCTCACACACACTTTATTTACTTTAACTGTCTTAACTGTCCTTGGAAAAAGCATTCCCACCCCCAAGCTGGGGCAGGGGACTTTGAAAATGGTATGCTGAAGTTAACACTTTCAGTTTGAGGGTCACTGTGTCTGGTGACTCTTCTTAAGGATCACCAGCAGCTTGTTCCATCCCTGCACTGTCAATCAGCTTTGATAGTGCCAGAGCAATTATGTGCCCATGTCTCAGCTCATGCAGATCGCTGGCTGCTGCATCGGGATCACAGAACTGGCTCTTGCAACAGGCTGTGAAATGCAGCTGCCAGCGTCTGATGTCTTGCCTTGTTTTCTACCAACTCCGCTCTGGGACATGGCAAAGGTTAAGTGTTCAGTCTTCGCAGCAGGCAGCAGCTGGAGCTAGATTTTGACAGAACACATCTGCTAGCCCCACAGATCTTGAGTTTCACTAACTTCCATGCTGTTTTTGCTAGGTTGCTGGTAAAATTAGCAATGCATTGGAACACTGCATAAGCCTAGGATCCCCAACTCGTAGACTAACAGCTTTCTGGTATTTTGGAGAAGAGGACATGGCCACACTGCTGCAGGGGTACCACTGGGCAGGCTCCTCTGTCTATCAGATGTGTGTGGGGAGGGGAGGAGGAGAAGGGATTTATTTCTGTCTCATATTAAGAAGCAAGGTTGATTATTTCTGGTGCTGCATGTTGCTACTTCTGCTTTAATTCAGTTTCTTCAGAATGCTGTAGCTCTGCCATTAGTCTTATTTGAGTTTCAAGGTCTAAATGCCTCTCAATTGTACAGAGTTTCAAAAAAATGTGTGGGGCAACTAAAAACAGGACAGTTTTAATTTGTCTAAATACGGATTAAAAACTGCTGACGTGCGAAAAACTTTTCAGTACAGTCCCTATTAAGCAGAAGAATCTAAATTCAGGGTAATCTAACAAGGGATGTTCATAAACATATATGTGACAGTGAAGAACAGAACAAGCAATATAAAAGAAACAGCCTACAGAAATACAACTCTTAAGTATACATGTTTATTGTTTTTTGGGGGGGGCAGTACTTTTGTTTTGTGGTAACCACTGAAACAGTGAAGGAAACATTTTAGTGAGATTTGAGGGAAGTGGAAGAATAGACTTGGTGAAGGGGTTTACAGTCAGAAGAATGATGGAATACTGTCTTCTTCTTGGCTAAGCTACATCTGACTATGAATCAAGGATTTTAATTTCAAGGGGTCTTTATCATGTATGATTTATGAACATCAGTGTCAATTTAGGATATGAAGTGCCTTCTGCATGGAAGGAAACCTTTGCATTTTATTACAAGAACATGAATTTCTAATATTATTGCTAGTGATTACATTGAACACTGGTCTAGTCATTGTGTGTAGTTGGCTTTGGATAAGAGCAGAATATAATTGCACTTTAGGGAGATAAAAGTTATATGCAGACCCCAAAAGCAAATGTTACAATAGGGAGAATTGCCTTTTTTTATCAGAGAATAGGAAAGCCAGTATGGAACAATACATATGATTACAAAAAGCTGCTGTTACCGACTGCCTCTTCTAAGGCAATCAGCAGAACTGATGTGGCTTGTAGAGCTGTGTATGCAGTTACAAGAACAGAGGATGGTGTTTTCTTCAGATGCACATTACACAGAGGAGGGACGAAACGTGGGACTCCAGGGCGGTGGGAATGTCAGGGTTTCAGAGAAGGTTGCATTCCAAGTCAGTGTGTGAGCTACATTTTGGGGTTAAATTTTCTGCCAAAGAAAAATTCGTGAAAGTTCCCCTTTTCCCCATTCACCAGATAAAATGGGAATGGAGTGGTTCTATTTCATAGGACTCAGCTGGTCCCTGGGTTGGCCCCTAATTTCTGCAGATGCTGTAGGGTGGTGGTTGCTGTCAGACCTACGACTGCTCTCCAGGAAAGCTGGAAATGTTGGGAGCCCTGCGGGAGACCAGGCTCTAGTGAGGCTTTCAGCATTTAAGTTTTCAAGGAAAGTAGCTTTTGAGAATGTAGTTAAGGTGGGGTGTCATGTATTTTCCACGCTTTCAGCTGAGTAGCTACAACTCAGTGATGCGTGCGAGGGAGCAGGGAAGCTGCAGAGGTGCTGATGTCCATGCACCATACAGCAAACCTGCGCAGGTGAGGCAGCGTTTGTGAGGCTGCATTCCTGCACAGGTGGACAGGCGAGCAGGGAGAAAATGTGGCCAGATTCCCTCTGAGTCCTGCCTCAGACCTGGCAAAAATTCATCGTGACCTGTGTGTGTTTGCAAATGTCTCTGTGTCAGCAAATCAGGATTTGCTGGTGAAACGTTTCTTTGCCGGGAAATGACTGGCTGGTTCCTAAGAACAGTCTGTTCAGGAGTCTTGATATATAAAATACTGGTGTTTGTGGTTCCAATGGCACTTCTTGTATCAAGGCATGAGTAATCCCTGAGCAAGCTCTTGGGTTGCAATACACTTAAAAAAAAAAAAACAAAAAAAAAAAAAAAAGGAAGGAGGATAGGGAGTGGGGGGAAAAATAGCATGTTGCTGAAGCCTATGTAGGGACTGTGCCTGGTGAGCACGAGAGGCACCCATAATGAGAAAAACAAGTGTGGCTGTCCATAGCGAGCCTTTACGTAACGGCTGTGATTGATGGGACAGGCACTGCTGAACTGGCTCTCAGTCTGGCTGCTTGTTCCAGCATTCAGGGGCTGCCCAAGGAGTAGCCCAGGATGCATCCAAACAGCCTTGGGCCCTCGGTGGTGTTTCTTTCATTGCAATTGTGCACTCATCAGAAAGCCTGGTGCAGTTCTGCGTTGCTTTGTAAGGAGTCACAGGCGTGCTTTAGAAGCATTCACCTGCAGCCCTGTGCCTATATTGGTGACCAGATTTGAATTTCATAGTGCTTTTTGCCATTTTGAAGGTCTCGGAAAGGACCTGTTAGCCCAGCAGGCCACCCTCACGGCAGGAAGGGGAAAGCTGATTGCTGGCCTGGAGCCAGGGAAGGACTATTGGGCCAGGACAGACTGAAAGCAAATCTGGAAAAGGGGTTTCATCCCACAGCACAGTATGTGGTTTGCTTGCCAGGATTTATCCTGGCATCGCTAACGCATTAATTGGCCCAAGACACTTGTGGCTTTGTGGTGCATAAACACCTAAGTCTCCTGAAGATGGGGTTAATGTAACGCAGGGCTGGACTGGATTGAGACTTGCAAATCACAGAATGCAATGCTCTTTTCTGGATTTAGTCTGGTAAATAAGAAGTAAATTTGTTTAGGCTATCTTTAAACATTTTTCCTGTTTTCTAAAATGATGTGATTTTATTTGAATTTTATGAGACTTTAAAGTGATATGCATAATTCAATAATTCACATGTTCTCGGCTGTTTTTTAAACAGCTCACTGCTCATGCAAATTGATCTTTCCCTTGAAGTCTGGTAGGAGCTCTGTTATGAAAATTAGTGTTTAGATTTTTTGTTGTTGTTGTTATGTCCACAAGCTTCAAACGTACATGTTACTGGGTTGCATCTTTGTCATCTATGCCGTGCAGAACAGAACAATTCTGCCAAAGTCAGAGTTGCTGGTCTACAGGGAGGGTGAGAGATCAGGCCCTTCATATTTTATAAAGAATTATATAACATATATTTGAGTAGTAGCCACAGAGAGAATTCCATTTTCATTACTTTACATGATTTACACTATACAAAATAAGGGTTGCCTGCAATTATTCAAAATTTCAGCTAAGGCTTAAAATAATTTTAATGTACTCAGCACAGATGGAAAATTAGGGTTTGTTCCTGCTGCCTTTGAAGTTAATGGATATTTTGTGGTTGACTTTTAATGAGACCAGGATCCAACCCATAGTTATTAAATTGTAAGCTTTTTGTTGACTGGTAACAATCAGATAACCTGCATTTGTCTAGCAGGCTGGTTAATCTTGGTGAAGACAAAAAAAGCACACCCCAAAACTCTCCGTACAGAGTAAGATCAGTTCAGCATACATAAATGTCTGTTAATGTAAACGGTCTTCACACAATAATGGTTACTCACGTTAAAGATTTCAGTGTCTCCAGAATCCAAAGAATGCAAAACTAGGAGCATCTTACTCCGGTATTTTTAGTGAAAAAGAAACATCAAGATTTCCACATCCCTAAAGCAGCAGACGAGAACATCATCCTGAACAAGAGAGAGGTGGTGCTGCAGGGGTGCTGCAAACTTTTTACTCTCCAGACTGAATAGAACTTCATGTAGCAGCTGTAAGAACTGCTGGTAGAGTTTAGAGGTTGTGGTTTTTGGATCGGTTTTGTTTTTGTTTTTTTTTAATGCACCCTGAAAGGTGACACAGAAATGAACCCCAGAAGTGTACAAACGTGAAAGGCATGTTTTCCTTCCTTTTCTTTATATCTAGCTTCAGTTCAGTGCAATAAATCACTCTAAATGCTTTTTTTTCTTCGTTAGTGGATTAATTCTTCAGCTGTTTGCGGCCATGCAGGTCCTTCCTTTCACATTATTAAACAAACTATAAATATTTCCCTCTTTCCTATTTACTTAGTCCTTTTGCTCTCCCCTTGCTTTTTCTCAGTTTTCTTTAACTTTCTTTCGCTGCCTCATGCTGCCCTTTCTGCTGCTGAAAAGCTAGAGGTTGGTCGTTCTGCAGGAAACTTTTTGATCTGTAATTCCATTTTCCTTCTGTTCTCTTCACATTATGGAGACATTTGCTATTCATTTTCAGGTGTGATGGCATAAATAATGTATATGTGGAGAGCTACACAGAGATGTAGATAGGTGCTTGTACAACGGTCGGGCAAGGCACCTTGCGGCTTAAGCATCTCCAGAAATGACCCCTGATCACGTACCTGTGTCTCTGGATGGAGGTGCAGGCTGGCTGGCCGGTGAGGCCTCCCTTTCTGCTGTGAGATGTACCACCACCAAAATGACTCATTTTTGTTCCTATGTGAATCGCACACCTTGGATCCTGTTTGGAGGCAAGCGGTTGTTCACCCTGGTGTAGCGATCGAATGTGTCTGTTTTGGTGAGGAAAGTAGCACATCCATCATTTCAGCCTTTAAATGCTTCATAAATCTATGAAAAACTACAACAAGGGTATGTGCATCTGTCTGTACTGGTTTTGAGGTCTCTAGAGACTTCTAAATCTATTCAGTTTTGTTGGGCTGACCCTGAGCACAATAGGTTGAAAAATATCATTTTGTCCAAAGGAATCTGGGTTTTGTGTTAGTTTTGATCATGTCTGAGAGTGAGTCTCACAGGGGCCAGCAGACATTTGTCACCTTTTCAGCAGTGAGAAACCTCATTCTCTGAGACAGCGATAGGTTTTCTTGCTTCAGCTGAGTCAGCTTGTATTACAGCCCTGCCAGGCTCTGCAGCTGAGCGTGGAAAGCCGCTCTTTGCTGTGGGGAAAGGCAGAGCTGTGGTACAAGGTTATCAGGCTATTCAGGTTGCTCACCTAATCCATGGGAAGTATATTTTTTTTTTCGTTTTTGTTTGTTTGTTGTTTGTTTGGGTTTTTGTGCTTCAGTTTCATTCCTCAGTAAAGTGAATTTATAACGAATCCTGAAGCTGGTAGGTGTGTGGAGCCTTAGGCACAGTTGTCTCACAAGCCATAGTCAGACGGAAGTGATTTTCACCCTGCTGGTCCAGGACCTTCCTTGTCTATTTCCTTGTGGAGAAGCAGTGATACACTGAGGGAAAACCAAAGGTATGGACATCTCTGATGGCTGCAAAGCGACACTCATTAAAAAATGTGGACGTCTTTCTTAAAGGGTTTCTGGCTCCTCATGAAAGCCCCTTTGGTCTTAGTGGAATTTGCACAACAGAGCTGAAGCAGAAAGTTGGATATTGGGAGCCTGAAATACCATCAAATTTAAATATGGAAAGATTTATCCTTCATGGCTCCGAGACAGGAAAACTCTTGTTCCTCATTTAAAGTGTGTGGGACAAATCGTGCTCAGATTTAAACATATGTTTGAGCTTTTTTTTTGGCTTTACCCAAAACCACCAAGATACTGAGAGCTGATCATTCTTCTATAAACTGTTTCTGTGTGACAGAGTGAGCCCAGATTTTGATGTCATAGCTTCCAGGACCTCACTCACAGTTTAAATATATTATTTAGGATTTCACTAAAATCACTGTTGTTTTGAATGAGGTGTAAGATAGAGTTGTAACTTCCACAGATTTTTTTTTTTATAATAAAACAACTTTATCCCATAACTTGTAATTTATGTACAGACATGGTGAAAGGTCTGGAATATTTACAGTGCAAGTAAACATTCTATTGAGTGAAAATTCTTATTTTGTTTTGTAGAATAGATCAGAACACATGTGTTTCACCAAAAGAAGCAACCGAGCAGTTTAACAGCTTCGATGAGGTAAGCTTAACCAAAAGTTGAAATATGATGTTACAAATTTTAAATTAGATGTCTGGGTTTTGTTAAGTCTTAGGTCTCGGAATATTGTAATCACTTGAGAATCTTAGGTTAGCTTTTTGAAGGATTGTTGTAGTCACGTTTTTGGAGAAAAGCTTAAAAATGGGATATGAGACTGCTATAATAGTTTAAAAGCCAGAAGCAAGAGATTTTAAATACATTTTAAGCCAACTTTATGCTGTTTTGTGTTTGTGCTCAGAAAAGAATTGAACATTCAATATTGACTGAGTGAAATGCCACCTTTCAAGAGCACTTGACTTTTTCCTTATATTACAGCTCAAATGTCTTCAGCTATCAATTACATTTTGTTTAAAAATAAGGAGTTCTCAAGGTTGCTACATTCTGCATAAATTAACTATGGACTGTGCAATGTAGTCTAAAAGGTATTCTTGTAAGAGGGGAGGAGGAGAGGCTTGGAACTAAGAGAAGAAGCAAGGAAATCCAAATAATGCCTGTGACACTTGAAACAAGAGCTGTTTTCACAGGGCTTATGCCAGGAGGATGATGTGAGAGTAGAGCACAAAGAACCTGTCTGTGTGACCATGTCAGACAATGGATGTGTCTGGGCTAGATTCTCACAATCAGCAATGTACTTGAGGCCAAACCCAAGCTTTGCAGTTATTCGAAGTCGGAAACCTTGTTTGTGAGAGACACTTCATAAGGGTGTCCACATACTAGCACACAGTACACTTACACACTGCAAGGGCAATGAGCAGCACTGGATTTAAACAAGGAGCAAACAACGTTTTAAAGTGTAGTCCAAGACACCAGCAAAACAGAAGCAGAGGGGAAAAAAGAGTTGGGGGGAAGGGAACCCATTCCTGTCAAACCATGGAAAAGACAGCTTTGTTTCCATAATGAGCCAGAGAACATCTATGTCTATTAATAGAGGCCTGACTTTCATTAGGGGAAAACCACGATGTGTCCTTTTAAAGAAATTCAGACTTAGCTTCTCCTTACAATGAATTATTTCCTGTGCATTTGTGTCATCGTTGTGCAGCTCACTGTTGAAAGTCTCCATGCTGACTGCTAAGGCACATTCCATGGCCAGCATAAGGGAGTATACTCAGCCTCTGTCTAGCCAATTAAGGCCCTGAAGAAAACATTAGGTTATTTTTTCTTTTGAGAAGCCTCATTGCAAATAATCACCAAAGCTTCCACTTAAAAACTTACATTTAAAATTCTTGCAAAGGATTCCTTAAAGGTCAAGATAAAAGAAAATAAGTGTAAGATATTAAAACAGATAATTAGATTATAAATTAAAATAAATTGCTAATAATTTATGGGGAATGAGAAAGGGTTACATTCTGGTGCTTTCTTTTGCAAAATATTAGATTGTATTTTGTCTCAGGTCTACTGCAAACCCATATGGGCATGTGTCATAAGAAAAGAAATTCCCTTCTTAGATTAGAGAAAGTGATGTTCTCACTGCTCATCCGTGGTTTTATACAGACCCAGGGCATTTCTTGTTCTATCTTATTGTTGCTTGCTTGTTCCCCAAAAAGGAAGTTCTGAATTGAAAATGTCATATGCCTCAAGACACAAATATTGCTGTAGCAGATACCACAGAGATTTAGTTACATTCACATAAAATATGCCTATCTTGTTTTAACCTGAATGCTCAAATAAAAAACAAGGGAGTGCTTTTATACATCCCTCTTCTAATGTGACATATAAAAGCATTAATTTCCTTAGAGTGAAGAAATCGAACAGGTTGATATTTGCTCAGTTTCTTTTCTGTATGAACCACTTCAAAGATTATTAGATAATGAAAGCTTGGATTATTCTCCTTCTCTGCCCCAGCTGATTTCATAAATCCAGTAAATCCATCAATAAACTGGATATAATAGAAAAGCTGCCTTCCTACCCTGGAGGGGCAGGAGCAGGCCCAGGGGCAGGGTTCAGATATTCTTAATATTTAGAAACAGCGTGTGTGAGGCAGGGCACTTTCAGTTTATGCGGAAAGCACCACGTCTGGGCTTTGCTTCTCCTCCCTTCTCCCTGTTGTCCTCCAGGTTGAGCTCTGGCAGGGCCCATGGCAGGAGCAGACTTATTCCCTTTCCCTCTTCCCACAGGTCTTAAATTTACCAGACCTTAGGATGTCCACAAGGGGCTGTGAGAGACAGTTTCAAGCAGCCTGTGCCCAGGCTGGTTCATCTCCAGATGAACTGTATTGGTGAGTGTGTGCAGTGCAGAGAGCACCCATCCCCACTGCTGTGGCAGGATGCCTGCAGTCACATCAGGGCTGTACAGGTGCTGGAAAGTATTGGAGAACTAGGAGAAGGTTGGAGATGGTCAGTAAGATTTCAAATTAACTTGAGAGGCTTGAGAAGATGAAGACCAGGCTCTTGTTGCCTTCCTTTTGGGGGCAGTTGGTAGCAGGTAGGTCTGAGGCTGCAGGGTCCAGCCTGGCTGCTCTGGCGTTGCCGGTACTTGAAGCATCCCTCTGAGAAGGGCAGGACAGGACATGTGGCAGGGAAGGCAGCAAGGTCATCCCACCATTTACTGGGTTGCTCCTGGTGGTCATGAGTTGGTGGCCCTGGGCAGCTTTGTGCTTGACCTTTGCTTAAAGCTGTATCTCCTTACATGTGTTCCCTAAATTATGTGTTGGTTTTTCATGTGTAGTGTGCTGTGGCAGTACCATAGTACTCACCTGTGTTTTAGGAGTGAGGCTGATGGCATATCCTGGATTCATCATCTCCCTGGTAACATCAAAATGATCAAAGCTACTTACTCTTTTTCACCCTACATCAAATCCCTGTCAAGGGCACATTCATGAAATCATATAAGGTATTTCTATTATTATGTGAATTTTTTTAGTGTTCGGCAGTGACTGGAAATTTGCCATCCACCCACCTTCCACAGATGGGTGAAAAATATCATGAGCAACAACTGAATACAAACTGGCTGGTGAATTGCAGCATCAGCATTGCCAAAATACAGTGTTTAACAATGTAGTCTGTGTAACTTTTACATGGAACTTACCATAAATATTATTGTATCGTAAGAAACAGTGATGCAACATGAATGTATTTTCTCGATATGGGATTTTTTTTTCGGTCAAATGCTTGAAGTGGTAGTCTGTGAAGGTCAAGTATGTTTGTCAGTTATTTGCCTATGTTCACCTCATTGTTGTGTTCTGGTGTGTTTGCCTATGCTTTCCTTACTTGCCATTTCTCGTGAGGTCTGGGCTGGGATCAGAGTCCTCGCTGGTCTATAACTGATGTAGTCATTTTTTGCTGGATGACGTTAATGACTGTAAAACACCGCCCGTCTGCTGTGATGATTCCATAGCTACTTTGTTCGGGCCTAGCTGGAGTGAGAAGCAGTGGAAAATGAGGCCAGTCATGTCATGAAAACTCTTCCCGAAACAGTGCCATGGGTAGGATTCAAAACAGCACCCTTCCCTTGACAAGAAAAATTCACTGTCACTTGAAAGCTGTTGAAGGCGCGATGATTACCACCATTCTTCCTCTAATTCAAGAAAGTCCTGTAAAGGATTAAAGAAGACTTTTAAAGTGCCTCATAAAAGACACTCAAATTAATGGTAAAAGGTCTACTAAATACACCAGAAGCAGGAAGCCAGGTAGGGTATCTCTGGGTCTGCTAGCTGGCTGACATGTAAAATGGGATCAGTTTCAAGTAATATATGTCAAATATTGGACCAAGCAGTGTCAGTAAGCGATGAGGAGATGCCAGTCATTCAAGAGTCTGGAGAAGCTGAGGTGTGAAGATGAGGTGCTGCTGGTCAAGATGGGTAAATTATCCTTACAAATGGCAGCGGGGCCAGAGGATGGCAGGTTGTTAATGCAACCTATACCTGGGAATAGTGTCCTCTGCCTCGGATCATAGAAAGCAGCTCTTTATCATGCCGTGTTTTAAAATAATAGTATTAACTTTAGGTATTTGATTATGAATCAGTGCTTGAACTTGCAATCACTTCTTTCCTCTTATTATAGAATGAGATACCAAAATGTACCTTGATAACAGATGAGAGGAACTTAATTCTTAAATAAATGTATAGCACAAACCATTTCTGTGTTCATACATCTCTAATATCAAACTGCTTCTGACAGGAGTGGCCAGAGCTCTTGTTCACTCTGGGACCAGGAGAAGGAACCTGTTCTTGAGTTTCCTTTTCGACCTATGCTGAGGCCAAAGTTCAAGTGCTTAAATATAACCTAATCTGTTTTGTGGAACTGGATGTGGATTTTGAAGTGCTCCTGACAGCCCATAGAGGGTCGCAGAATCTACTTATGGTGATCTTGTGCTTTTTTGAAACTTCTCTATTTTGAGGTATCTCCTAGAAAACTCTGCTTTCTACTCCCTTTTCATTACCTGAATTCTGTAAAAGGAATGAAAGGATTAAGGCTGAAATCCTCTCTGCTGTTCTCAGCCAAATTAGTTTCATTTTATTTTTTTTAATTTGATTTAATTTTTTACCTAAAAACACTGCCATCCTTTGGTTTATAAAATGACTGCATTACAATAAAAGTAATGCAAAGACATATTAAACTGTACACTATGTAGGTGACATATTGTTACAGAAAGGAAGCTATTCCAATAAACAAATTCCTTACTTCATTATTTCTGTCTTTGACAGAGTGGGGAAAGGAGATTTTCAGGGTATAAACTTGATGAATTTTTTTTCCTGTTTTAAGTCACACTTTTTTTTTTCAGAAATTGCTTTTCACAAATATGTACCACTTGTGCAACTTAACATTTGACGTATAATTCTGTGTGTGCCAGCTGTGTAATTATTAAGACAGCTTTGTGTGATTTTGTTTTATATCACAAGCTGTATTTCCCTTGAGAGAGTGGAACTGAATGTGCAGGGTATCGGTAGTGACTCATTTTACTCAGTCAGATGGTGATTAGGGCTTTCACAGCATTTACATCACAGCAAGATGCTTGTGTCAGATTGTACAGCTGAATATTGCATGCAGCAGGAAAGATTCAAGTGAGAAATGGACCAAGCATGACACAGTAGCTGGAAGTGATGTTATAGATAACAAGCCTTGTCCTCATTGATTTGTCTGCAGCCAGTGACAATGATCTGTTAATTTTGCCTTTGCAGCAGATAGGAAATGAGTTGGTTGCCCTGTAGAAGCAGCAGCAGCCTACATAAAAGCTACGTCTACATAAAGAAGCATCTCTAAAACAGCCAATTAAAAAATATCTCTTCCAAGAATCCCATAAGGGAGCGTGTTCTCAGTAACTCTTTGTTTGCTGCTACCTACTGCACAATAGGCTGGAGAGGGAGATTTGTTTTTTTATGAATGGTAAATGGGGAGGGACATAATGTCATCAGATCGTGATGTCAGTCCAATGAATGAAATACTTGCTTAGTGTATTGCTTCAGGACCAAGAAAAAGGGACACCATCTCAGTTTGGCTTCCTAGAATAAAGCATCTTTTGCTGACGAATTCATCTTTCCCACGTGTCATGAATAATCCATGCAAATTGGGACTTAAATAACCAGAAGTCAGGAAACTCGTGCAATAGTGCACGTTTGTTCTCTTGCACGTCCTCACAGAGCTGCCAGTGGAACAACACCCCTTTGCAGGCGCTGCTGATGGGCTCAGGGAGTTGAAGAGCCATCGCTGAATCCTGTTGTTCTCTATCTAGCCCAATGTTCTGCTTTTGTCTGCAGAATTCTTTGTTGAAGCTACAAGCCCTCGAAACCGATCTGTGCTCTGCGTTTCTGCCAACCCAGGAGGAAACTCCCCAGCTGCCGGCACCCAGGGACCCAGCCCCTTCATCAGTCCAAACCAGTGTGCAAGCTGATGGGGCCAGCTGTGGAGGTAAGCAACCATGTCGTGATGTGTTCTCATTTGCAATTATAAAAAAGCCTTGTGACTCGCACTTTAACATCAGATTTGCAGTCCTCTGGGAAACAGTGCAGAGCTAATGCAAAGCGCAATTTCCTGATGCAAATGCTGTGTAATGTAAAAAGGGGTGATACCTGGTAAAAGAACGGAAATTAATGTCTGTAACCGTCTGTTTTTCTGAGAGGGAGTCTTGCTTTTCAGACGGGCTTTCAGAATCCTGGTACTCTTATTTTCAGTTTTAATATTTTTTTAAAGTAAATTTATGATCTTTGCCTCCTATGTCTGTATTGTGTGAGATCACCTGCCATATCATGTAATTCTATTTTTGTCATTCTTTTTGTCAGAGCAATATCACTTCATTTCTCCTATTATTGATTTTAATTTAATGCATCAGCAGAGAGATAGCGAAGGTGAGTTTTACAGCATGTGGATTTTAATCATTCATGAACCTGTGTTATTACCCATCTGGGCAAACTGTGGTGTGTTATCTCTCCTCTTTCCTCAGTATTGAAACCAGTCCTTGCAAATAAATAACCCTAAGGCTCGACACTATTTTTGTCAATTCATAGAGTGTAGTCACAGGGCTGGCAGAGTCGTGATGCTCAGTAGAAGAGGAATCACTGTTCCTCAAAAATAGGTCAAAGGCAAGATGACTAATACATCTCACAGACGAGTGACATGAATACACGAATACTAAAATTGCTCACCATGTATGGTCCAAATTAAGGCAGATAGGTCAGTAACCCCATTACAACTGGTGTTTTATGGCAGAATAAAGGCTGGGTTCAGAAAAACTTATTTCAAAAGCTGTTTGCTCAGAGTTTTCAGGAAGAAATAATAGTAAATTATTTACCTAAGAAAAATCACAAGTGATAGTGCTCTACTTGAGAAATCCTAAGGTTTAAGGTTTGTATTGCACGATTAAGGAAAATTGTATGTGGAATCTAAACAATTATAAAGATGTGGGAATGTAAAAAATACTAAACATCCTGGATTTTATCTAAAACCCATGAATGCTTTAGCTCAGCTAGGCAAATAGCTTAATCGCTCTGGATACAGGTATGGAATTTGCACGGATGCTGGTCCCTTCTCATCTCTGTGCTGCACAGGCATTTTACAGCCCACCCAAAATCTGCATGGTCTCTTCCTTTATGGCAGGGTCGACTTTTCCTCCTTTTCCAGTAGTTTACTGCATTGTTTTGTTCTGGTAGATTCATAATTCATTCTTAGGATGGTTCATAATTGTTTCCTTTGCTTATTTTTGCTGGTTTGATTGGATTTTGTTTTAATTCATACTGTTAGTGACCCCTACTTCCTCTACCCTCTCTAGCTCCTACTTGCCTGTCTCCTGCTAAATGGGCAAATACCAGATGATGTAGCATTTCCCTCACACAGTTCAGAGCATGCTCTGGCACTCTAGCACTTCAAACTTGTGCTTTAATTAAAGCTTACCTGTTTAATGGATTTTAATGTATGCTTATTCCTGCTAACATCTGCTTTGTGGCTTGTATTTCTTTAATAACTTGACATTTTACATAGATAGGGCTAGTCCTATCTACGTACGAATCTTAAATTCGTACTGCAATTTTTTGATACATTCAGTTCAGGTACAGTTCTCACATGGGACTATTGGCAGTTTCAGCTGGAACCAGGATGGAAGTTCAGAGATTTGTACCAAGCTAGGAACAGAGTTTTTAGAGGATGTGCCATACATACTATGTCTCTAGTTATTAGCCTTTGCTCAGTGACTCTGGCAATACACGTTTTTATATTAACAATATAAAAATATGTTATTTTTTAGATAAACATGAGTGTGTAGTCTATTGACTTTATTTTGATTCACATCCCAGGCAAAAAAATAGAAAAAAGTACATTATATGTATGTTGAGTGAAGCTAGAACAGTCTAGTAAAATGACAGGATATTTCAGGATGCAAATTGTAAGGGGTGAACAGTATCTCTTCTCTCTGAGCAAAGTCAGCAATTTCCAGTTTACTCTTGAATATGAAAAAAACTCCAATTAGAGCTGGCAAATGGAGACCATAAAGAATTGCAAGGGGGTATTAAGCCAGTTTTCTTAAGGGGAAATAAAGAAAAGCAGAGTGTAATCTTTATAGCTTTTGGATATGAGTACGCACCAAATATGTGACTTGAGCCATGAGCAGCTGAACTTAACTGCAAGATATTCTAAATGTCTTTTGAATTAGAAATCCTGATGCTGGCGTTCATGGACACCATGTTTTGAGGGATGAACACATTACACCTCCACAATCTTTTTGTATACCACAGGTTTCAGTGTATTATTGTTTTACTTAAAGAATGTCTCATGCAAGAATACAGACTCGTACCATATGACTTGTCCACATTATGAAGCACACCTCCTGCTATAAGATACCAGATCTTGTCCTTCAGTGCTGTGGTGAGCTCTTGTCAGTGCTAAGCTGGACTGAGTAGATGAGATGGAATAGGTGCAGTCGAAGGGGCAACTTACTGCTTTGGCTAGAGGTGGCTTTAAAAAAGCAGCATATGTCCGTCACCATATAGTTAATTAGCAGCACGGCCGGCCTCCTGCAAGACCTCAAATGTTGGAAACTTTTTTCCTTCACCTATCACACACAGACTGCCTGTTTGTTTTTTTTTTATAACATCATTTTCCTTTCACAGTGAGGAGACTACTACTTGATAGGACTTAAAAAAATATATTCCTTTTAAGAACAGACATGAGAAATAGTGAAACTATTCTTAGGGAATGTACTTCACAGTGATTATATGTTTTTCAGGTTCAAAGATGGTGAAATATAAGGAACAGAATTTACAAACAAACAAACCAAAACAACAAAAAAGACCCAAACCAACCAACACCCCACTAAACCAAAACCATTAATTTTTCAAGTCTTACAGGGTAAGGCAAGATTATTTGCCAGAAAAAGACAACACTATTGTTTGCACAACAACATTTCTCCCAGCCTGTATCAGTGTATGTTGTCTGTGCAGGCAATTTCCTGTGACTGGTCAATTCTCTACCCTTGCTCCTCCCAGATACCTCTCTGGATCTCCCTATGGGAGGATCTGAATCTCATGCATGATTTAGAAGTTTAGGGTGTTGCTCTGATATCTTGAAGAGTTGACTTTGACCTACAGAGTACGAAATACTTGAGAGGAAAGATGCTAGGTTAGAATTAATAATCAACTACATTGCCTCATTGTGAAAACACTTAACGTAATTATAATTGATGGTGCTGTTGGAGTAGATGAACTTAGAAATACAAAAGTCACATGTAACGTTTGCATGACAGACTAAACTGTGATTATACAATATACAATGGGATCTTTTATTGTCTGTAAGGCAAAACCAGTTGCATAGTGCCTTTTAAAATGATATTTTAGGCCACTGTAACTATTATTTTTGAAATCAGTATGTGCTTTCTACGAAGGGTGCCAGAGCTGGCTTGCCCCCACTCTCCCAGTGCAGCAATAGGGATTTGTAGCTCCAGTACCTGTTGGGCAGAGGTCAAATAAAATTTATTACAAGGGTTCCATTAAAATCCTGAAAGAAATACCCGCCCACCATGAGAATGTCATGTCCTATGTACAAAGGAGAAAACTGAAAGAGGGTGAAGGTGAAAGAACTTTTAAAACCTTCCTGCTCTTCCATGAGTAAATCCACGTAGACTTGTTTTTCTGTGCAGTTTTAGACTTTCATTGAGTCAAAAAAACTGTGAAATGTACTAGAATGAATGCTATATTGCAAATAAAATAGTGATCAGAAATAACACGCATGCTGTCTGGAAATATAAAATAACTTATATGAATTCAATGGCTGTATATATACATGGTTGTAGAGGAGCAAAAAAAATAATGTAGCTGGTGTGAAATATTATGTACTACAGAAACTGATGTAGGGGAACCTGAGACAGACTATGTATATTTACACTGGTTGTGGGAGGGGAGAGCTTTTATGAAAGCACAGAATTTCTCCCTAAAAATATAATCTGTTATAAAGTACAATTATCTGATAGCAAAAGTATCAAGCGGGCTAGATCGTCCTCACCCAGTTCACCCGCGGAAGGTAAGGAAGAAGATTCAATGTCCCTTCTTGTTAATGTACCCAGGCATAGCAAAGGGAAAATGAAGTCTTGGCATTCCCAGGAGGCAGGCTCTGGAAAGTGCCCGTTATTTTCCATGTTACCCATTAACAGAACCAGTGTGATGAGGTTCACCGATTCCTACTTTTTCAGTTCAGAATAAATCATTCTGTCTTGTAACTTGACCATCTCTATAACACAAATTTTACCTTTAGAGGCACCAGAGGTGAGGTTTCCATTTATAGTAAAAGGCAACATTAACCTGGTATCATAAGTGTGACTCCTCCAAGTAGCAGTCACAGCACACTGCCTTGAATCGCTACCTTGGATGGTATTGGTTGTTTTTATTTTCATATCTTATGTTGTTCGGACCCATGTGTGTTACTTCAAACCTTAATGAAATTCTGCAGGATACTGCAAGGAACATGGAGTTTCTTAGCATCAGGACATATTATATTTTTGACGTGCCTTTTGCTTGACTGAAGGACTAAAAGCTAAATCGCAAAATGAAACTTGTTTTGTACATTCATTGCCTTCTGTAGGAATATGGCTTTCAAAGGCAAACAGATCTAGGGAAATATAGTTAATGCATCTATTCTGGGAAGCTCTCCATTTTTTATATTACACTTCATAGTTTACAAACACACCCACCGCCTTCTCCTGGGGAACTCAGAAATGCTTTATGTTAAGCCGGTAACTGTCCTTTCTACTTTTCTCATCCTCAGTATTATCTTCATCTGCATGTGATACTTTGCTGAACTATATGCTGTTTGCTTTGAATACTTACGCTTTGAATAATTGTGTAAGTAAAGATTTGTATTTATCTAGGTAGCCAAATATCTTGTGAGTGACCCTCAGTCCATATTGTTTATGTTTTCTTTCTAGAGCCTGTGCCAGCCCACAGAGAGTGGCAGAATGACATGGACAGCAGCCCACAGGAACATCACTCCCTAGGGACCAGCCGACTGCTGTACCACATCACAGATGGAGACAATCCCCTTCTGTCACCGCGCTGCTCTATCTTTAGCCAAAGCCAGAGATTTAATCTAGACACAGAGTCTGCCCCTTCTCCACCAAGTGCTCAGCCTTTCATGATGTAAGACAATATATTTTAATTCTTATATATTTTAAATAGTTTTTGTATAATCCATGGTCTTTGGCTCTTCATGTTTCTTTCAGTTATTGTTATATCATAAAGAAGAAATTGTCATATTGTAGCATGTTTTGACATGGTTAATTTGCAATACCAGAAACAGGATCTAGCATTTATTCGGTCATAACACAAGAACAATATTAGTTAAAGTATTTGTTAATTATAGTTAGCAAGAACAGCTTTAAATGTTAGTTAATAATTAGTCTGATGAGTGAACATAAGATAGGCTTATCAAGGTACGATACTAAAAGTTTCAGCTGTAATAGAGCTATAGCTTGAGTCATTCACTAATTATGGGAGTGTCACAGAACATATGAACAGGCCATATATGTGATCTCCAGAAACCGAGCTGCGAGTTTCAGACAGAAGCCAAACTTTCTTTAAAGCTTATACACATAGCTGTCAGCTGCACATGAATAAGAATCAGATCTACTGATTTGCAACTGCAAGAAATCAGAAACTAAACTGCCTTCAAAATGATAATATTTATTGCCAGTAATAAAAAACTCCCTAAACTTACTTTTACAAATCGTGTCCTTACAGTCTCCTGTTACAGCTGGAAGATTTGTGAAGTAAGATGAGGGTGTTAAACAGAAATACTGAATCAGGTTGTGACCTACTAGATTAAAATTTTGGAAAATATTCAGAAATCCCACAATTAATGAAAAAAAAAGAGAGAGAGTGAGTGAAAGACAGATGGTGAACCTGTTAGTATACACTAGAGTACCTTCAAGCAAAAGCAATTATTTTATGCCTACTTTGTAAAACTAAACTATTTTGGTTCTGTGAAAGAATTCAGCTGCTAATTCTGAAGTGCTGGGAAAGCATTAGGTGAATCAAGGCACGGTCCATTAGAGCCAGTTCTTTGATGCAGCTACTATGCTTTGGCTTTTGCAGGCCAAGAAGTTCTTCTAGATGTAACTGTGAAGACTGCAAAGAACCACAAACAGTAGCACAACTCACCAAACATCTTCAGAGTCTCAAGAGAAAGATTAGGAAGTATGAAGAAAAGTTTGAGCAAGAAAAAAAATACCTGGTAAGATAACAATTGAAAAGATAAAGGGAAATACTACAAGAGGCAATCGCGAATCCCAGTGTGTTTAAACTTCTGCAAAACAACGTGAAAAAAGGGCATTTTTGGTAAAATGAAATAGGAAAATCATCAACGAAGGGATATCTTTTCATCACATTTCAGTGTATACAGTAGTTCTGAGACTCTAATTTGCATTCTATTAGGATTACCTTAGTTGCAAAATATCCATAGCTGATAGGCTTGGGAACTAAATTGATTCAAAAGATGAAAAGCTACTTATTTACTTTGTAGAAATCATTTGCTTGGAAACAGTTGCTCTGCTGTGCAGATTTGTTCACACAGGCAGACTCCTGTAAACCTCCAAAGCACAGGGCTCAATAGAAGGTAATGGCAGAAATTAGAGAAATAAAAGTTGTGATGTGTCACCGGGGGGTTGTTTGTGGCCAATGGTGTCCTCTGTGCTGTGTACATAAGATCTTTGCTTGTATCGAGCTGGTTTGTGTAATGCGAATTGTGCAGTATGAACATCCCAGAACATCCGTGATGCCACAAATACGTACAATGTGAAATGGGGAAGTCTGTGATATTTTATGACTACATCAAAATGAAAGTTCAGCTAATTTGATGTTACCTTGTAATCTCGACAATGACTGCAAACTTCAATGTACATTTGTACATTGTACTGCTCTATAGTCATCATGTACTCCTACGAGTAATATTTCATACTTAAACAGTCATCACACTCTGACGAGAAAATAAGTTATTTCAGAGGTTTAATTTTGCAAAACTGTTTTACTATGTCAGCTATCTGAGCTTTGAAGATCCCGTGTAAATCGATTTTAATTTGGAGACAATTTCTAAACGCAAAAAAAGAACTGATGTACAAAGCTTTTGTTGTTTGTTGCTTTTGAAATCGCTCTGTTGGACAGGATTTTTTCATTTGATTAGTTAACCAGTTCAGTTGAAATGTTTAAAATGCTGTTTACCATGAGAATCCCTGTCTGAAAGCAGTTAAGGGCTCATCCCTACAAGGGACAGAATGCTCTGGTTGCCATCCTCGAAATCACTTAGGAACTTGACTACCATTAGTTTTAAGGCTATTTATTTTGAAGTCACTGAGATTACTTATCCAATTAGTCAAGGACTTAATGTTTTCTTTAGGATCAGAGCCAAAATACTCAGATCCATGTGACACTGTGCCACAATGGGGACAGATAAGGCATGATAGATCAGTACCATGATGAAGCCAAATGCGCTACATGACACTGTGATATAGTGCAGCTGGAACTCCAGACATTTTTTATCACATTGTGCATGGATTACTTTTTATCTGTTTGATTGTATAACAGTCAATTCCTTCTTTTTTTTATTCTTCCCCTTTTCTTTGCATTCAGCCTTCCCATGGTGACAAGACTTCCAATCCTGAAGTTCTGAAATGGATGAACGATTTGGCCAAAGGTCGTAAGCAGCTCAAAGGTACATACTAGCATGTAGTTTCACCTAATTGTTGATGCTTTTGGAAGTGTGAAAGTGCCTGGAATATTTAAGTGTTCCTTCTTAACTCAGTGCTCTGCTCATTTTTCACTTGTGCATGGAGATAATTTTCCCAATGACAACAAAGATATTAGGTGATATGACTTGCCTTCATTCCTAAAAGCAGGGATTAAAATAAGCCCGTTCCACCTTCATCACAAGTCTAAAAAGGGGAAAGGGAAAAAGACATCATCTCTCCCTCACCACTATAAACATTCATGCAAAAGGCAATGTTATTCTGAATATTTTTATGTGTCCGAAATACAGAACTACAAAATTTAAACTGTCTTTGTATTAGCACAAATGTAGGTGCAAAATGTTGCTTTAGGAATGCGATTACACAACTCTAAAACTTTTATTTGTTTGATCATAAAAATAGATCTTTCCCTGATATCAGATTTGCTCTTGGGGGTCTAGTTTTGCCCTTGACTGTCTGCATAGCGCTTCATTAACGTCTGTGAGTGTATCACATGCTTGCCCTCAGGGAAAATGTAGCCAGACTCATTGATTTTTTTTTTTTTTTTTAAGGCTATTTATAATTTATCTAAATCTTTTTTCCCCATTATAAATGGATTCTCACTACTAATTAAATTGTAGTATTAAGTTTCATCTCTGTTTTGAATATAGTTAAGAATGTAGATACAGAAGGCATGATTGTGGTAAACAAAGAATTAGAAGCTCAACTTTCAGTAAATTTCTTCTGGAAAGTTCTCCCTTTGATACTAGGCTTTGCAATTACTATATTATCTTTTTCCTTTTGAACTTGGTATTACAAATCCAGGAAGGCCAAATGAGAGGAAATGGCCAAACTACGTTGTTAACTTTCTGAAAAATATGACTCAACCATTGTTTCAGCTAGGCAGGGGTCTAGCTTTCATAGATCAGCCTGACCTGCACACTCAAAATATCTCAATTCTGTAAACAACCCTAATTTTATTATCCTGAATAATGACACTGCTTTTAAGTGAAGTAAGATTCATGAGGTTCATGAGACAGGTACAACTGAAATGGAAAAACATGCAAGTGCTTGTAGGTCCTCCTTCAAGTTGGTAAGGCTTGTCCATCATTCCTAGCTCTATGAGTTTGATAAAAATTACTATTTTTCTCAACAAACCTGGTCTGTATCCTCAGACTGTCACAGCTTAAAATATATGTTACTGTTTCTGCACGGATTTCAAGAAATTTAACACTTTTGGAGCCATCAATCTCTGCCTTGCCCAAGGTCCTTCACCAGCCAGGCATATGCTAGGAACAAAGCCTGGTTTTACAGGAGCTAAATCAGACCTTAATTCAATTTCCTTGTTGCTCTGCGCAGGTCCCTAGAGCTCCAGGGTCTTTGGCTTGGTGTCAAGCTTATATACTTACATACTTTATTGCTGCCTGGGAAGCTAAGACACAACCTATATGTCTTCTGCGTGGTTGCTCAGCTGCTCCTCCGCCAGGGGAAATAATTTAAGCAATGTGGCTGATTCCTCTTGTGAGGACCAGCTCAGTAGCCTGGCTGGGATTCCTACCCAGACCCCACTCTTTAACCCACTGCCTTGTTAGTCCTCACCCGTGGTAACACCTTTTATGTCAAAGATGGGCTTGGAGGAAAAAGATAAGTACATCTGTGCTATAAGTTTCATTGGTCTGGACACAACTCACCCCTTGACCATTGGATTTCGCTTTAACCAAGCAGAAGATGTTACATGTTGAAGTGCAGCAGTGCTACTTTCCTATGAAACTGTGGTATGATATTAATTATATGTAAGAAGTAGCGGTGTGTTTTTTCCTGTAGTGCCAGACGAAACTTCTTTGCAAATATTTCTAATGTATTTACTTGCCAAGTAATTTGCCTTTCAGAGCTGAAACTCAGAATTTCAGAAGAGCAAAACTGTTCCTCAAGAGCACCCCAAAGACATGATCATCGCGAAAGCACTGGGACCTCTAAAGGGGCTGAGACACAGGAGGCCACAAACGTGGAACCATCTCCCTCAGTAGAAGACACCATGGATAGTGTATTGAGACGACTAAAGGAGAAAAGACAACACTTCAACCTTCCTGAGACTATTAAGGTATTTAGCAAGTATGGCTTTTTCTTCCGGAACTTTAGCATTTGATGTAGATATTAGTTTGTGTGTAGCTGTCTCGGGGTATGCTGGTGGATGTGCATGCTGTGTCTTCAGGCGCTGTAGTGCATTTTATCTCTAACAAGGTAGGACCTCTAGTGCAGTTTTCTGAAGTGACTTTTCTGTGAAGTGTTGCAAAGAAAAAGAGGCGCAGAAGGCTTTTTCAAATCACGCTAAGCGCTTTTTGCTCAGACATACACACATAAAACCTTGCTGGGCACTGCTGAAACCTGCCTACCTGAGGAAGTGCATAGTCCAGTGTGTTGAAGATGGTGACAGCAAAAGCAATCCCATCTTGAGTCCACAGAAACTGTGCGACTAAAAACACTCCCAAGTTATTTTGACACTGAAGGTCCCCTCTCACCTGAGAAACGCTGAAAGCCTCTGCTTGTTCAGTCACTCTGCACTAAGCTCACACGGATAGCACAACCATCCGCTTTGCCCCTCTGCTCCTGTACTGCCTCTGCTCTTCCACCTTTGCAGTTACTCTTCTAAATGTAGGACCAATGTTCCATGAAACGTGCTTGCTTGTCTGGGCAATCCATTTCCGTTTTTAAATCAGTATCTATTTTAAACTTCTGCTGTACTTTCACACTACTGGCACATTATAGGGTCTGTCTGAGGCTGCTGTTCTGCGATACATGTTGTCCATAAAAGTACTTATTTTTTGGCTATTTTTGCCATCAAATGATGTTCCTATTTGTGATGCTATACAGCCAGGCAAGACAGTAAATCCTGTCCTCAAAGGTACCTAAAATCTAAATGTTGACAGTAACATTTAGACTCTAGCTGATAAGCAAAAAATGAGAAGGGGTGAGGGGGACGAGAAGGAGTGAAAAAAACCTAAACGCTAAACTATACGAGAACTAAGAAATTACTCTGGTGGATTTCAGTAGCAGAAAGTACCCAGCAGATATTTTTTTTTTTTCCTTTTATTTAATTTCTATTCTTGGTTCTTAAACAACTAGTTACTGTACAAAAATTCGAACTCCGCATGACGCTGCTGTGCTTCTGACATCTTGAGCTCTGCATACATGACTGACTTTTTAATTGTTTCTTTTTATAAACTTTTTGAAAAATCTGAAATGGAAAAAGTGTTTCACAACCAGAACTCCCTTGTAAGAAAGCAACAGATGACAACAAAACCACGCTGTTCTGTATATAGTCCTAAAATCCCTACAGTACAGACTATATGATAGTATTTTTAGTTCTTAATTTTTTCTGCTACCTAATGCAAGGCGTGAGATCAGATGAAACCAAAACAGATGTCAGTGAGGAAATCTTACCCAGAAAACTCTCTCATAAGATTAAGTTGGATGTGGGTCTCTGTCCCATGCATTTTTCAATTAATTACACTTCTCCTGATTTTCCAAAAGAGAACCCCTGAATCTGTGCAGTGGCAGTGCTGGCTTGAAATATTCTCATAGAGAATTCTGTAATGTGAATTAAACATCTGCACAAGTTAATATTTTCAAATATTTTTAAAAGATCTTATTTTCTTCTTGTATTCTCATAGAGAGAACCTGTGTTGAAAGAACTGTCCATTTGTTAGCAAAGGTGTTTGATAATAGTTATACAAAACTGCATGGAACAGAGGCTTTTAAAGGAATAATATGAAGTCAAATAGATCTTTTTCAAAGAGAAGTATTTTAGGAGATCCTTAAGTATAACATTAAAATGACTGGGGTTTTTATTATGCGTCATTCTGGACTTTTGAGGGAGAATAACATTTATAGCACTGATGATGTGAAATTAATCAAGGATATCTGCTGGTTACAGTAAAGATCAAAGGCTTCATCTCAGCTACATGCAACTTTGGTGTTACTGTAGATATTTGTTTTATGTTCAATATTCTATTTTGTATATAACATTTAGATCCTGTACCAGAGTCTGAGCTAGATTATTAGTAAACTAATGGCAGTTAAAGGTTTCTTTTTTCGATATTGTTATTTTGGGCAAGGATAGTGTTTCCATACAAGCTAGCTGAGTTCTTCCCTGAAAATAAACTGTGGAAAGCCTTTATGGCCTTGCTGAAATACAAATGAGAGACTGAGTGTCTTTAAGAGGTGCAGAGTAAAACCCTGAACCACCCAGTATGTCTAAAGAGGACAAGCCACAAGATCTGAATATGAAATATCAGAATGTGGTTTTCAGAACAAAATACCCCTCCTGCAAAAAAGAGAAGACAGAGAAAATTGGGATTCACCAACCCAGATAGGGATGGTCACGTGTTGCTATTTGTGTTACTTGCTCCTTGTGCTGGGAGCTGGAGATTTAGTTAACAATTTACCTATTTTTAGGTACAAGGCTCCAGGGAAAAAGAAAAAAAATAGATTAAGATCATGAATGTAGGAGTTCAGGAGCCAAAAGACAAAGAGATAATTTGAACCATATTACTCAAAAAACCCACCAAATCCCTAAAACCTAAGTTCAAATCCCAGCTCCTGATTTTTAAGCCCATCCGGATGTTTAATGGCTGGGGATGAAATTGCTGCCCCAGTCAGAGGAGGAGCAGCCCTGTGCTGCTCAGCTGGGGCTGCAGTCAGACTTGATCTGACCCTCAGCTGAAGTCAACTGGTACTGTTCTGTGGATGTGTCCTGTGCCTCATTACCTCCCTTTAACGATTTTGTCACTATTTTTGTGTTCAATACTGCTTTGTAGTGAGCCACTGCACATCCCCAAGGGGCAGACTTGGCAGGCGCTGGGAACCCAGGCTCATTGCCTGCATGGAAACAAGGCGCTGCCCCTGAGAGCAAAAGGCCTTGGCCAGACCCCATCTGTGCTGTCTTCTGTCTGTCCTCACCATTTGTGTCTTCTGTCTGAAAAAACAACAGCAAGCTTACAAGCTATAAGTGTTCAGGGAACTGACTAGTGAGGATTTTGTGTGCCTTTGTTCCAAGTTATGAAAACCAAATGACTACCTTAGCTTTACATGTAGTCTCCTTCTTCTTTCTTCATATGCAACAAACAACTTTTGTCTTGTTTTCAGTTTCAACATTTGCAGTCTGCCCCCCAAGGATTTTTATAGACTGGCTACCTTTATGTATCTGTCCTCTCATTACTGACCTGCTTCAGTTCATCTTTTCCTTGGCTATGAAGCAATGTTTTTATTTAATTAGCATTGAATTTCATGTTGCTCTATGTAGCCTGCAGTCCTAAGATATCTCAGACAATTCTGTAATTTGCGAGTGCACCTGCCTTCTCTGATTTTGAAATTATCAGCCATTTTGAACTTAGCTGAATTCAAACCTGTCATGAGAATGCTAATAAAATGAGCTAATGAAATAGAACCAAGTGCTAAACCCTCTTGAGATTGTTTCTCATGTGTAAAATCAATATTAATGATCACTCTCTGTTTCCTCCTAACCATTCAGCTGCTTCAGGCTTAATACTTTTTGAAAGAATTAACCTTGTATTAATTACAGAAGTAGCAATAAGTAAACCAATTAACTGTTTTTTAGTACTCCTACATTCTAGTTAGCAGCTCTTCTCTTAACATGAATGACAGATAAATTTGGAGTGATTAACTAAAGCAGACCTTTAAGGCAAAATGTGATTAGTGGTTCTGCACTGGTTTTGTGTTTTAACAGCAAACAA
The DNA here is from genome assembly GCA_013399365.1 of Pampusana beccarii. NCBI lineage: Eukaryota > Metazoa > Chordata > Aves > Columbiformes > Columbidae > Pampusana > Pampusana beccarii. Next base: position 559,811 of record VWYH01007856.1, read on the forward strand.
AAAAGGTTCTGCTCCTGCTGAAGTTAACAGTGAGGCACTCTGTTGGTATTAGAAGAGCATTACTTCTTCAGGGCTTGATACATTTTTAAAAAGTAGGGGCTAATTATTAAAAAAACTTCCTCAAGTTGTCAATAAAAGAACCCTATCCATTGACTTTCTACAGAAAGTGTGCTCAGCATTTACGGGGTGTTAACCACAGTATCACAATGACTGGACATTTAGGGATTTCATTGCGAGTCTATCACTCCACTCCATAAATGTGTTGTGTTTGAGTAGCTAAAGCTTTCTGTTCTTTGTCACTTACCAGCCAAGGCAAATCTGTTTTTCTTGATGAATAATTAAAAACTGAGGAAAGCCCGCTCTGCATTTTTGCAGGTTTTTGAGTGTTTTGTCTAGAATGGTGGTTGTTCTCATTTGTTACAACTAAATAATATTTAATATATAATGCAGAATGCTATCTACGGTTTACGAACTGATCTGGCAAATAGAAGTTAATAACATGCAGATCTCATTAATCAATTTCTCCCTAGGATGTCTGAGAAAAAGACTTGTTTAGTTTTTCAGTTATAACAACTATTCATGTTACCTAAACATTGCAAAACGTTCTGGGAAAGTGCTGCAACCTTCTACTCAGCTGCTGCAGTTGTCTTTTGTGAACCCACCTTCCCCAAACCCAGCCCATGAGATGTACCCCGTGTCCATGCAATTTAGCTATGATACTCAAGGCAAAAACCCTTGCTTGTTTAGATTTCCTGTCAACCAGCATTCCAGAAAAGTTTTTCAGGTGCAGGCTCTGATTGAGCAATACACGAAGATTCTTGCCTTATTGACGAAGACCATAATTGTACCTTGAAAACTTTCTAGAGGAGGTTGCAGTGTTCTGTCAGTAGCCTAATACTGCTTCCTGACTCTGAGCTTGTTAAATTGCTTTCACAAAACAGTAATTTCAAAACAAATCAAGGCAGGCAAGTATTAGATCTAACACCTATGTTAATCAGTAGAAGTATCTCCTAGCTCTCATTGGCTTTGCATTAGGCCTTGAGAGTGTGACATGTACTTTGATTCATTTAAAACTTCAGTCATGTACATGTAGACTCTGTTCTTGCTCAGTCAATGCCAAATCCTCATTGACCTCAGTGTGGACAGAAACAGAATTCATTATTAACGTTTATCTGGGGAGACTAGATTATTAAACAGATACCTACCTGTACCCTTGTCATGAAATCCTGACTCATAATCTTATAAATAACTTTTTCAAATAGGATATGACAAAAAAGCAAATGGCTTTGGAAAAAATCAATCTTCAGAAATGTCTACTATATTTTGAGAGTATTCATGGACGACCTGTAAGTATACCATGGAAAGATAGGTAAATTAAAAATTATCTAACTTGTCTAACAAATATTTTTGGACTCCTATATAAAAGAGATTTGGATGAATTTTACGTGATTAGCATAATTTTAGTTATTTCAAACTAATCTTCAGGTATAAATGTTATTGACTGATACTGATGAATTTGGTTTATACTTTTAAAAATAAAATAAAAAGGCACTTTTCTAGTTGGGGTGCATATCTCTCCATGATTGGAAGTTGCAGGTTTTGATGCTGAAGGTGGAGGTTTACACATCCACGGCAGACTTTGGCTCCTGCATACTGTAGCTGTGTTAGGATGTACGGAAGGTTAGAATGCTTAACAGCTGCGAGAAGTTTACAGGGCACCATCTGAGACATGAAATACAAAAATGACCTGACCTTCCACCTGTGTTTTCCTTTATGTCGCAGCAGCACCTAAATCTATTAATTAAAATCCTTTCCAGGGACTTCACTGTAGACTGTAGGTACAAAACAAAAAAAATGCCACCATTGCTGAGATGATGATGTGTAAATTGTTCTATATACAACCAGGGAATTCCTGTTCGATGTCTATGTCTGCATTCTTATGACTGTCTCTGTTTTTGGCTAGTAACTGTTGCAGTGGAGGACAAGGGGAGCGGCACCAGCCTTTGTCAAAAAATACACCAGCTCTTAAAATTATTATTATTTTAATTTAATCTCTCCACATCTTAGATAAAATAATTTTTGTCAGTCTTCTTTAGGCTTGGAATTAGAGCTGAGGGATGGAGAGAGGACACAGGAAGGGTATGAAGAAATGTTATTTCCTAAGAAGAACAAAAAAGATATTGAGATAGTGATCTATAGACTTGATGATTGAAAGATAGAAAAGAGAATAATAGGGCATGCTTTGTAGCACGGGGTTCAGAGAGGCTGTTTCTTCTCAAGGTTGAAGTGGCCCTGTGACCAGCTAAGAAAGGGGATGCTAACTGCATCAGGAAAGAGATGATGGGCGATACTGGGCAGCCATGAGGGAATCCTGGGCCTGCCAATCAGCTCTGACTCCAGTGCCTGTATCTGGGCTTCGCTGCAGCACTTGCAGCACCAAGAGACAGTGAAATCGTAGCTGGTGGGTGCGGGTAGGCAGTAGGTGTGCAAGGTGAGGAGCAGAGGCTGATGGTGGACTAGTTTGCAAATTACTCTGTTTTGACATTCAGTCACTGAGGAGCACGTTTTTCCAGTAGTGGTGTGTGTGTTTGGTTGGTTTTGTGGGGTTTTTGTCTTGTTTTGTTTTAGTCTTGCGGTTTGGGTGGGGCTTTTTTGTTGCTTTGGTTTGGTTGCCTTTCTTTTTCTTTTCCCTGTGGGTTTTATTCTTTTTTTTCCTTAACACAGTCAGTATACTGCACAGCTAGTTTCCATAAGGTCTGTTTTTATATTTGCAAACATTTGTGTCTGGATCAGGCTCTCAACACCCAATCTAAAATACTGTTCTCCTCCAAATCAATGCTTTTAGAGCTCATAAAAGAGCAAGCACAAACCCAGCGCACAGGCGCTGCTCCTGCTGTGGCAGGCAGTTCCAGCGAGCAGTTTGCCTGGAGCCAGCTCGCTCACCCAGGCTGGGCAGCCGTGCCCTCAGCGCTCTCTGTCCCACCGGGCTGCTGAGTAGATTGGCCCAGGCAGGCTGTCACACCGCTGCAGCTGGCCTGTTGCCATCATTATTGCAGTTAAGTGAGCGAGATATCAATGCAAGGCACAGTAGAAACCCATCTTAACTCTCACAGCTCTATTAGAATCTTCAGAAAGGACAGAGAATAGTTTACCTTCTGCCTGGGCAGTGCTGGGTGTTTATCATTAGAAAATAGATTGCCATTTTCCTTTTTAGAAACTGTACAGATTAAACTGAAGTTCCTGTGGAATATCTATGGAAGCGAAATACACATCAGATCATACAATTCTAATACCTTTCTCAGCTTTACAGGAGCAAATGAGAAATTTATTTATTGTTTCTAATTTTGGAGGAGTATATTTTGTTATGATTTCTCTTTAGGTAGCTAAGCAAGAAAAGAGCCTCATGAAACCTCTTTACGACAGATACAGAATTATCAAGAAACTTCTTGCAACTCCGTCTTTGATCACAACAATTGTAAGTTGGAAAGAATCCATAGCCGTTGTCAAGAAAACATACTATCGGCTATGTTTGATTTGTACCTCTGTGTCCATTTGGCAGCAACAGAAGTACTGATATTTGAAGAATCTGCTCATTGGCTAATACAGGGTGTTAATATTTCAAATAGAGAAAATGCTCTGTAAAATTCAACTTCAAAGCATGCCGGAGGCTGTAACGTAGGGCAGCAGTTTCTGAGGCAATCACTTCAAATGGCTGGCTAAGAGAGCAAAGGCTGGCATGAGTTTTCCATTATGGGTAACATATGCAACACAGAACGAAACCCATCTCTTTCCATGAAGAACTACAGTGTCAGTACTTCTGCTATATTTTGTTGACAATGCTTTTATCAATAATATAGCACATAAATATCATTTGTAGTACTTTAACTAGTTATGTATCAATGTAATGTAACAGTACTAGTCTCACTGTAAGAAGAAGCAGTGGAATCTGGCTATTGGGAAGTTAATTAGCATGTCTCTATCAAAAATACTAATCTAATAGTAATTGGGGCTGGGTTGATTTTAAAAATTATGAACTACCAGGTTAGATGACAGTAGAGCTTCAGCTTTCTTTGAAAAATCACAATGTAAATCCTTGCACATTGCACATATGCACACGGATATTTTCTTTAAAAATGTAACTGAAGTTCCCTTGTGTTACTTCTTAGGAGGTTTGTTCCACAGAGTTTTTATGCTTAAGCCCTAGTTTCAAAAGGTCAACATTTCTTCTGAGGATGAAGGAAGGTGAGGAAGACAGTAACATGACTCTGTTTTGGTAGTTAACAGCTGTAGCTGTAAAACTGTGGAATCTCTACCTCCAACTCACATTACAGAAAGAATTTCTGGACATAATACAAAGAGTAGATGGTGTCTAAGAGGAGGAAAAGACCGCAAGACTGCAGTGCTTACATAAATACAGAATGTTCTTTAAATTGTTGCTACTTATAAGGTCTTTTGAGTAAACAGAATTAAATTACTGGCTGGAGATACTCAGAAGCAGGGCCAACTTCTGTGCTGTTTAGTCATGGTGGACAACACACAGCAGCTCAGTGAGCCCCACGAGACCTCTCATGAACTATCTCGGGCAGACCCGGGTACAGTTTTCAATATGCGTAATCTGTTTCAAGGAATACACTCGGGACGTTAGATCCTAATTCTTTACGTTGTCATCCTTTTAATTGTTATTATTGTAATGTATACAACTAATTTAATAATGCTTTACGTTTTACAAGCAGGAGGAGGAAGACTCAGATGAAGACCATTCCCAAAGCAGCCATGAGTTATCATCTAGTCCAATATCTTGCCTCCCTGTTGACGAGCACCTGTGTTACTCTCAGGAGGAGAGTGAACCTGCATATGTTTCACCTCTGGATGAAAAGAAAGCTTTCAGGCAAACAGCCTTGTCCATGTCCAATTTACATGAGGCAACAATGTAAGTTCTGTCTTTTTTTTTTTTCTTCCCTGTTTTGAAATGTTTTATGTAGACTTTGTAAATGAAAAATGATCCGTACTTATTCCATGGGAATATTCTATAACAAAGAAATAATTCAGTGTTTTATTGAAGGAGAAAAGAAGCAAGGGATTTGTTTGGGCAGCATACCTGTGGTTTGAGCTATTTATTCAAACAACTTGGTGCCACATCCATGAAAAGTAAGGTGAAGGAATAGAAGCAGATAGGATAAATAACTCCAGAGTGCTAGATACTACATAATAGCATCGTAAAGATGTGCTGACCTATAATTGTTGCAGAGTTTTTAGACATCTTACTACTTATGTTCTTAAAAAGCAGCCGTAAAAGAAAGTACAGTTCAACCAAGCAGGATAGTCTGCTCTTGTGCGTGTGTACTGGGACTGACTGTGTGAGTGATGTAGAAATGCCGCAGACATGAGGCACACAAACAGCAACAGGTGAGCTGAGTGAAGGGCTGTGCTAAACGTGGTCACATGGGAGGCCACTGAACGTGTGTAAAATCAGTTTCTTCCTTGTGTAAGAACAGTTATTCCTGTCTGGGTGCCCAGAAAACTTACCACCACCGTCCTAGGCTCCATGCTAAAAGAAAAAAAGGCTTCCTCCTGACTTGTAGTTAAGAGTTGTATGAGACAACAGATCTCAAGACGCACATGGGCTGTTATCCCTCAGTCCTGAAGCTTGTTGAAGAATACGCCTCCTGGAGCACATGTGTTCTCACAGCTTTTTCTTGTGTTTTGTTTGGAAGCTCTTAGATGCATAAATGAAGTAGACTGGGCTCTACCAAAATTGAGACTAAGACTGTCTTCACTTGCTGTGTAGTCATCAATGTATGTGATAGTTGGCTCACAAATTCTGTGAAGATATTTCGGTGCATTTTGTTATAATGGGAAAAAAAAAAAAACAGCTGCATGTGTCATAACAGAATTCTTTATCTGCTTAAAAACGTTACTCTACAAATATCAGCTAAAACATGCCCTGCAAAAAACTGTTGATTCTAGGTACCACTAGCATTTCCACTGAATCACAGTAACGCTTGGTAACAACTGCTTTTAGGAGTAGGGCTTGGACATTGGCTTTAGTTATTCAGTTGCAGAGACGCAGGGCATTTCCTATGAGACGCTCCATGAATTCAGTACAGAATTAAGACCACTAGCAAGACTCAATCCTGAAAGCTTTTCCTCCCATGTTGTCCGTGGAGTCTCTAGCATTATTAAAGGGTGAGAACACAAGTAAAAGGGAAGAAGCACAGCTGTTTAGCGTGCGTGATGGCACAGCCAGTTAGATGCACGGTTGGAGCGGTGTGCTGGAACGTGTCGTGGCACTGAGATCACTGCCTGCCATGCCCGTAGCATCAGGCTGTTTAGAACCCAAAGCTGCAGCTTTTACAGCACTTCTAAGCACATGAGGACTTCGTGTTCTTCTCTCTGTTTTACAGGCCCGTTCTGCTTGAACATCTCAGAGAAACAAGAGCAGATAAGAAAAGGCTTCGCAAAGCTCTGAGAGAGTTTGAGGAGCAATTCTATAAACAGACAGGAAGGTAAATATCCAGCTCAACAAAGGCCCCCTCCTCCTCGTCCCCATCGGGCTCCTGTGCAGACGTGTGGTACAGGTGGTGCGGGGCGGGTACGCTTAGGTGAGCAGGACAAAGCAGCAGCAACCGGAGGGCTGGAAGATTCCACAGGGGTGTCTGGTCTCCATGAGGATGTCCATCTCCTGGCTTAGGTCCTCCAAGATGTGGCTGCTAAAGAGTCTTTCCGAGGATGTAAACGTGCGTGGGTTACACTCGGCAGTTGGGCCATTTTTAAAAGGCCAGATTTAAAACCAGAAGCTGCTGTTTCTTTCACCACAAAGATAAATGGTGGTTACTTTTCACTCTTTGTTTATCCTCCTCCCTTCATTTAGCAAACTTGTTTGGTGAAAACCACTGAGGATATGGGTATGTAGTATTCTGATATTAGCTTTCAAAGCACTGTGTAATAACTTCTCTGCTTATTTTAGAATGATGTAGTTATGCTTGCAGAGCTGACAAGAAAGAAAGTTACCTGGAATATGAAAACTCAGTATTTTAAATACTATTATTTCATTTCTGTCTATTAGAGCTTTTTGGTCCTGTCAAATTAGTCACCTACAGTTAGGGAAAAAAATAACTCAACCCAGTCCTCGTTAGGTGTTGCAGAATTAATTTTAAAGACTATTTATCCTTTTTCTCATAGAAGTGATGGCACTTTTATTTGCTTTTCATAGGAGTCCTCAAAAAGAAGATCGAGTGCCAATGGCTGAGGAATACTCTGAATACAAGCACACAAAAGCCAAAATCAGGCTCTTGGAGGTTCTCATCAGTAAGCATGATATTTCCAAAACTATTTGAAGTGAATGCAGTACCACGGTATTGTTCTCTAGCAAAAACCCAAGCAAACAGAGAGGTAATGAAGGAAAAAAAAAAAAAAAAAAANAAAAAAAGATAAAGTAATTTTCTAGGTCTTGGTCTGCTGCACAATTGTTTGACACACTGAGATTTCTGATGCACTTTACCAATTATACTAGCTGGGATGAGAGAGGACAGCAATACGCAAGAATATTAAGCACGGGTGAGTGGACTATAGTATATATTTTTTTCCTTTTGAAAAAGCCTTGAAGTGCACTGTGAGAATGTAAGAAATTAAAAGGACACTGAAGTATTGTAGGCTCTCAGTTTGACCTGCTCTTAGTTTTAAAAAGTGTGAGGAGACACTCTCCAGGTTTTTAGCACATCTTAGTACATGACAATGTACCGCGTGTTTTTTTTTCAGAATTAACATGCACTATAATTAACTAGTAATGTTGGTTCTTAATGTGCTGAATCACTAGATTAAAAGAAATGTGAGCTGAAAGCAAATGAAGGAAAAACTCCTGAGCACACTCTGTCTTTCAAGATGGAGTTGCCATGCAAGTCCAGTAGCTTCAAAGAAAGGTGCACACAAAGAACCAGCAGCAGGACTTGGTGTAAAATTCTGGGATTAGAGCAAAGTGAAGCTGCCTATGCAAAAAAAGAAGGGCAGAACATGACTGCCAAGCGGAGAAACTGCAGGGGGTTTTTTTTGTGGGTTTTGGGGTTTGTTTTGGGTTTGTTTTGTTTTGTTTTGTTTTTAGAAATACGAGAAAGTGGCAAAACAAAATAGATACAGTTTACTGAGAAGAGATCAAACAAACATACTGGCTGCTGTCCTTTTCACAATGGTTCACAGGACCTGGCTTGCGGTACTTAACATTCAGTAAATAGATCAATTATGTGCTAATTTTTATTTCTGTATTAAACTTTGCACTTTATTTTGCCTGATGCTATAACATTTACTTTTCTAACTACCAAAGCTTGTTTAGACGCATGCACTTTGTAAAATGTCTAAGTATTTCTTGCGTAATAAATTGCCACATACATATATATATATATATATATATATATATATTAAAACAAGACTAGATTATTGCATTATGCTAAGATATTTTGGATAGATAAAGTACATGGTATATAATTGAGTGTCACAGTTATCTGCTGAGGAACATTAGACCTTGTTTACTATAATAAAAAAAAAATTATTTAAAAAAAGTTATTTTTCCATTGGAATTATGCATCTTTCTTAACTTTCAGAGCACCACACTTTGTAATATTAAGATTTTTTCACTCTTTGTGATAGACCATTTGTGTGAAAAGTGGGCTATTAACAGAAGGGTTGTCAGTGTTTTTTGTAATAGAAATGAATCTAAAAAAAAAAAAAGGCACTTGAATAACTTGAATCATGTTTAGTGTTTTGCTTTAACTGTCGTTTTTTTGTATTGACCACATAGTATAAGCAACCTGTTTTCTATCTTGTTAAGAAGATTTCATTTTATAAAGCCTATTATGTATCAACCGTATTTGCATTTATATCGTATGTAATGGCTTGGCACGATTTTGAAGATGTACACATTTTCAAGTAGTTTGGAGGAAAAAGTATGAGCACTAAAAAAGGAATTTTTTATTTCTCAGAGATTTGTTGTTTCGGTGTACCGACTTAATAATTTGTAACTTCACTTTTATGAATCAGAAATGGTCTCCTTCGTAAATCTGTTTTAATTAAAGTCATCTAGAGCAACAGGAACAGATACAGAGCTATTTGAAGTTTACAAACTGCATCTTTGATAAGGGAAAATGATTTCATGACATATGTATACAATTGATATTAAAATGTAATCTATATATTCTATATGATTGTATAATATTTTATACAACAGTACAAATAAAATATTTTTCTATTATATTTATTATGTCGAGACACAGTTTCTGTTTTCAGTTAGCTAATATAAATAACATAAATAACACTGTCAAACAACACGTTGGAAGTGCTGACATTTCTAGGCTTTGAAATTTAACTCATGCTGCAGTTACAACCTTTCATGCTGTTTGGAGTTATCCCGGTACTTGTTCAGTAGTTAAAATGAATGCATATTTAAACACCATTTATAAGCCATTATTTTTATTTTGCTAAAGCAGTTTATATAGGATTTTGTTATGTTTGGCAAGAAACAGAAAACAATTGTTGCAGCATCTAGGTATAAATGGTTGCCAGAAAGAAATCCAGGACTTCTAGTCATTTAAAGCATTGGGGGAACAGAAGGGAAAGAGGGAGAGAAGAAATACTAAAAACGCTATCGGAGATTTTGAAGACTCATGTTTGCTTTTGGTGACAGCGGCATGTGCATGCTTCTGACAAAAACGGCTGACTATGGAAATGGGCAACAGAGGTTTGAAGGCTCCTAAGTAATGGGGCAGGTTTTAACGTCCAACACTGATATTGCAGGTCTTGCAGCTGGGATCTTTCTTTGCATTTGCAGTAGACAAGCTCATTAGTTGGTGACCAGTAATTTCCGCAACTGTGCCGAGGGAGAGATCCACAGGATCGGTGTAAATTACTTCCAAAATGACATCCTGGGCATGATGGTAAACCATGACACCGTCTTCTTCATCGCAGGTCAGAAATTTATTATCTTTTATGTTTAGTTGAGGAAGGCGCTGCTTACAGAATTCGTCTCCTGGAGATCCAACAGGGGCGATGACGAGAATGACGTAGTGGTAGGCTGTGTACATGCAGTAGAAGTCTCCAAAGTACAAGTTAGTATTTGGGTTGAAGAGTTTTTCAGCTGCAATCTCAAACCTGTATCTTCCGTAAGGTGAATCTTGCGGTGGCTTCCCGGTGTTGAACTCAGTGTTGCAGCTGAAGAAGATGCCTTCCAGTTTCCCGCTGATCGGAGAGCCATGGCTGCCACTGTTATCCTTAACAGAGGGCTGCAGAGCATTCCCGTGGTGCTCTCTACAAATGAATGACTGGCATTGTTTATTTGGTAATGCATGCTAAAGAAAAAGTGGAAAGTTAGGACATCGCGATGTTCGGTAACAGTACTGAAGGGACACAAAGGAAAACTGTTAAACTGAAAACCGTGGTTAGTGTAGAGAAAAATCAAGTGACGCCAGAGTCAGAAAGAGGTAGAATAACTTGCCTGCTCAAGGGAAAAATCTGTTTTTCCAGTCTGGCTTCTCTGTCAGCTGTGAGCTGTGCGGGTATTAAATGCAGGCAAAGAATAGCGCAAACGAAAAAAAAAGCCCCCAAACCACCCATATCTTTAATTAGCTGATTTGTTCAGCCTTACACTACAATTCTGACAATAAACACATTTTAATTTAATCACATTTTGAAAATTGCAAGCCAGTCTCAATATGCTGAATATACTCTTTGTTAATGTGGATTTTTAGCAGAGGCAGTGTATACTTCATGTAGAAAACTGCCAGTGAAAGTTATTTCTGAACAATGCTTTTCAGACAACTTATAAGAAGGAATGTATTATGTGCCAGGTTTTTTTCCCCCAAATGATAATTTCAGGTCTAATTTGTCTACTGCTGAGTTCAATCACAGCAGAGTTGGGCACAGAGTACTGGGCAATTTGCTTAGTTTCCACTTTGGTTGGGATCCAGCTTCTGCAGTCACTAATCCTAAAGGGGAAAAAAAAAGTACAGGTCCTTTTTTTTTCTTTTTTTTTTTTCTTTTCCAGTTGAGCTCAGTTGGGTGAATTTTTTAAAACCCTAAATCCCAAACTGTACTTAGCAATATTAGGCTGTTAAATTTAGGAGAACAGTCCAAAACAACCCATCTAATCCTCCTCAGCACTCGAGATTTTATGTCTAGCAGGATCCTCTCCAGAACTTGTGCCTCACACCTCTCTGGAGGTGCTGTAGAGACAGCTTTGGCTCTCTCTGCACCTGCAACCATGGGATACCAGAAAGGGAAACATCCCCTTTCGTAAGTCCTGCAAAACACCAGATTTACCAGGCACCCTTAGAAAATGCCTTTGTACACAATGACAGATTGAAAACACGTGAGGCCGTGGGGCTGGAGAGCCTTACATCCCCCTCTTGCTTTAGGAAAACTCTTCTCTTTCTGCTTTTAACTTGCAACAGCTCCCGGTAGAATGGTGCTGTCTGGGAGAACGTTTTACTTGGTTAAAGAGAGAAGGAGAAGTCAAAGCAAACACGTTCAACATATAGGTACAAACCAGCTCTAGTCAACTCAGTAATATCTACATCATTTCTAATCTCAGCAGCACATCTTAATTTGACTCGAAGATAAATTTCAAAACTTTTCTGGGCCATTCAAATACTCCGTAGTAATTGTCTCAAGCCCTATTTCACAGGACATTGCTTAGAATGGGGGGATACAATTGGTATATTATGACTCAAGTGATTACTAGGGAGAAAAAAAATAATTAGCTTGAATCACCACTGTCTGCAACCTGAACAGCCAGATGTCTTCTAACAGTTCTATTTCTGTGGCAAGATACTGACATCCAGTGGCCAATTAGGCTAATTATACATCACTCTTCCCAGAGATCTGCCCTGCTTTATGGCTCTCCCAGCCAAGGTAAGCGTCAGAGCGTCATGAAAACCACTTACAAGCTCACACGTCAAATCCTACATTTAGGGGTTGCTGCTTTAGCACCGTGACAGTTCCTTATTCGCCGGTGCTACCAGAACTACCCTGCACGCTTTTCTGAGCTTCTTTGCTAGTTATGGCACCACAGAGGCCATGACAAGGATTTTTTCCTAAAAGGAAGTCTGTGGTTAGGGTTTTTAACATAACGTTCAGAAAGTTGTACTGTGGAAGGACTGGCCCCTGTGAACATATGAGTGTATTCCTGAGAAGAAAAGGTGACCATCAGACAATCAGATATTCTAGCTTCATACTGACCTGGCAAAACACAGCTTTTTGTCTCTGTAACTTGCTAAGAGAAGGGAAAACAAACTGGTCTTTGTACGAAACCAAGAAAGAACATAACAGGAGGGAGGGGAAAAGATACGCTGCAGTCAGAGGCATTTTTGGCAGAACGAGGCCCAATCCACAGCTATAAATGCATCACAGTGGCAATTTGCAAAGCTCTATGAACACAAAGGCAGGTGCACTATGATTACATAGCTGAAAACAAAGCAATATGAGAATCAGAACCACCACAGGCATAAGTCTTTTGTGGTATCCAGTCCAGGATGGCAGCAGAGATTTACGAGGTTCTCCAAGAGCCTCAACAACTGCAATTCATTCTCTGCCTTCATTCACTTTTGCAGCTTTGTCACTACGTGCAATAAAATAATTCTTCTAAAACAAAGAGCAAACCCCATGCTTTGGAATATACAAGACATGCCTGGAATCAAGCAGATACTTATGACTGTAATGTGGGAATGTTTCCAAGGGTGAGGGGGTGTGCTCTTTGGCGTCAGACTCCCTCAAGTATTCTTTTTTTCCTTCACCAGTTTCAAAAAACTTTTAGTTCTAGATAGATACTAGTGTGACATGCACACAAAACTGGAATTATGTGGCACAGCAGCAGCCCCATTGCTTGATAGATATTAAAAAAGCACAGTCAGTGCTGCCACCCCTCTGACACAGTGCTGCAACAGGTCTACACACACCACTTACCTCTCATCCGTGTTCTCCTGCTGTGGAAGGTTACCTCGGTGTGCTGGCGGCTGCTGCTCAGTACGCGAGCTCTGACGCCTACTGGAAAGTCTTCTTTTCTATTGTAATGGTGCTTCTGGTTCCATGTGCAAAGGCACACTGGGTCTCCAACAGGAATAAGGAACCTACCTCCAGCTATCTTATTTATTCATTTCAGCTGAAGCACAGTGTTGTAAAATTATCTAAACATCACCCCCTCTCCCTCCCTACGTGACCTGTACATTACCATTCGCATTGCAGAGCCCCAGTTCCTGTGCATGCAGTTGTGCACTCCTACTATTAGACATCTCACTCTGAATTTCTTAGTACAATAGAAATATTTGGCTACTAAACACGCTGTTCTGATAACAGACACTTCAATCAGGCTGGAGATGCTGTAAATACTTCCGTTTCTGCTTTAAAACACAAACTTATTACCTAGTGGAAGTGCTAAGCTAAGCAAGGTGGAAGAAATTAGTTATAATTTATTTTTATTTTTGCCCTTCTTCCGAACTGGCAATAAAGTATACAGACATTCTGCTCTAGCTTTAGCACAGCTGCCTCCATTTGCTTATTTTCCTTACTCCCTTAATTTACAAAAAAATTTGCATCTGTTTACTTTCTTACCTGATATAATCGAAGTATTCTTTGTGCTGATTCCGATAAAAAACAGACAGTTTAAGCATACGGCCGGCAATCACTTCAGCTTTTTCCAGTAGCTGTGTTAGGTGAACTTTTGAATAATCTGGAAAGAAAAGACAATCTGCTAGTATGAGGGGCAGGAAAAACCACAATACTGTCCAAAAGCTAAACAGATGTGCAAACTTAAAATTGGCATCAGAACTTTAGTAACATACACGACATCATGCAGCAGCTGTATGGAACCTATCTAGACCAGGACAAGCTTCTGACAGTGGCAAAAAACAAACGGCAGGAAGATGCACCTTTGGGTCTCCCCGCTCCTTTCCCCACAAACGCTCTGCAAGCCTACGGCTCTGGATTTCATGTTAGAGCTGGTTTCCTTGTATTTGGGACTGCGGAGGAGCTGAGAACTGCCCTCTCGGACTTCTGTTATTTGATAAAGTGTCTGCTGCAATGTCCTTGGTTGTGAGCCAATACCAATTCACATAAATAAAAAAGCTCGCTTAGGAACCAGCCTAAATGGCATCTCAACCAACATGCGATTCATAGAGAGCTTGCTTCAGCTCTCAGCTTTCACACAGGCAAGTACCTTGGCACCAGGTGAGGCACATCCAAAGGAAGAGATTTATAAATCAGTGGTGGGCTAAACTGATCCTCAGGACAGGGTGTTGGTGATGATCAGGCTTTGCAGCACGCAGAGAAGCGAGGGTAGCAGAATGTCTTAAGCAAGCTGTCTGCTGTGGAGCTGCCATTCTGTCTTTTCTCCACAGAAAGTGGAGTACCAGTAGCCAGCAGCAGGCACACAAGTGGCCACTTTGCTTCACCAGTCTCCTTTCCTAGCCTGCGACAAGCAACAGTGCCAGGCGCAGCTCTTTGGGGCAGCGGAACACAGGGGCACTGCAGCTGCCCCCCACCTCTCATTAATGCACCAAACCTGAGCACATACGAAGCCTAAAGTTAGAATTCCCGTTTCCAGGTGTGACTTCTGTAACCCTACCAGCCTAGTGGCACTGGTAGATGGCTATCCCGCCCATGCAGCAAAGCCTTAACTGCGTGCATCCTGCGGTGCACGTTTCCTCAGCGATATTACCTGCTGTGCAAAACTCGATGATTTCGCTCCACTCAGAAACAACATAATCGCCATCAACTTGCTTCGACGCTGTCTGCACCGCTACTGTGTATTCTGTTCTTGGGCTCAAGAACCAGTGCCCGCGGACTGTCATAGGCAAAGGAACAGCTTTGGCCACCAATTTAGTGGGTACGTCCTGATGGAAACAAAAAAGACAAAAACCACACACAAGTTAGCAGTGCAACCAAAACCAATCCGCCACCCTTCCTTCCTCGTTTTTGCAGCGTAATCCGCAGCCCAGCTTTGCAAACCTCAGTTAATTTTCACAGTCCACTGGTGCAGCAAAGTTAACAGAGTGGCCAAGGGCAATGGTCTAAGGGCTGCTCTGAGAGCTACGGTGATAACTTGCATGTATGAGCATATTGTTGGTTCCAAGGGACTGCAGGCAGATACTATTATACATAGCTCAAATATATGCTTCAGACTAGGGCCATATGCACTTTAGTATGTGGAGGAACACACACTAAGGAGCACAAGGATATCTTAATTTAAAGCTTCTTGTGATCTCATTGCCATTGTTTTCTTTCAGTCAGTGTAACCAAACAAAATTCCTGCTGCCATCAATCAGCCCACCTACATTGCTGTTAGTATTTTCCAAACCAAACTGCAAAAGAGAAAAAAAAATGCATTGAAGAGTAACTTGGAGTGTTTTACATATATCAAAATAACCTTATGCACAGGAAAGGCCAGAACAAGCCAAACATACAGCTAGATGGTTTGTGCTTGTCATTGCAACTTGAGCTTCCCACCCCACCACCACTTCACATACTGTTTTACTCTTCCCAAGTATAGCACCATAGTGCAGCAAAGAAGAACAGCTGCTTGTTGCTGTTGAAATACCTCATTCCTTTAGTGCCAAAGACTGCAGCAGAGACCACTAAGGGGAAGAAAAGAACTGGACAGTTTATTCTAGAACTGTGGGTGAAAGGACCCAGAGTGGAGCTGAATGATTCTCTGCATGGTGCACTCGAGGAGCTGTGATAGAGTGAGAAAGGTATTTATTCTTGAATATTTATCAGTAATTATAGAACAGTAAGATGGCTGTCATGTGGAAAGCGGGCATTTTAGATAACATCCATAGCTGTCCACATATAAACATTAATCCGTAGTCATCTACCTAGAAATACTACCACAATAGTCCCTTCAGAGAAAAAGAAACAAGAAAGATATTTTCTCTATAAGATCTGTAAGCAAGACCTGAAAGATTTTTGTATTTTTCTGCTTGTCTTCTATTAGGGAAAAATATCTTTCTTTTATCGTTTTCTGTCAGCAAAAAATATTGTTTAGTTTCTGCATTAAGAAACTGTAAAATTACCAGCTTGTGATATTACGGTAAATGTGATTCAGTGATAATCAAGGGTAAGATTTTGTTGCTATGATTTCTTTTTTGCCAATTCTCATTTAAACCAAATCACAGGCCCTGTAAGGGGCTCAGATGTGCACTCTGAAATAAATAATATATAAAAGACAGAGAAAAATTACAAGGAAAAAGAAAAGAAACCTCAAATGACATTTAAAGCTGCCACTCCGGAACTATATTGCAAAGGCATCCCACAGGACTGAATTTGCCAGCGCTAAAGCAGTGAGCAGCTGCTGCACTCACAATCATTACTCTTCCTGTCATCTTTCCTTTGGCTGTGGTAACAATTGCCTCCGCCAGGGCCAGGTCTCTGTACCCACAACCCGGTGGTGGTTTTTGCCCCCATTAATGTTGTCAGTTTTCATGTATCATTAAAAGCCTCATTGCCCACACGCGTCAAACCTTACCTTCCAGCTGTGGATAAGGAAATTCTTCTAACTGTACCAAAAAAGTCACAGACTACCTAAAACCACATTAAATACAGGGGTTTATCTCCTGCACAGCTTGGGAGGAGGGGCAGATGCGATGCTTTTCGTAACTCTAATCTGTTGTTCCTTTTCTAAGCAAACACTTTTTTTTTTTTTTAAGGCTGCAGCACTGACCTCGGGAAAAAAATGTTCAAGTACCCAAGTAGGAATTTCATTGGGGATTCTCCATTTCTTCCTTTCACCTCTATTCTGCTCAGCTTATTCCTGGCTGAGCCCCCAGAGCAGTGCAAAGGAGGTTATGTGCCAGCCGGGATTCTGGAGCGGCAGATGGCTGCCCCACCACCGGCAGCCACCAGACACCTCTGAAGGTAACTAGATGGCAAGGATTTCCAAGAACGACCTGGAATCACTGAATAACCAAGCAGCAAGGTATACGAGTCACACTCCCTCTCTCCTTTTTGGGAAGAGCTGCCTACTTTGAAATCCCTTTTCACTGACAAAGCAGCAGCTTTCAATTTTCAGCTTTCTTCAATTTCATCTTATCCTTCCCTTTGCCAGGTCTGCTTGTAGGACACACTGTGGGAACTCAGCACATCCAGGTTCTAGTCCTAGTTTTGTTAAATAGCTGAGCCTCATTTCCCATTACATGGGAAAAATCATATTTCCATATCTTAAAAAAAGCAGGTAGGTATGCAAATCACATTAAGAAAAAGACAAAGTCTTATTAGAATTCTAGTCTTTACATTCTACTACAAATACAAAACTCCTCCTTCACAGATATTATGGCAATAGCCATAAATATTAAAACTATATGTACTCTAAATATGCTGAACATATTTATATATTAGACAACAGAAAAAGTATCAAAAGGATGAATCGTTCACATGTGCTCTCCTGGGTACATGAGGGAAGAAACAGCCCCGTCTCCTAAGCACAGCGTCTGTCGGGCTACGGCTGTATCCCCAGTCACTTGCTCACAGCCATGTGAGAAAACTGAGACTTAGCTCTCTACAAGTTAGAAAACAGTTTAAGCTGGTCACCTGGGCTTATCATCCGTGAGAGAAATGGGCACTTGCAGACAGTGATTTAGCCTACCTGTACGCTAAGTAAAGATGATAATTTTCCCTGAAAATGCCCGTCTCCTTCCACAGCCTGACTGCTGGATGACTCCTGAGAGTAAGTGCCAATGCTCCTCTTTACAACCAAGTGATGGGGCTCACTCTTTTCCTTCTAAAAAGCTCAGTTAGGAGAAGAGGCAGTGATTTCCTTCACACAGCAGCTTTGTTATGAAGGCAATGGATGGGTGGGCACTGATTCAGTTCCCTCCGGATTCCGGGAGCGTTTAGTCCCTGGTGCTGCATCTGCCAGGCCATGGGCTCCCTACCCAGTGGGTCTGCTGCTGAGTGCAGCTGTGAAACTCCTGTAACTAACACTGTAGGGATGAAGGATCCTTGTTATGGCACATTTTGAATTTGAGCAATTTTTAATTTCCCAACAAAAGCTTATTCTAGAAAGTGTGTTAAGAATTGCTTAGTCCTAAAGACACAAACACATATGTGTTCTGGCACAGATAATTGTGAGCAGAACTGCCTCTCACCCACTCTGCTGTCTGATTTTCATCATTCTGGCTGGGGGAAGTGGAAACAAAACAAAAACCAAACAAGCTTTACCAGAGTCACTAACACAAGAAATTTTAATTTAATTCTGATGAGACATCCAGCTTATTCACCATTTTAATTGAAAGACTTTAGTCTCCTGTTCTTACAAAACCAATTACCTCTCTCCTTTGACTAAACCCTTCATTACAGTAAAAAGCTAGAGAATTGCTGTGGAAAAAAAATTAAAAACCAAAAAAACCAAAATAAATCTAATGATTTATCTTTATTACACTAACAACATCTTTTTTTTTCCCTCTCCATTTTAACACAAGTGTCATCACTGTGATGCAAATTTTGAAGTGAATATAGTGTTCAATCTGCTATGGTAGCTCTATCTTTTACAAAAGCAAATTTTATGACTTTAGATCAGTTTGCACACAAATGAAAAAAACCAAGTAGATTAATAAAATGAAAGAAATTTAAAATAATCCATCCAAGTAAGCATTTATATTAGAAGGTATATTTATTCCTGCAGTATAGAATAGCAATTCAAATTCAAAGGCTGCCAGTCCAAAAGTAACAGCATTAAGAAAAAAAACCACGCATACCCTATATTATTTGCTACCACAATTAAAAATATGTTATAATAAATGGCTATTATAGCATTAAATTTGGTAGCACTTCGCATGCTGGTTCCTAGCAACTGCAACATCATGGCCAAACGTGCACAATTCTTGATTTCAAGCAGCAGTAAGTGATTTTTCCTTACGCTTAATGAATACATTACTTCCAGCCAGATCAAAACCGAAAAAGTCAAATAAGGAAAGGTGAAAAATATACATATGCTTTTAACAGCAGTCACAGGAAAAATATTCTCACAATAAAAAGGCTCAGAGAAATCAGTGGAAATATTTCCTAGTTATCCCACTGGTTTATAAACCAATAGTAATTTAGGTGTTGGTAGAATTAGAGCTTTTATATTTGCCTGGATAGTTATTTGTGCCTTGGCAAACCTCATCTTTTAGAGGTATTGCCAGCATCATTGTTTTTTAAATTTGCAGATGATTGTGTTGTTTAATCTTCTATCTCATTCCATATTTCTCTAGACATTCCAGTATTTCAGCTATTCTAAGATCAAAGCAAATTTTGCTGGATTTGATAACTACAGATTCTGCAATGCATTCAGTATGTCCCTGCATCAGTGGCTTGAGGAAAGAGGCCAGATGAATATTCAGGTCACAGTGCTGAACGCTGCAAACTAAAATTGCTGGAAGCCTTCCTAGAAGTGCATTAGAATTTGTGACTCTTCTGTTGAAATGACATGTGTTGCTTTCATGAGTCTGTCACTGAACAAGGACAGGCACAGAATACGTAAATTGTTTAAATAATTGTTAAGATGTAGTCAGGAATAAAAAAGCCTGTCTTGCAATAAATTGTACAGGTTCCAAAATTGTTTACGTTTCAAATGAAATAAGAAAAGGTAATGTTCAGTTCTCTATTAGACAAATGTATTTGTGTATACGCATATATAGGCTAAAGATGGAGAAGGTATTCCGAGTAAAAAATAGTCAATCCAATTAATCAAAAGCCGTCTTTGCTGGCTGTCCAATACCTGTTTCCCATGGTCGGGCTTTGAAAGGTTAATAAAACACTGAGATTCATCTATTTAAAATCAACTATTTCCACTTTGATTTTTAAATGAAAATTACCTTGTGTTTAAATTTGTTGGAATTCTTGTTTTCTTTCTTGTTGAGATCAATGAAGTAATGAGTAATGCGGTCCTTGGATTTAGAATCCATCTCCCAAGAAATCTTGAAGGAATCACATGTGATGTTACTTATTTTGATGTTGTGTGGGACTGGAAGTTCCTCCATCTCTGCGATTCCACTGTCTTGTGATTTATTCCCTGCATAAAAAATAAACATGATTCATTTGGTTTAAAGACCTATTAGATATCCGTTTTCTCTGCTCCAATACGATGACATCTCTGAACAGCCCTTCACAAAGTCTCACAGGTGGCACTCAGTAGCAACTATGAGGTACAATTATGCAAGTCCCAATTTCAGTGATGGGAAATAGTGGAAAGGGTTGAAAGTCCTCGTGTGAATAAGCAGCAGTAACATGTCAGCAGGGTGCACATATTGGCTAGTGTCACAACTGTATGCAGTTGCAGCTTGAGAATAAGAAATATCTGAGGCTATCTGGTGTTACAGCGTTTAGTTAAGATGCCAGCAGCATCCACAGTTCAGATAATTGCTCTATCCATACCTGTCAGTGAAATAAATAAAAACAGAAACCATATTCAACCTAAGACTGTTTTTCAAGCACAAAGTAAAACCAATCTCTCCAAAGTTTATAGACGGTGTATGCATATACACAAATGTATCTATAAATACATATATATATAAAACACTCTCCTTCATAATGAAATAATTAACAATGATCACTTTGTTAGGCCACGGTAAAAGGGACATACACACCAATTTCATTTTCTGGTTCTTATTCTCTCTATTCTATTTGCCCAGTTGAGACCCTGCTGCTTTCTGGGAAGTTTTTTTCTAATTTCTCTAAGTGCATAAGGTAGATGAACAAATCACCATGATGCCCAAAAGCATAACAGGTTCTTAGATTGGGTCTTCCCTTAGTTCCCAAGGTAATCTTGTAGTAAAGCATTCTGTGAACACTAAAACTCAGAAATACTGGGTGATCTTGCACTACAAGACACAAGTCAAAAGCAAACAAACAATAAAAAGAAAAAGCAAAAAGACAAGAAAATGAGTGGATAAAAATGAAAAAAGTTGAGATGATGTAGGAGAAGGAGGAAAGAAACAGGGCATTAAAAAAAAATCAAACATAGATAAGAACAGAAAGAAACAACGGAGAAAATTAAGACTTGTGTCTGTGTAAGAAAGAGAGGAAAACTCCCAAATTCTGTCCAGATGAGGAAGATTGGAAGCCCACGCAGAGATGTCAGGGAACACATTGTCAGAATTATTTTTAGCCACATCTAATTGTAGAGAAAGATAGCGTTTATATACTTCCATCATAACTGCTGAAGTACTGAACACAGAAGGTGAGTCTACTCATTAATAATAATAATAATAGTTTGACTTGGAAAGCATTAGGAACATTTACACCTATTGACGTACACTGTCAAAGAATGATATCAACACCTCAATGCAGGAATAGTAAGGTTGGCCCGATGGCTCAAAATTCTCATGGATATGTGAAATTGAATCACAGAGCCCGCAAAATCCACAGATACGCAGCTAGTATTCTGAATAAATTAATTTACTGATGACTTCAAGAATAAATAATAATACTTTTATATTTTTGTTCCATTTTATGCATTTACATCCAACAACTTGCCTATTTTTTAAACATTCTATTGCTCTTTTTTTCCTTTTCAACCAATATCAAAGTGAGATGGTATGTGATCTTGCTCGAAATCGTCTCCTGTTTGTGCCATCCACAGTGACATTTTCAAGAGCTGCAATGGCTGCAATAGACTCAGAAATACCAGTCATTAATGAAAGCTTTCTGTTAATATGAAATACATGGTAAGTGCTTTTTCTAACAGCAGATTTCAAGAAGCCAGCAGGGAGAAAATGGCTTTGCCTTCTTTTGTAAGCATATTTTATTTGAAAAGTGACTGAAAGCTCTATCAGGTACACTGAAAAAGCTCCATGTGATTGCTGTTCCAGGAGCGAGGCTCTGTGTTTAAGCAGAAGATGGAGCGAAGCTGCTGAGGTTCTCTGACCTCCTGGAGAGCAGGATGGACTTGGATCCTAGCACACTGAATAACTCAATAAAGACCTGGACAGACATGTAGTCAGGAAATCCAAGCCATATATATCCACAATACATTAATGTGCAACTTCTTTGCTTCAAAAGTAAGCTTCTCTACTCCATAACTATGGGCCCAAGCTGTGTTACAAACAGCCAAAGTAGTTTAAGCTTCAGGAGAAAGGCAAAGCAGTAATGACCACTGACAGAAAGTAACAGAGATGGGAAAAGATTTTGGAGTACACTGATGACAGTTAAAAAGCAAAAGTACTTCTGTAAATGGGTACTGTTTTCTGTACAATTATTGGAAATAATGTCTGGCATACATCTGCAGATGTCTGCACTCCTGATCCTTTTACTTTCTTTGCTTAAGAACTGAATAAATAGTTTAAATAAATGTCTAGCAGAAAATCTCCAGGTAATTTTTAGTAACATTTTTAATATGTCAGGAAAAGAAACCATTTGCATTACTGAGTGTTAAGCTATCCTTTTTTCCTGATGGAACTAATCCAAAATAAACACTTCTCCAAAATCTTTTAAGCTTTTTGAAAGAGGAAAAAAATATTACAGATTTTGAAATACAGAGTATGAACAGAATATGAAATAAGATAGTAAAATACCTCACAATAATCACCAACAAGCAATACTCCACTTTTCCTTCTATTTAGAATATGCAATATCTGTGATATTCGTAACACATATTTTGATACATATTTGCGTAGTCCTGAATGTGAAAATCCATTGACAGGCAGTAATAGGAACCTGATAGTGAGATATAGTACTAATACAGAGGATGGTGATTCACTGAGCATTGGTAAATGGTGATTTTTGAATAGCAATTGTTGTAGCATTGCATGGGAACAAGGAGAAAAAGGATAGAGCAAGAAAAGCGTGCTCTTGTTTTTTTGAGATTTGACTGACCCTAGGAACCAAACGCGCAAGTATTAGACCAGCTTTGCCCGCACAGCAGACACCGCAGCATGCAGACCAACAAGAACCTTTGAAGCAGCATTCTCTTGTAAAGCATAAGCTCTAACTCAGGATCTAGATCCTGCAGAAACAAGTGCTTTTCAGTGTTAGGAACAGCATTCTGTCCTGAGACTCACTGGAATATGACATGAGTGTGAGATACACCGCTGAACATCACTGCACTGTAATCAACTAAAAATAAATGAAGATGATAGGAGAGTCAATGAAGAAGAAGGACAGTTAGAATATCCTATCCAGTCTGGCAATGTATAACAACTACATAATGTGGAATATTTCCATTAGAGTTTATCAATATTAGAATAGCATTACAACTACCATAATATACAGTTACTACTTAAAAGACAAAATAGAATGAATGGGCAGAATTTTCTATAGCAGAAGGGTAACTTCAAGCTAAACTTAGAAGTCAGGTGTTTACGAAAATACCACTCTCTACTTTTAAAGTGGGGGTTCAACTATGGTCTGATAATATTGTCAACCAAAGCACTTTAAAATGCTGGCTGCTACAAACAAACTGCTTAGCAGCCTACCCACTAGACACAACTGGGGACTTCACGTGTGTGATAAGTGAAATATAGGTGTCATGGAGATAAGAAAAACCAGCAGACATAACTGACTAAAAAGGTAACACATTTGTACCTTGCCTTTATTTCACCTGGGCTTCGGTGAATATTTTTAATTGCTTTTCATACTGGAAAGCAAGTCCACTTCAAACCACTTCTTTATATCAAAATCAATGTAAAGAATAGATCAACATCAAGAAATATGATGTCTAGTAAAAAGCAGAAATAGCAGCTGAACTTACTCAAATCCAGCATAGAGCTGCCCTAAAGCACTCCAAAATTCCAGCTGAAAGTAAGTTACTACTGTTATGGATGTGAAAATAGGTGGAGAAAGCCTTAGAACTGGCTGCTTGCACATTTGTCATTTTGCTGCTTCACTGAAGCTAAGCTGATCTTTCTTTGAAGCATCACAATACAGATGAAAACTGAAAATCAAAGTAGCATAGGAAACGTTGCTCTGAACAGCTTAGTGTTGAATTAAAATAGATCAGCTTCCAACTAAAATGGTTACTTCAATTTGCACATTCATGTTGCTTCAACACCAGAAGCCACTGGGGGACTGGAGGGAAGCGCTGCTTTCAAGTCTCCTTTGGGCAGTAACTCATGGTAGTTAAAGCAGCCTAGTCTCCTCTGCCGAAAAAACCAGGCGTGTCATCCCTGTGTGCTGCAGAAACACCCCTGTTTTAACCAAACCCACTTCACCTCTAGAACAAGCAAAGGGGCCCAGTGGTTCTTGACCTGTGTAATAAGAAGTCAAAGATCACTCATGCATGCATAGGTCACACTGGAAGCATAAGACTTTAAATTTCTTCAAAGCCGAAGAATAAATACAACACGCCAGCTTTACTGAGATCAGCTAGAGAACTGCAAGATTAATGTTTTATGCTCCTATTCACAGGCTTATCTCTCTCTGCCATATCCAGAGTTAAATTTCAAGTTAAATTGTCTAATCAATTTTAAAGCGGTTATGATACTCACTGCTGCAGCTGAGCCAAAATGCTGGCAAATGAGTAACAAACCGGTTTTATTTATATACACATAGACACACTTAATTTAGTATCCTTGTTATATCTTCTTACATAAATTATCTCTGAATGAAAAAAAAAAAAAAGCAGAAAATTCCCAGTGAACATTCATGGTTTTCATCTGTCACTACTGGAGACAAATGATAAGACTCTGAAACTGATAAGCCCACACTGAAATTATTTGGAAAAGGATGGGTTTTTTTGAATTTGCCTTGTCACTCAAAACAAGCTGAACCATTACATCTGCAGCAGTGGAAGGATGGTGGAGAAGAGCCTTAATGCAACCTCTGATTGGTAGTTACTGAGCATTCACAATCACTGAAATTTTATAATTTTAGAATATTTGGTCATTGTTTTTCCATAGTTCTAAAAATACAGAACTTCACAGCATGGCAAAGGAGTACGTGCCTACTGAATTTTCATTTCACAGACAAACTGTTTGTGTTATTCACAAAAGAAATCCTGAAATGACTAATTTGTAATCCGTGCTCCAAGCATACTTACAGCTCGCAGAACGGAGTTTTATGAAACTAGACCAATAAGATATTTCTGGGTTCCTATGGTCTTGCTTATGGATGTTTTGACTGACACTATCTTGGCAAATACATTCCTGCTATTAACAATGGAAAAAAATTAACTGAAGCAGCATGATACGTATTTAATAAACATACAGAATCCCTACATATACATCTGTATTTCCCATACTTTGAATGTTATCCATCATTCAGAAACATTAAAAAGGCAGGTTCGTACCCAGAGGCTGTACACCAGACATGCTGCAGTAGAACTCCTAAGTATTCAGAACTCATGCGATTTGTATTAAGCAATCAAATCACACCCTCTTTCCCATAACTCCATCCATAACACTAATATGCCACCTTGCACAGCATTAGCTGTGCAGCTTGCTGCACTATGCAACCGTGAAAAATTATCCAGCGGCCGAGAAACAAATTCACAAAAACCAGAACCTGCAAATAACTGAATACAATGACATAATAGCCATCCATCAACAAGGAAAAACCTAGAAGTATGACAGCCATAATGAGTGTGATTGCTTGTACTCAGTGTGAAGTAAACTCGTGAAATATTCATTCAACTGAAATATTGTCTATTAAATCCGGAGAAATTAAAAGAAGGCAGGGCTGGGTAAAATTCTTTTCTCTGCTGAAGCTGTGGGACTATCTTTTCGGTAATAATGAATGACAAAATATAGCTGTAGAATACTACTATTTATCTGCAATTTAGACTAAGATACTAGAGGGAATGACCATCAAAGTAAAATAAGAATGCTTTTCAGATTGCTGTTTACCCTTCATGGGGTTTAGATTCAACCAATTCAGATATCCAATATCTGGGCAAAAATTATGTATTCATTTTATATGTAGAAAAAGTGTAAATATCTCAACAGAATTTGGAATAGAGAGGGGGTCTGCTTGAGCCATCACTCAGACAAATTCAGAGCTGTCTTAAGTAGTGCTGGAAAGTTACACATCCCTGAAGTGATGTAAATGTTCTTTATATCACAGAGCCCAGACATGTCAGGAGAACAACCAACAGAAAAGAGCAGAAAGCAATAAAATGGCTTTTCCTTGCATGACTTTAAAATCTCTTGTTGACTGTGTTTCCTGCTAAGGTTTTGTCCTTCTGTCCCTCAAGATGCAAATTACATCAGCTTAATGAAGTGTAACTTATATTTTCATTTAAATCCATTATGAACCCTCCTCAATATGTATTATATAAATAGATTTGCCTCTTTGGCATCACCTTGGAAAATCTCCAGTTTTATGGACAAAACCAAATCATCTGATTCTAAGTTTCTTTGTACTCAGGGATAGATCTTCAGTGTCTTTAGAGTCATGTTATGGGAAACATGGACTTCTGATGCTTTTGGAGCAGACATTCAAAAATCACTATTATGGCTCTCCTAAGCTGTCAGCACCATTGCCATAGATCTTCGAAAACATGTTTCAAAGGGATTCATTTAAAAAAAGCATTAAGGCATTTTGGGCTGTCAAATCGTACTTTGTAAATCTCATGCTTGCATCTGATATGGTTGCTATTAAGATGTCTCTTTATCTGAGGGTGAAGCTCTTTGCACTTAATATGGTCTAGATTTAAACCACAACACAAACAGTGGAAAGTCTGTTAGTGATGGCTATTTCCAGTCCCAGCCCTGTCTTCTTCAGCTCTAAGTTACACTGAAACATCCTAAGAGCTCACTAGTCTAGGCACCACATCCTCAACCGAGGAGGTGACTTGGGAACAGCAATTTCTTAAACTCGGATTTCACAATGATTGGCAAACAACACCTGTTTAAAACCTCAGTTAATTTTCCAAAAGACATTCATATATTGAGAGATTTCAGATAAATGTAGTGTTAAAAGTCATGGAATCTAATACTTCTCAAAGAATTTAACTGAAAATACTGAAATGTCACTACTTCTTAAAGTCAAGGCACTCATTTAAGGCTCAATTAAAACTGTAGAGAAACGGTAAAGTAAATAACAGGTCCTACTCAAATTCTGTCTGAAGACTGGCTCTCCTCTGCCTTTATCTCTAGCAGCAACAACGTAGAAAACAGTTCAAGACACTTTCCAAAAATGAGATCTTTTGACATTTATATGATGAAAAATGCCTTTCTAACGGGAGGGGAAAAAATGATGGAAAATGATGGAAAACTAGGCCATACAAAACACCTATTTTAGGGGGTTATGCAGACAATAAAGAAAACTAAGCCTATGTAGCATGTCAAGCAACTGAAATACCGCCACCTCCAATACTGACCTGTCACCCAGGACTGAAAGTTTGCTACAAGAAAGCAAGCCTAGATTCAGTGGTAGTTGTTCCATTCATCCAAACTGCGGCTGCCTGTGCTAAAGCAACTCACAACAGCAGCCAGGCTGCTGCAATTTTTTGTGGCAGGTAAGACACCTAGAATTTACTAAATTAACTGGGAATGCCAAAAGCACAAGGAAGCCCCGCTGATATCCCCTAACCAGCAGCTGGGAGGAAAGCCAGTGGAACAGTTATCATGGCACTTCTACATCATCACAGTATTTTCCTGCACTGATGTTATTTCACTGTTGCAGTTCACATAGTTTGGGGTTGATCTGGGCTGCTCCCATGCAGAAGATAATGCACTAAGTGCTGCACTGTACTGTCTTCAGAAAGACACGCAAGATACTAATGTCTGCAGTTACTTCTGTGAAGTGTCAGCTCCATGAAAACCTAGAAATTTGATAGGGGAAATGCGACTGATGTTCATGAGTCAGAAAATAAGCAAGATGAGACTTTACCCACGTAGCACAAAATTAAAAGTTAATGCTGGATCCTTAATACATTTTGGGAAGATATCTGAAAATCAAAAGATACATAGATGAGGATGAGATGCATAGAGTAGTAAACTATAAGGTAAAGCAAATTTTGAGACCCCGAAAGATCAGGTTTACATTATACACAGATAGCAACAGCACATGTAATAAACACAGCAGTACCCAAACAAAATCTACACAGATACCACAGCACATGTAATAAACACAGCAGTACCCAAATAAAAGTCTTACAATTCAAATCACTTTTTTAAAAAAGAATGTCACATTTTCAGATCTTAAAATATATCCATTGGGGAAAAGTTTTTCTCAAGTTAACATTTTCAATACAATGAGAGACATTAGCTATGACCTTTTGGAATAAAAATGTTTAGTGAGAGGTGATTGACTTCATAAAAAGCATCCAGGTACATACCATGACATAAGAAATCCTCTTACTACATACTGATACTAACAACTGAAAATAACTCATTTAGAAACAGTAACTCCAATCAAATGAACAGAGGCATCTCTATGCCTTCTGAAAGAGAAAAAATTCTGCCTTTTCTTATCTTGATAATTCAGTTGATTGGTTATATATCAGCTCTATACAGGTAAAATATTAAGTCTGTAATTCTAGAAAACTGATAGAGACTGACATTATTTGAGCACTATAATTCACAAGGAATTCTCCAACTTACCATGGAGGTATTTTATTTATTCAAAATTTCAGTAGGAGGGAGAATTCTTTCTCTATAACCATCAAAAATGACAGGAAAGTGCCAGGAAATTATATATTAGCTGCATACTTTAAATTTAACTAAGCAAAACCACAATATCATGTTTTTCTCCTGAGCTCTGGAACGAATGCAACTGCTAGCTAGATAACTCCATCCAACTGCTAGCTAGATAAAATTGTTTTACCAGACCAGGACAATATGTCCCTACCAAGCAAATAATCAACCTGAATATCAAGAATTTCAATGTTTGCTGCAACACCTTGCTCAAGAGAGACAAATCACGCAGAGGAAATAAAACCACAACATTTACAAAATTATCAAATCAAGGCTGTTATTTGTTAGGGCATGTAAGTGGCACTTTTCCAGAATGGCTATTCTATTTCACAGTTCAGCTTGCTATCCATAACCACATAAGCACCGTTTGTGCTTTATTCACGCCTCTTTTCACGTACAAAAAAACCCAATGAATAGTCTCAGACTCTTAGATGTCTCTCTCTCCTCTCCCCCAGAATCCTGGCAAGCTAACTCCCAACACAGATTTTTTTATTTACATAAGCATATTTTAAGAATATTTTCTAAATAAGTATCCTTGTAAAACCAATTCCTACCAATTAGGTAAAGAGAGAATGCCTGGATCTATAAATCCTGTTAGGTGGATAAACCCCTCTAAATCTTCTCCTCATTTCCTCCCCATGTCTGATGCTACTGTTGTGCATTTTTTGGTAAGATAATGTGCACTCTTCTGAAAATTAAAAAAAAAAGTTTTGAAAATAAAGCATTATTTAAAACTATAATATGTATGTCTATAATCACTGAGTGTTTTTACAATGTTCATATATATTCAGATCCTCTTGTTACTTGGTTTTAACTCAAGGCGTAATTTATCTGTTTCCTACTAATCTACACCATTGACTTCAGCAGGAATATTCCACATTGCAAAACAAAGAGAACAAAACTAGACTTTGAGAGCACAATTGTGCCCTTAGTACAGCTGTCTTCTTCAGCAGAGAGGGTTCCCCAAAACTGTGCCTACACAAAGCGCTGAGCAATCTCCAGATTGTCTAGCTTCTGTACTAAAGAATTTCTCTCAGCCTCTTACAAAGGACTCGATTCTTCCTCCATCTCACACAGAGAACAAATCTACTCTACAAGTGGTCCCATGATTCAAATCAGCGGACCAATATCTCAATCCTGCAACTGACAGCAACAAATGTGCAGGCTCTTAGTTCCCACTGAGCAGTGCCCCGCTCTCTCCCAAGCCTCGTTTCTCACTGTCTGCTGTCAACTACAGGACTGAACCCTTGTTCTGCAAGCAGCCTCTTGTTGCACAAAGATGGCTTGGAGACTTCATTGCTACCTGACAGGAGGTGTAGTACAGCAACTGAAAGACAATATGTGATGAAAGAAACGTATTCAGCACCAAATTGATGCTTTGCCCTTCCCTTGAATACTAACTCAACTGAGATGCTAATTTGCCCTTAGCAAAAGCATTCGACTATCATGTATTTTCAAGATCTTGTACACACAGGACTTCAGAGGCTTTATTTCCTCAAATGTCTATGTTTTTCACTAACATAAATTGGAATACACAGTTAAGTGTGGCAAATTAACAGCTAGTAGCAGCAAATGAAGTCTTACACTGATATAGTTTGGAATACGATTATGCCATCAGAACTTCAGGGCTTTGGTTTACAGCTCAAGCATTCTCAGTGAACACCAAATGCTACATTAGGTTAAATAGGTGTGCTGGTCTTGGCTGGGACAGTTAATTTTCTTTATAGTAACTAGAGAGGGCTGTGTTTTGGATTTGTGCTGGCAACAGTGTTGATAACACAGGGGTGTTTTAGTCACTACTGAGCAGCACTTGCCCTTCAAACCCCCCCATCAGTGAGTGGGCTGGGGCCGCACAAGCAGTTGGGAGGGGACACAGCTGGGACAGCTGACCCCAACTGACCAAAGGGTATTCCATAGCATATGGCGTCATGCTCAGTATAAAAAGCTGGAGGAAGAAGAAGGAAGGGGGGCGGGAAATGTTTGGAGTGATGGTGTTTGTCTTCCCAAGTAACCGTTTCTCATGATGGAGCCTGGCTTTCCTGGAGATGGCTGAGCATCTGCCTGCCCATGGGAAGTGGTCAATGAATCCCTTGTTCTGCTTTGCTCATGTGCACAACTTTTGTTTTACTTAACAAATTGTCTTTAGCTCTACCCAGGGGTTTCTTACTTTTACTCTTCTGATTCTCTCCCCCATCCCATCAGGGGTGGAGTTAGTGAGCGCCTGGGAGGTGCTTAGTTGTGTATCTGCACAGAGAAGGTTACCAGAATTAGCAGAAATCAAATAGTGCCATTACAGCGTTTCTGTGGAATATAAATTTTGGCTGAGACACAAAATTCTCCACAGTAGATTTGTTGGGTGATATGCACTCCTTCAACGTTAAAGAAATTAATTTTATACAAAAGATGCATCCTCTAATTTAAAAGCAAAGGCTACTGTCCGAAAGATTTTATACACATGACTTGCAACAACGTTCACGTGCAATACCGATACGATGTACTACTGTGGAAACCATTAACGCTCTGAGAAAGAAGAAAATACCAAAAAAGACCAACATCAGGTTAGTCACCACAGGTTCACCGTCTGTTCAGTGCAGAAATGCAGTTTCCTGAAGTGGATAATCTGAGTATCTACATTTAGCTCTCACATTTAACTTTGCCCTGGAGGAGTCCAGTTCTCTCCAGATACTAGAGAGTGAGGTCACAGAAGTTAAGAGCTAGCTGAAGTCACATTTTGTACTTATTTCCTAAATCACATTCAACAATTCTCATGATCCTCATGATGCAAAAGCAACCTCTAATAATTTTCAGGATTCCCACCAAAGACAAATAAGAACAAGAACATGGGGGAAAAAAGGTAACTATTACACTGCAGGCAATTTCTGAAGTGCCATAGCAAAGAAATCTACATCACACTGACTCAGAAATATCCTCTGGACTGATACTTTAAAAGGAATAAACTTTTCAAGAATAATTTCTCCGAATTTCTGTGTTACATACTTCAGAATTTTTCACTTATGCTCACAATATTTTTCTGGAAAGTATTAATAAGATCAAACGTCTCAGGACCATTTAGACTTGAATGTAGATGAATTTATATCTTGCTAACTGAAATTAGAGCTACATTATTGAATAACTGTAATTAAATTAATTTTAAATAAAATAAATAATGCATTCAATTGCATAATTAAACCAATTTCTCAAAATAATTGTTTCCTCTTTTGTGACTACCATTATCAGATATATCACTGTGAGTTCTCCTCTGTTGTTATCAGCCAATTATTCCAATTCAGTACCAATTAATCTTTTGATTTTTGACCCATCCTGACTTGAAGCAAAAAATTAAGTAACATTCGGTAGTATCTTCAGAACTACCTAAATGATTTGGAAAAGTCTTACTGAAATCAATGGGATTTAAGCTGAGTTACTTGAGGGCTTCTGAAAATTTGACTGTGAATATCTAACAATGCATACCTACAGCTGAAAGTGAATTGTGGAGGCACCCAAGTTACACAAACACAGCGTATGAAACAAAACCTGACTGAAAATCTGGTCAGCAAAACTTTGTGTAATGGTTAATATGGCAAGGCTGACCTCATTCTTTCACTAAGACTAAATTATTATTGAGTATTCTGATGATTTGAAAGTATTTAGTATTTTTACTTCACTCATTCAAAACGAAACCACATTTTCAGAATGTCAATAACAGCCAAAAAGCTAAACTTTCTGATAGACAGACTACTAAAATGGAAATAGATGCAAGATACAATCACTTTTTTACAGTTTCCCTTACTTCTTATGGATATTTTTGGAAGAAAATTTTTATGAAAACTGGATGCTTTTATGCTTCTATAAAGCACTTGATTTTCCACAAGGCTGGGCCCCTATTACCAAATTTTTCCTCTTTCCTTTTCACATTTTTATTACATGGAAGTTGAGGAGTGTTAACTCAGTAAAATGTTAAGCTAAACACACACATGCACACAAAATTTAATTTTTGCTGTGTTAAAAACCATATGCAGAAATCATTAAAAAGGAGGAATTTCATTATCAGATAAAAACATGCAACTGGAAGGTTGTGAATAATCACATGGGTACACATTTCTTCACTAAGGACCGGGAAAACTGTAAGATGCTAAAACCCCATCTGTCTCAGAAGATTAAACTGACATGCCACCATGACTACTTTTCCCCTTGTCAGAGATATGCAGATCTACTCATCCTACCTTGCTCTAAGGACTGACCAAATCTTTGTGGCAGAGAGCTGAAGAGAAGTGGTGGGATGTCCTTTTATGATCCATGAATATCAAAACAAAGCAAACTGAATTGGCCACGTGAGCTGAGACTGAGTGCAAATATCATAACATCACCAAACACCAGCATCTTGCTCCTCATCCTGTCTGCTGAGTGACTTATCTATGCAAAAAGATTTATACCGCTATACTGTTCCCACTGAAGTTCTCTTAGAATGCTTATACTAAAGATGTGTTTATTTTTTATTATACCTTTTCATATTGAAAGTAAACAACCTTATCTGCAACCCTCTATGGAATGAGAATTGCAGTGTGGCAAAACCAGCTACAATTGGTACACCATTGGCTTTCATACCCCTGACCATCAGAGCTAGTGCAATTCTATCTTCTTGAAATCAAACAAGACGTTATAGTAGACTGCAAACACTAGGCCATCACATTATTTACTACTAATTAAAATAATGCTCCCATTTTGTTCAGCACAGCAAGCTTACAGTACATGGGTGGTAAGTGGTTCTTCTCAGCATGTGTTGACTACGAGATGCATTTCGAAAACAAATTTTAATTAAAATGAGCATTTCTCAGCTGTTGAAAAGGAAAGAAGGTAATAAGGGATGTAAAAAGCTCTAAAACATCTTCTAGCTTAATTTAAATGTCATTTAAAAATTAAAATGAACTTTACAGACACATATACTAGAATTTGCATATGATGCACACCTTCAATTATATGGAATTCCAGATTTTGAAAGCAAGTAACTACATCAGAAACACTACAATAAAAGCAGATCGATTTGTCACATGTACTTTATTCACTTAGCAGGAGAAGCCTGCATTGTCAGGTATCTATGCATCCTTACGAAATTCTGACCATACTTGACACTGCACTCAGAACCATTTTGTGGTGTATTTTCGGGAGGATGCTATCTCAGTACTGTTTTGCTGGAAAACAGGGAGTGATATTTTTCAGCAGACTCCCACCCTGCTGATTACTAAAGGGGCAGATTTTAGAGCAGGAAGGGATCTGGGGATTCTTATGGCATGAGGTTTTCCTACTCCGATGAATAAACAAGTACAGCAGCCTCTGAGATGGTGGAGCTGCCTATGTCTTCAAGACTAATAACAACAGAAAACAGATTTCATAGATGAAGGCACTGACTGTATGACCCCAGACAAGTTGCTTGGGGCCAGATTCCGATTCAAGTTATGCAGCTCTGGGTCACTGGCCTAATTGTTCCAATGCTCTTCATCTAACACAGTGTAACTGACGGTCTTAATCTTGTACTGCTTTTAATATTAACTGCATAGTAGAGGAGTGGCCTTTCATGATTTGTGTTTTCACATGTCACTAAACAAAAGAGAGTCAAACAAACACTTTCATTTCAGTTTATTACCGTGAACTTCATGCTCATACTTGTTTACCTCATTCTTATTTGGCTGGCAACAGCTTGTGCCATTTATCATAGCTGTGTCTTAATCAAAACCAAAAATGTGTTCTCTACTTCAAGTTAAGTCATGTGAGTTCAAATCTAGCAAAGAGCAGCAACCTTGTATTCACATGAGCTTTTATTTGACCTGCCAACTTGTCTGAAAACTGCAACCGCCTTAATCACACAAGGATTTTCATTTAAAACCCAGTTTTCTTTCAAGCAAAGGGAAGCCCAGAGAGAAAGGCAAAACTCATCACTTGAAGGGCAGCAGGAAGAACTCAGGGCTGGGGAATACACTTTTACTAAGCATTTTTTTCTTGAGAAAGTAGGGTGCTCAGCATGAGTAGGCTTCTGTAATTCACTGAATACCCTCCTGCCAGTCTGCAGCATGAATGAGCATTTCTCTACTTCAGCGCACTGGTAATTGCTGTGTGCTCTTCGTACAGATCTCTGGTAAGGAATAGGATTTGGCTCTGTTTTACATCAGTTTGTGCTTTTTAACTGTGATTTGAAATGTATTATAAATTCACAGTAGCTTAGGAAATTCTACTCTGTAACGTACTAATTCTTTTTTAAATTTAATTTTAATGCAAGTTTCAGACTTTCTATCAGACCCTGACAAATGAAGGATTAAGGGGTTTTGAGAGCCCTTTTTGGCAGGACCTGAAGTTGTTCTGTTTTGTTTTGTTTTTAGGTGGTTTCCTAGGGCAACGAAACATAGTCAAGGTCTTTGGATGTGAGTCTGCCACTGGTTAACTGCTACTAACTTTTGAACCTGTGACAAGTGTAGAGAGCTCATACATAATTCAGGTTGCTGCCAGTTCCATTAAAGCAGGCAAGCATGCAGAAATGAGAGAGGATCCTGTTGAATACTGCCTATCAAGAGGAAGGCTACCATGAGTTCAAGCTTTTCATAGATACTGGAGTATGAAAATGACACAGCTATGAATACTGTAGTCAGAAGAAATCTTTAAGCAGAGTTTTTGCCATGTTAGAATTCACCCCTCACTCAGACATGGGATAGCATATAGACTGTATGGGTTTATTAAAAGTCTTGACTTGGGCTCATCATTTTCTTGTCCTGATGGCATTTGTAACAGGTGTCTCACGAAGATTCTCTAAAGAAGATGGTCTAATGAAGAAGAGAAAGCTCAAACTGAAGTTTTGATGTAATTAAGTTAAAAGAAACCTATAACAATTCTGAACCATCAGAATTAGATCCACTGGAATGCCATGGTCCTCAATAGTTCCAGAAATATTTTTTTTTAAAGGAACAGCTCAATTGGATATTTTAAATACTTTCCATTACAAAGACTTCTGTAGTCTTATAATTCAGACTATCAAACAGCCATTGGATCATAAAAAGTTATCAATCATGATCATGATCATGCTAACACAAAATTGAATGATCACCTACAGAGTTAATTTAAAATAATTCATATTTAGATTCATTTTTTCATCTTTTAGATTTGCAGCATTCAAAAACATCCCAAGTAACTCTTTCCAACTCACACTCCCTACTATAAGGGCTAAATGTAACAAGCATAACAAGATACACTGAAGAATTTTGTTTCACTCTGTGGCTTCCATCTCAAGTGCTACACAACTGCATTAGGGCTGACTGCCTCACCAGACAGCCTTGGTGGTTTGCTGATGGTTTGCTCAAGGAAGCAACCCAGAAACCAGCTGAACATTACAGAATACACGAAAAAAAGAAGGAGGAGAACCAGTATTTTATTTTTCACATACGGGACCTGATTCTGTCTTCCCTATATTTGTACAGTTATGAGAAAGCAGAGAGTACCAGACATTACCAGTCTGTACCAGACAGTACCAGAGTACCAGTACCAGAGTACTAACCTATTACATAGGTCATGCTGGAATACCTGGCTACCTGATGTGTCACAAAACTTGAAATTAAACTTTCATGCTCTAGAAAGGCTGCTATACCATAAATCAAGTATGATTTAAGAACTCCATGCTTCCTAAACAGAGTGACAAAGTGGAGTACAGAAGCAACATATTCCACGGGTCGAGGTTCCAAAGCATGGTACAGAGCAGCTGACAGAGGAAACAAAGAAATGTACCTGGAGCTTCAGGTGCCTCCATCCGGCAGAGAAGAGAAAGCAACCCCTACACATTGGCAGATGTGAGACAATCCCAATAAATTGCGTATGAAGTCTTAGTGCTCAAACTTGTCCTTTCATGAAGGGTAAGCTGGTAGCTGTGTCACCAGAGAACAGGCAACACTGGCTAAAATTCCAGGATGTTTCACACAAGACAGACAGAAATTCTCCATGATACAACGGATTCAGTGATCAGACAGGCTTGAGGATTTTCAGTTCCTGTGATTAGAGATATACCTTGAAATTCCATTGAAAGCGTAAAGGCTAGAACTTCGTCAGAAACATTAACGCTCTAAAAGCCACATTTACTGCTGAACATTTATATTAAATTACTAGCATAATTCCATCATAAAAGTGTAAGTGCATAATATTTACTTTATGTCATCAGATGCACCTTAGTGGCATTAAAATACAATCTGCTGCACACTCTGTTCTAAATTTTATCCCTTAGTTTATATAAAGTCATGTATAATTTCCCTTTACATAAGTTGGATTAAAAAGACCAACGACATAGCATGAATCACTCCACTGATATTTGTATACTAGTACTTATGGCTGGTCAAGATTGAAAGAGCCTTTTAACATCTTTTTATCCTGCTGATTTTTAAGGCCATATGTGCTCAACTATGACTACACATAGAAGTGAACTGCAAAAAACCCCAACAGAATAATCTTTTAAAAATGTTATTTCTAGCCCAAAACTAAAGGTAGATGAAATCCAAACAAATTACAACTTAAAGAGAGAAATTCCAAATTAGATGCCTATCTGTATGAAATAAGATAGGATACACACAATAACTGTATTTTCCTAACTTTTGTTGTAAGATCTAAATCATGCCATGTTGCGAACGCAAATTTGTTTTTACACAAAGTCTTACTGTAGCCAATGGAACAGCTCAGGGAATAAATTTATGGGATGCCTCTGACAATTGCAAACTGCAGAATTCTCCTAATGAGAGTGCATTGATATACAAAGCTTAACATGGGAATTCCCCAAACTACGCCTCTCCTAGAGCTGCCAGCTGTGTCTGACTTAACACTATTGAAAAAATAAACCCCAGATGCCACTCCATACTTGGAACTAAGAAAGAGTGTGAGTCTGATAATACTTCCTGCCATTGTGCAGGAACAAAAGAGTAACACCAAACTAGTTTTAAGGTTTCCTCTTTTTGGCAGCAGCTAGAACTGTCAAGGCTCAGAGAAACTGTTGTTAAGTTGTAAAAACAGTATAGGTAATCATTGTTTTTAAAAACATCCATGCAAAACAGCTTGTTCATTCAAGCATAAATAAAACAAGAACACTGTGAAAACAATAAAATAAAACTGATTAATGATTCAACTACAAACACCACTGTGAAAACTGATCCAACTATAAACACTAAAACAAATTCTAAGCAAACCTTCTGTGCTGAAAGCAGCATTTTCAAGGTCAAACAAAGGGTGCTCCACTGTATAACAAAACCCAGTGGGGAAACCACAGAACATGGTCCTGGAGCAGAGCTTTCTTTAGTTACAACATTGTAAACCTTGCATTTGTTCATATTTTCCTCCAACAGTGACATATTTTTTCCATGTATCTGTATCAGGTTTGCATGACAAGATTTTGGTAGCAGGGGGGCTACAGGAATGGCTTCTCCGAGAAGCTGCTAGAAGCTTCCCCCACATCTGACAGAGTCAATACCACTGACTTCAAGACAGACCCACCACTGGCCAAGGCCAGCCCCATCAGCAATGGTGGTAGTGCCTCTGGGATAACGTATTTAAGAAGAGGAGGTAGGAGTGAGAATATATGAGAGAAACAACTCTGTAGACACCAAGATCATGGAAGAAGGAGGGGGAGGAGATGCTCCAGGCACCCGAGCACCCGTGGTGCAGACCATGGTGAAGCTGGATGTCCCGCTGCAGCCCATAGGGGGTCCATGGCGGAGCAGATCTGCACCTGCAGCCCAGGGAGGACCCCATGCCAGAGCAGGTGGATATTTGAAGGCTCATGGAGAGCCCGCAATGGAGCAGGCTCCTCTCAGGACTTGTGGACTGTGGAGAGAGGAGTCTGCACTGCACCAGGTTTGCTGGCAGGACTTATGACCCGATGGGGGACCCATGCTGAAGCAGTCAGTTCCTGAAGGACCGTGGCCCATGGGAAGGACTCAGAGAAGTTTGTGGAACACTGTTTCCTATGAGAGGGACCCCACACTGCAGCAGGGCAAGAGTGCGAGGAGTCCTCCTATGAGAAGAAAGCAGCAGCAGAGACAGTGTTTGATGAACTGACCGCAGGGAGGAGGTAGACAAAATTGGGAGTGAAGTTGAACCTGGGCAGAAGGAAGGGGTGGAAGGAAGGTGTTTTAAGATTTAGTTTTTATTTTACACTACTCTGATGTGATTGATAATAAATTAAACTAATTTCCCCAAGTCAAGTCTATTTTGCCCATGACAGGAATCGGTGAATGATCTCTCTCTGTCCTTATCTCAACCCATGAGCCTTTTGTTATATTTTCTCTCCTCTGTCCAGCTGAGAAATGGAGTGACAGAGCAGCTTTGGTGGGCACCTGGGTCAGCCCACCACAGTATCATGTATTGGCAATGTTAGTATTACTTTTTCAGACATGTTTATAAATTTTTGAAGTAAGTAGCCTGCAAGTAAAATGCTTAAAACTTCTATCAAAAGAGAAAAAACATAGTGGATGATTCTGGGCTGTGTTCAGCCAGGATTAAATATAGCCTTCCAGGTCACATATAGCACAAAAGGCCATGCATGCTGGCAGCACAGCAGAGGTACCTACTGTACCAAGTAGACTGAGAAAAACAAACCTGGACTGCAAGGACTTTTAAAGATTACATCCTAAATTGTGGTTAAAGATGCTAGCTCTACTTTAGCAGCACAAAGGGAACCGAAAACTACCTTATTCAGAAAAGCCACGGCCTCCAAACCTGCTATATAGATGCCACAAATAATAAAAGGTGGAGAAAATCACAAGGAATTGGTAAAGGAGGAGATCTTTCTAGATGTTGAAGGAAAAAAAATGGAAAATTAATGAGGCAGAGAAGTCCCAGAAGGAAAATTCAAGGTCAGGAAGATAAGCTTCAGCAAGCCTTTGGAGGCAATTGAACACAAGGATGCCTGACTGGAACCCATTCAAAAATGAATGATGGAATACTACAGAACTCTAAATAAGAATGTGGAATAGTCTCTCCTCCCCCAGCCTCACATGACAAAAGCAATATTCTGCTCGTTCTAGAAGGCATGGCTCTGGGAGCAAGGACCTCACCGGAAAGCTGCTGTAAAAGCTGAAGTGGCCTGTAGGGCAGACCCTGATCTAGACTATACAGGCATAACTAGTGGGCAAACAGCATTTTGGGAGAAGCAAGCTCAGAACACAGTTTACCAGAGGTGGCAGGGCCATCAGATCAGTAGTCTGAGAAGAAAACTGCTCCATCTATCTTAAGATGGAAGATGAAACAGATGGAAAGGATACTAATGGCTTATCTCCTACTCAAGAAAAACAGGGTTTGTCTTTGAGATTTGCAGAAGACATACAAAATTTTAAGTGAGGAGTTGGCGTGGCATTCCTGCCTCTCAAATGCTGCAGGGAATAGAATTTCTCTTCCTTAAATGATTCCTCCTGCCATTATACTTATTAAGAACTACTGATCTGCAGGGCTGCACACTGGCTGGCAGAGATGAGATTGCTACACGGCAAAACAGCATAAGGAGTGCAGGTGTCTCTTGGGCTACCATAGAGCCTGTGGCTAGTTCCAAGCTAAATAAGGATCTTTATGAATGATCTGGAAAGAAATATCACATTTCTGTATTGCAGACAACATTAAAACAGAAGGAGCTGCAAGAGCGAGATGGCTTATAAACAAAGGCAGAAAATGATAAAATGGATTCTGTTACAGAATAAATAAAAGAATGTGTCTGGGAACTATAATCTGAAACAAACACAAAGAAGAAGGGACATGCATGGGAGACAGTAATGTTTAAAAGCCTTAATTATAACAATTAGTAGAAATTAACTACAAAGCCCACATTCTATATTTGAGTTTCAACCTAGCAATATCAGTGTACTGCACCAGGAGAGAACAGTGCTTCTGTAAGTGAATCTGGCATAATTACACATCAAGGATTTTGGTAGCTTTGTAAAAGATCTAGAAAATTTCAGTGAAGAATAATTGAATCAATAGGGGCACAGATAGAATACCAGGCAAGATTTAAATCGCTGGTTATTGCCAGTTAAAATAGTTAATAATCAATTGCACAGATTTGAGGCATAAAGCTCTAAAAGAAGATGAGGAGGGATGAAGAAAGAAGGAAAATAACTCTCAGAATCAAAGAATATAAAGGAAGAATGGAGATGACTACATTTCTTGACACAGGAATTTTGAAGAGTCAGTTTCTAGCAAAGCCTCCCTAGTTATTAGTGTTGTCATTGCTTAAGATAGAAAACAAGACAGGATAAAACACAACCGTGAGCTGAAGTGAAAGACAAGCAAATCACTAGTGTTCTTCTCTTCCACAATTTTAAAGATCGTTTATGAATACTAAAAAATAGTTGCTTAGCTCCATTTAGTATTTTTTCTGTGTCCTAACAGTAAGGAATATAACATGTGAAAATCTTCATCTCTGGTATGAATATAAAGCTAAAACCATAAGAAGTACTTTTCTTTGCAACAAGAGAGCTTTTGAAGCCATGTACTAGATTTTAGCTCCTACCTGAAGCAGCATTATTCCTTGTCACAAACAAAAAAACCCCAAACAAAAACCCCACTATTTTTAAGTTCAGTCAGGTTAGATGGAATGTTATGGAAAAAATACATTTCTTAGTTGGCCATTCCATCATTCAAACCCTAGAAAAGTTTGCGTTTTGAAGAGACTGAATTTAAACCTCCAAACTTGCAGTTGGGGAAAGGAATAAAAGCAACAACAAACATGAGAGGAATAAAAACAATAAACATGCCTCGATCACAGTTTCAAGCACCTCTCCGTTATGCTGGGTACAAAAATATTATTTGTTTATTCCTATGCTCAGAACTCTCAGTGTTTATTTTTTTAAACAAAACAAAATAACAACAAAACCAACAACAACAAAATCCATTAAAAAAAAAATCAACCAAAACAAAAACAAAACCAAAATAAACCAAACCAAAACAAACACCCAAACCAACTATGCAAGTCCAACCATTCAGGACACGTAAGAATTACTGTGAAAATTGGATCTCTCAGTTGTCCTTCGTGTGAGATTCC
The DNA here is from genome assembly GCA_013399365.1 of Pampusana beccarii. Taxonomy (NCBI): domain Eukaryota; kingdom Metazoa; phylum Chordata; class Aves; order Columbiformes; family Columbidae; genus Pampusana; species Pampusana beccarii. The sequence continues at coordinate 601,442 of VWYH01007856.1, forward strand.
ACCTAGAAAATCGGTTTTTCCCCGTTTCTGAGACTTGCAGGATAAAATTTCAGAAATAGCAGCGATACTGCTCTATAATGCCAAAAAAGGGATTTGAAGAATGCATGCAGAGACTGCATGCTGCCACTTCATCCCTTCTGTTTGAAAGGCAAACGTATACATGATAGAAGCATGAAGACTCCCAGTTATAAACTCTAGAAATATCTTTTGGAATGCTTCAGCAAATCCAGCATAATAATAAACTTCTAAAATAAGAAAACATGAGACATGCTCAAATAACATGGAAAGCCACAGGTGCAAGTTGTTTACATAACACAGAAAGGACACCTTAGCTTGTTTGATGTAATGCTTTTACACAAGCTTGTTAGACTGAACAATTTTGATGGTGTCAAGTGTTTGAAAGATGATAAAATTGATTCATTAAACTGAAACTGTCCAAGACACTAATTCTGGTTCTGGTCCTGATACCCAAATACTATTCAAATACATGAAGTGAGCACAGAAAAAAAAAGCTTTAAAAGCACCTTAGTGACACTGCATAGTTTAAGTCATCAATAGTTAGAAAACACGAGAATGAAGCACACTTGAATAACCTTAAATTGTCTCCTTTGTTTGTTCAGATTATGTTATAGTCTTTAACTACATGATTACATACTATTTTTTCCACAAAAATTCTGACTCATTCAGCATACATAATGAATAGTGCGTGAATAATGAACTATTTTTCTTGTAACAGCAATTCGCTATTGTTCAGTGTGTAGTCCCAGGACTTATTTGCTACACATTATTCATATTCTTCTCTGAAGACAAAATTATGAATTTCCTTATGGATTTTTCCATGTACCTCAAGGGTTTTCCAGGCTACTACAGTGCCTGGCTGCTTAACAAACGATCATTAGTTTATTTTGAAAACATCTCTGTGAGGAGAGGCAATAATACTGCTTCCATTTTACACACGGAAAACTGAGGCACAGAGAAGTTAAAAGACGGTTCCTGACTTTCAGTGCCTGTTCAGGGCAGTTAACACCTCTTTTCTCAAAGCATTTGCACTGTACTTTGCCCTACTCTCACTGAAGTCACCTGCAGCTGTTGACTCTCAGCACCTCGAAGCCCTGACACCATGGTACCGGGATCAAGCATTCAGAAAAGGAAAAACACAAGTAGCAGACCCCTTTGAAAAATAGGTAGCTCTTGCTCAGTTCCGCGCAGGAAGTCTAGAACAGACTTCAGGATAGAACTAAACTTATCTCTCCTTTCTTTCTTCCCCCACCTTGCTTACAATATGCCATTCTGCTTCCCCAGTATTCACCATACAACATAAACATCCCAACACCACACCGGTTCTGCACAGAGGATCAAACTTTCACTATTTCTTAGCTTTGAGTGCTTAACTTGGTAATCTTAATAGTCTATTATACGTCTGCGATTCATTGGGTTTTACAAAACGGCAACAACAACAACAAAATACACCTGTGGCTTCATATCAGTTCTCAGATGGGTAACCTGCAGTGCTGGAACATGTAGGTGCATAGCAAGAGGCACAGATGCTACCATTTGAGCTAAGGGGCCAACCATCAGTCATACCAGCCTGCCACTGCCAGCCTTCACACAAATCAGCACCGAAAACGGATGTCACACTTTGTCAGTGGATTTTAGACCTCTTTGCTGGCAAATGGACAAAGAGAATTTGGTATCATGGGCTCAAGTGTGGCTTTGGAAGATGCCACATGCTGACACTCACTGACCTTTCTCTGGCTGCCACACCAAAACACAGCCACTTCAGCCCTGCACCTTGAACTTCTTCCTGTCCCATGCTTTCTTCTACTTCCCACTCACACTTCAGAAGGGCTGTTCTTCATTCTTCAGGCTGTCTTTTCAGTCCCAGTCTTTTTGCCCAGTAAGCCCTAGTTCCATTCCTTTTCTCCTAACCTCTGTGGTCAAAACTGTCCAGTTCCACCTCGCACATTCTTGTACTTTCTGTCTCTGCAGACACATACGCAGGTTTACTCTTCATAGTTTCCCAGTCCTCACTCTGTCCTCATTCATACAATTCATCTCATCTGAGTGAACAACCCCTCATCTTTTTTTCCAGTTTTACTTCCCTAGGTATCCTGCCTGAACTTGAATTACCTCCTTTGCTCCTCCATATTTTTCTCCTATTCTTATTCAGGGTCATTTCGCCCACTTCTGCCTTCCCATTCAATCTAATCCTCACAAGCATGCCCAACTTCTAAGTCTTTCCCTACTGCCTCAGTCTCTATTACCACCAAGCCCATAAACCTTCTGGGCCAGTTTTCTTGCCCCTCTCCCCAGCCCATGTCTCCCAAGTTCCAACACCCTCACTGAAGGTTTGTTGCTCTACTTTTCTCCTCTCCGCATTTTCATAGGTTTCTTCTGCCTCCCGGTTGTCCGTGCCGAGCACAAGGGCAGGGGAAGCAGATGCCAGTGTCACTGCTCTCACGCTGGCAGGACCCAGCAGCCCAAGTGCAGTCTCTGTAGGGGAAGCGCTGCCCAGCCACAGTGTCTAGCTCCCAGAAACTGAGCTGCTAAAATCTAAGAGAGTTGCTTCAAGCCTGCAAAAAGCACGTTTTTTTTCAAAGGCTTGTGATTTTCTGAACTTAGATACACTTTAATAGAATTGGCCTGCTCATGACTAAAAGGGCATCCATCTGCTAAAGGTTTAATCCCTAGGTAGGGCTAACACAAATTTTATGGAAAGGTCACCAGAATTTTTAGCAGATTAAACATTCTTTCCTGATCTAAGTTTAGAGTAAAATGGCTACAATATTGAAATATGGCAAAGGAAAGTAACAAACGATGCCCTTTTTCCTGTGCACAAAGTGAATTCAGCAGAGCTCTAAGGAACTACAACTTAGACTGTGCAACAGAATAATACTAAGCTGTGCTAGTAGACCCACCTAAAATAATGAGAAAAAATAATGCAAGATAGATTTGTAAATAACAGAGAAAGTTAAAAATAAGAGCTGATAATTAGCTTTATAATGTTGCATTCATTTTAAAATAATCTTACTAGGTGTTTTTATTGAAAAAATTGATCTTCAAAATGTATCACTTGTTTTCATTTGATATTTGTAAGTTTTCTAAATGGTCCTGATTCATTAAAAGAGATGAAGATGTTTGCAAAACAACATTGAAAAAAAAAAACCACACAGAAAAAATCTAAAGAGGTATGAATTGTTGTTATATTATTAATTGCTCACTCCAATTTCTGGATTTCTGGCTCCCACATATACCTCCATAGGAGAAATAACCCAGTTTTCTGACTACTGAATGTATCAATATTAATTTGCTTATCTTAGAAAACAAGAAAAATGATTTGGTATCTGCATAAATATTCCATTATTGCTTATGTTTATACTACAGCACTGACTGCATTTCCAAATTAAGTGTGCTGCAGAATTTATTATAGTTGGATATATAATATTATAATTTTATTGGTTGCCTTTACAGCTACAACAGCTAAGAGATCAAGGACACTTTCAAAATGTGAAAATCTAGCATATTTTTAATTCACTATGGGTTATATATTGGTATTTACCACAAAACTTTGATTAACCTCAGTAATGCCAACATATCACCTCAATAACTATATCATTTACAACAAAGATACTCTAAAATAAATTGTAAGTATTGATAATATAAGTGCACGAATTAATCCCATGTACCCTATTAGGGATCTAAACATGTTGCATGTACATTTGCATGCCTGCCTAGAAAGATTAATGCCCTAGCCTTTGCTTGCTTGGTTTTTTGTTCCCATTAGAACAGGCTTTTTGATACATAAGTGCCACCTGTAGGAAATACTGAAGTATACTCAAGTGCAGTCTTGTGCTAGATTAGGCACTGAGTTGCATATTTTTACGTCACAAGTATAGGTGCCTCCTTCAGAAATTCAACCATCTATCGTAGGAAAGGATGATCCTATACAACAGTGGCTTACTTGATGAGATTAGTTTGTAAAGAAAGTTGTTGTTTTCCAGTGAAGCATATTCAAAAGGGAATTAAAATTAGAAATACTACATTTTCCCATCTGCTTGTCTGTATGACACTATTCCATAGAAACCGAGCAGTTCTTAACTACAGTGTGTTGAGCCAAGTAGAGTCTGCAATTATTAACGTGGAGTACTTCACTATAATTACTCAGAGTAGACTAATATGAAGGATTGCATGACTTATCTATTTTCATTTATCTCTACTATTAATAAAAAGAAATATACATGAAAATTGCCTTAACAAAAGAACAGTCTAGCCTCCAATACTACAAACATAGTTCAAGTTCTCTATGCAGTGAGTTAGACATGAGTGGACAGACGTGCATATTAGATCTTAATTCAAACTAAAAAAAAAACCAACCAACCAAACAAAAAAAAAAAAATCAAATCATTTCCAATGCAGTGATAAAAATAATTACTGAAAAGACTTTTCAATGTCTTGTCAATTTCTTGTATGTTTCAAGAAAAATAGCTCACAAAAATCCAGCATTTCAAACACCAAGTCTGCCCAGGTCAAAAAAGTGAAGTATTTTTTCACAACTAATTTGTAAAAAAAAACGAGAATGCCAGACTGACCATCACCAGTTATGCTCCAAAAATACACTCACAACAAGGAAATTGTTTCATTAATTCGACTGTACCATTCACTAACACAATATCTCCCCTCCACAGTGTATTTACCAGGTAACATATATTCCACATCCAAAGCACATTTTGCATCAAAAAATGAGAAGTTATTTTCGTTAATACTATATCAAATGAGAAGATGAGAATGATGCAGTGGATGAGCACAAATCGTGTGCCACTCTACAAGAAAATATTTTTTCATTGTCTATCAGTTTTGTCTGTTTAGTTTTGTTACTCATGGTTGTGCATAAATGATATCACCCTTTTCTACCACAGTCAGCTTTCAGTGTTGTTTCAAGCACATAAATTTGTTTTGGCTGTCCCTCACCACCACCTTACGTTTATCTGGTTGCTTCCACCCAGATCATCCTACATCTCCACACCAAACTCCAGCAGCCGGAGGCTCTGGCTGTGCCCTCCCGGGGAAGGGCTGCCCCCCTCCAGGTCACTGCCACCCCTGCCAGGGCGCACCCGAGCCCGCCGCCGGGGCGGTGCTGTCCGCGGTGCTGAACCGCGGGGCCCGCCGGCCCCGCCGCCTCACCCCGAGCCGCGGGCTCGGTCCACTTCCCCGCCTTGTCGCTCGTAGGAGCCACCGGCACCAAGTTTCGCCGTTAGCCCGCGCCAGCCTGCAGATTTGTCTGCGTATTTGAAGCATAGGAACTGCCCTACAACACAAAGGAGTTTGGAGATCACGGATAATAAAAAAAAACAAACCAAAACAAACCCAACAAACAACACACCAGGGCCACTACCCCGTCCCTAGATCCGGACTCTCTGCGGCGCCTGCTCTAGTTCTCCTCATCGCCTCTCCCAGGATCAACCCCGGCGTCCATTCCTGGCAGGGGCAGGGTTGTGCAGCAGGCTCGCCCAGGGGTAAACGCGCTGCAACGCAAAGCATGGCTTAGGGAGCGGCGGGTTTCCCTCCCTTCCCTCCAGCAAGGTGCAAGCTTCCCTTTTTTCCTTTTGTTCTCAATGGCAGGAAGGTGGCGGCGGGAGGGGTGGGGAACACTTGCACCTACAAATACAGGGGGGATAACAAAGGACCATACGCCGCGGGGATTAATTTGCATTAGCATCCATGAGGGCAACAGCATCTTGCGTCTGCAGGGATTAGCTCTGCCGAGCCCGGACTTACCGTCCCTATCGCAGAGCTGAATCGCCTCCAGGCTCAGGTTCTTGATCACCTCCTCGCAGGGGCTCGTGGGGCTGCTCATGGTGTGCGCCAGGCGCGGAGCCTCCATCGCGCCCCTCGCCGCTCCCTGCTGTGGCGCCGCCGGGGGCTCTGGGGCTGGGGCTGGCCGGGCTCCGCGGCGGGCGGGCGGTGCAGAGCCGCGCGGCAGCGCTTCCCGGCGCCGCCCGGCTCGGCTGGGCTCGGCTCGGCTGGGCTCGGCGGAGGCGGGAGCGGATTTGTCACCGCAGTGAGGCGGGGAGGGGGCAGCAGAGAGGCGCGCGCTCGTCGCACCCCAGGCTCCGCGTTTAAAGGGGCCGCCGCCGCCGCCGCGTCAAAACGGCGGCTCGGAGCGCTCCCCTCCCCCGCCCCTCCTTATGTAACGGCGGCGGCGACGAGCGGCTCCTGCCCGCCACCGAAAGCCTCGCCAGCCGCCTGACCTCCCTTTTCCCCGGCCCCGCCGGCCGCCGAGCCGGTCCTTCCCCTCACAGCCCGCCGGCCTCCGGGCACGCGGCGACCGTTAGTAACGGCCGGCGCGAGGCTCCCCGGGGGGCGCGCCCCAGGGCCGGGCCCTCCCGGGACACCGGGCACCTCCCGCGCTCACACAGCCCCGCCGGGACCGGCACCGGCACCTCCCGGGCACGCACAGCCCCGCCAGGACCGGGACCGGCACCTCCCGCGCTCACACAGCCCCGCCGGGGCCGGCACCGGCACCTCCCGCGCTCACACAGCCCCGCCAGGACCGGCACCGGCACCTCCCGCGCTCACACAGCCCCGCCGGGGCCGGCACCGGGCGCACCGGAGGTCCCGGGGTTTTAATGCCCACCAGCTGAGGCGGCGCTGGCAACCGTCCCTGCAAACAGGTGTCCTGCACGTTTTATTTCGAGGTGTTCTTGCTACATGAGGGGAGCCGCATCAACGGAAAAACCCCAACACCCCACGGTTATTGATCTTCCCCAGCACACAGTGCACCACAAACACCGTACACAAATCGCACTGAACTGCAAGGGCTGCGTGCATTCACTTTGATCCTTCAGTTATGCAGGAATTTGAAGAAAGAAATATTATCCGTTGTTAAACCGATAAAAGAAGAAAAGCTGGCAGAAGGTTGGAGATGGCAGGACAGGGTACAGGAATGAGTCGCTCCTGGCTACCTGCCCTGCACGCTTCCCTCCTGCTCTTCCCACAGGAACAAGAAAGAACCTGCAGTGTAATGATGCTCTTCCTACCAGGCTTTTGTGAAAAAAAAAAAAAAAAAAAAAAAGGGAGAGAAAAAAAAAAAAAAAAAAAAAAAGAGGGAGAGATATAAAACGCAGGGAGAAACAATTCTATCTCAGGTAACAGTTTCAGGAACAAGAATGGGGCCAGAAAAGGAGAAAATGTCAATAAAGAGCAACAGGAGAATAACCTAACACTTGTGCAGCACTGCGGGGCCAGCAGGTGCGACAGCTCGGCCGCCTCCTCACCTCAGCTCTGCAGGGCTGATGGAGGAGCAGCCTTGGGGCTGTGGGAGCATTGCACTTGCTCCACTTTACAGACTGACTTTGGGATCAAGCTCATCATGCTTGGATGGGATCACCTGGATACAGATAAAGTGGTTTCAGCCCATTTCCTGCCGCAAATCACAATAAGAGTTGCTGATACCTTCGTTGATTCATTAAACCAAAATTGGTAACATTTGGCCATCCATTTTGAGACACCAGCACTGGCTGCATTGAGAAACACCAGTTCATTGCACACTGGTCCCTGACAACGCTTGAGGCAGCGATGTTTCTTGGCCAGCCTTGCATGCCAGCAAGTCCAGAGTGCTCCTAACGCTCCGGTTTCCCATTTTGTAGTTCCAAGAGCCACGCAGTCTCCCACCACGTCCTCACTGAGCTGGCGCGGTAGCAAGCTCCACACACAGCCAGATGTTTGTCGCTCAGGGCTGGCTGCCCACTGGATTTTGGGATTATTCTATTCTCTGTGATGGTTTCTAGGGACACTAATCTGAGGAACTGAGCTCTGGCATTACCTCTCACAAAGCCACTGACCGGTGCTGCTGCCTGGAAGAAACAAACAGATTTTAGGAGCCCTGACTCCTACGGCACCTTCAAGGATCTGTAGTGCAGCACGGGGAGAAACTGCAACACTAAGCACCCTTCCTGCATCATCTCCTCTTTGCCTCCTCCCTTCCTTGCTCTCTTTCCCCCCTCTTTGTCTTTCTGCTGTTTTTCCACCACTAAAGGAAAATGTGTGCAAAGGGGTCAGGCAGAGGAGAAATGGAATGAGTGGGAAGGAAACCTGAAGGAAAAGAAAATTAAAAGGAAGTGATAACAAACAGGGAGGGAGAGCGTGAGTCAATGGGGAGGTGGGAAGGCAGAGGAATATATGAATGAATGTGCAGACAGAATGAGGACAAATGTAGAGTCTGAGAGAGAAGAAATTAAAGAGGGTGAGACTGCATTCATCAGGTTTTAATTTTGGCTCTGACAAGCATTCATGTCTTGCATAGAAGCAAAACCTTTCTCCTTGGTATCGCAACTGTTCTTAGCACACAGTCACCTCCTACGTAAGACTGGAAAATGTCTGTCTCTGAAGCCGGTGCATTTAGTCTCTCAGCCTCACATTCCACATCCATTCCTTTCCACAATGTGGCAGACGCTTCAGCAGCTCACGCAATCTTGTTACTTCTTTGTTACAACATTATATAAAGTCCATTTGAAACAGACCTTGTTCTTGAATACTGAGAGAATTCCCTTTTTCTCTGCCTCTATTTTATACACCTTTCTCTCCTCTACTTTTTATTCTATGCAACTGAAGTCAGGTTTTAAAGAACGAGTGGATTTTGCATAGCTCTTTGAAAGCAGACAGCTTTGGGGGTGTTCTGATTCTTCCAAGACCTCTCATTTCTCAGCTGCCTTTTAGCAATAACCCCAGGCTGAGCTATATCTATTTATCTCCCTACATCATTACACTTTTTTTTTTTTTTTTAAGAAAAGACTGGTTATTCTACAAATACTGGCAGACTTCAGTGAAAGAGTAGAGCAGAGAAACCTTTTTTTCCATAGCTCCACTTTTCTGAAGCATGAAACAAGCTGGACCTGCCTGAGACAGCATTTTGCAGAGTCACACTTCAGACTTCATGCTTTCCTCAGCCAATTGCTACTCCCATCACCTGGGCTGGGTCTTAACACTTTTTAAAGCTCAAATTAGCCCCAGGTGCAATTCCATCACACAATCATTCTGCAGTGAATTTAGTCCTAGGTATTTCAGTTTCAAAGCACACCATACCCTCTTGGTGTTTTTCTTACCCAAAAGAACTGTACTCTGCTTGTCTTAACAAGGAATAGCATGTCTGAGGCAGAAGTTACTTTTGTGCCAAAGGATGACAGAGTATCAGCATATACTCAGAAAGTTTATTCTGTGATGGATTATCCCCAACAGTGTTTAGCAAAAAAAGTCACATATCACTAATATGGGTAAACATTATATAAAGGGAATTCAGCCAATGGCAGGACAAGATGAGAGACAACAGAGTGCCATGTGTTTAGAACTGCAAAAGCTTGCAAAGAATTTGCCACAACAACAGCCTTTAGCACTTTCAATGTTACCGGGTAAGTCACCAGGATCTTGCTGCGGGGCTGCCATTTCACAGCAGACAGGCACAGACAGAGACGTGTGGCTTCTTTCCTAAAACCCACAACCTCATTCGAGCCATAAAAGTGAAAGGAAAATGTGCTGTGTGCTCCTCTCCTCCCCCCCAAACAAACCCATGCACCATTATAAAGTTCTGTCCCACCTGTGCTGTGCTTCCTTTTTGGGAAAACTGTTCCACAGCAGCAGCAGAGTACAGCATAGAGCTGTAAGGCAACCCCATTCTTCTTACTTGAAAACACTTTTGTATTTCACACTAGCAGGTTTTTATTTGGAAGTTATAAAAGAAAGCTCCTTTCTCAGACTTCAACAAGACTCAAAGTTCCAGCTCTTGCTTCTCGCTTGGGAATAAAGAAGACTTGTGTTATTGCTCAGTGGACTGTGCAAGCAGAAGGCAGAAGGGCAACAGAAAAATATTAAAGGACAGATAAACAGAAGGGTCAAAAACAGCATCCAGCATTTTGGGTCAGTCCTAAAAGGAGCATTGACTAAGCTTAGCAACTAACTCCTGAAGTTTCATGGCAAAAAAAAATGCTTTGCAATTTCACAGTCATTCTTTGTCTTCAGTGGACATGTCAGTGTTTCGAGCGTGCAAAGGCACATACTTGCAAAGAGTTGTGTCCAAGATATTATTGAAACGCCATAGGGCTGAAGCAAAATTCACACACTGGTGACAGAAAAACAAAAATAAGATTTAAGATCCTAAGTGAAGGCTGTGACTATGTACAGTTAACGTACAGTGCGACACAGCTTCGTTTTCCATGCGGAGACAGACATTGATGTGTGACAACTTAGAGCACTAGGCATAGGTGGGAACCTCCCCTCAAATGCTCAAACAAGAAGGAAGATGGCACAGGTTCCCCCTTTTTCTGTAGGAAAATCTGAGGAAGAGCAGCGGTGCTTACTCTCACCTCTGGAGTGAGTCTCTCTCCCTCTTTCTCCCACTCTCTGCACAGGTAAGAACGGCAGCCAGGCACCCTGGCACTGAGACCAGCAGTGAGGCTGCAGCTCTCTTGGAAAGCGGTCTGTCTGCTTTTTTTCTGCTTTGCTGTAGCTCACGATGCTGGGAAGCCCTCACTATTTTCAGAGACTCTCTGGTGAGATGTATGCAGTTCGTACATCTCAAAATGTCTCTCCTTCCCTGTTAAGAAGACTTCATTTCAGCAATTGCATTTAGTTCGTGCATTCAAGGTTTTCTTGCAAGGCCGTAAAGCGTACTTTAAAACATCAAAGATATAATTGGCCATAAAGCATACTTTAAACCACCAAAGATACAATTCTGAGGTAATCTTGTGACTTATGGTGCCAGGGAACCTACTCAGGAATCTGTAGGTTTTTGTATAGTATGATGTGAAAATGGTTTCTGTATGGGGAAAAGCCAGGCTGCTGCTCAGATAAAAAGACAATTAATCTGTGAAAAAGGCAACCAAGGGGATATGTGAGGGAGATTCACTAAAGCTCAAGTAGCACAAACAGGGTAGCCAAAGCCTGACTGTTTGACAAGTCTCCCAGTACAAGAGCGTGTCAAATGCAGTTAAAAGCAACCACGTTCAAAACAAACAAAAGGAGGTGGTATTAGAAACGGTGTTAGACTTGTAAGGCCGAAAGATAGCGTTCATGCTAAAAGTTTGCATTGGTTCAAGAAGAGGCTGGAAAAGTTCACGGAAAAGAAATCCTCTAGAGCTACTAATGCCGAGTCCCCAATCCGAAAACAGTACTAGAGTCTGGGGAAGAGTTACTGAGGACTGTTACATGTGCTTGTCCTGCTCTTCATCTTCTGCAAACACCCATTTTCAGCCACTGCTAAAGAGACTATAGTGGGCCTGGCGGGTGTTCGGTCTGACCCAGCACAGCCAAGGAAATGCCCTGGTCTGTAACCTTCAGACTTGCCACCCACCACCATGCTGCCCTCATTCATCATAAACACTTCAGAGGCTGGAGCCCTCCAACTGTGCCATCTGGGTGAGCAACTCCCAACCTACTCTGAGCAATACAAACAATTAAAAAGAAATGTTCCTCTCAGATAAACAGAAAGATATCAAGCAAATTATCATTTCATTAATGCTATTTATACTGCTGCTTTTCAAATTTCAATTTTCTGATCAGCTTTATAAAGCCTGAAAAAGCATTTAAGATGCATTTAAGAAATGCATTTAAGAAATGCATTTAAAATGCATTTAAGAAAGACAAATTCTTTCACAGGAAAAATAATGTATTTGTAGCTTCATAAAATTTATTTGTTGCCTAATACGCACAAAATGCTGTGAATACTTAGCATTATCATTTATTAATTTGCTTTTCTTTTAAGTTTAACCTCACTTTATTAGATCCACAGTATCCCCAGAGAACAACTAGAACCTTCTCTATCTTCTCTCTGTGCTGTTAATCATTCTTCTTACTTTAGTATCATTTTCACTTTTAATTAGTGCTTCATCCTCCAGATATTGGACCATATCTTGACCTTTAAAGGATACTACTGGCTGCTTATCCTTGACAATGCTGACTGCTATTCAGATTTGCTTTCTGTTTGCAGTTCACTGGCCAGCCTGTGGTACCTTTTGGTGAATTTTAGCCCAAGCTGACTTGTTTTGGTAATTCTGTTATTATGTGGCAGAGCATCAAATGCCTTTGTAAAGTCTTGATGCTATTCTGTACTCTATCAATCTTCTGGCTTCGTCTTAAAAAGAAGCAGATCGATAAGTGTTTTAATTTGTCTAGCTTAGTTTACTGTCATACACCTGTGTCATATCTGGGTCTCTATTTGCTTCTCTTTGAATACATTTTCCCGTTGTGCTTTAGTATTTATACTATTTATTTCAATTTAGAGCCATGCCCATAAGACAATAGTTTCCATAGTTACTTTTAATTCAGTTTTTAAAGACTTGTGACATGCTGACACTTTATTAGTCTCCTGATACTTCATCAATTCTCTATGGGGTTTTTAGCCACCAATTTTTCCATCAGTTCTATAAATACCCAAAGGGACACCTCCAACGCATTTGTTCAAGTGATGATATTCATTATGCATTTCTTAGTTACTTTTTCCCCACAGATCACAATTACATCAATGATTTCTTAACCAAGGCATTATTCAAAGTTTAATCCCTTTCCCAATAAACTTAATGGCAAAAGTCCAATTAGTTTTAGTGGGAATAAGAACTGGTCTCAAAATTTATCTCCATATTACAAATTAATTACAATTAATATCTTCTTTGTCAAGTAATTTTGTGTTACTGTGCCTTCAAGACTCACAGTCTCTTCATATTATATTTAAGCTCTTGGAATATAAAAGCCTGTTTTGGTGGCCCTCCAGTTTTTCGTTTCCAACGCAGTTTGTGTTTTACTTTTACTTGCTTAAGTAGCTCCAAGTGACCCATTTTCTCTTCAGCGTTTCCCACTTTCATTGGAACAAGACACATTTCTGCTGGCTTCCCATTACAGTATCTTCTGGAGTCTTTCCTACTGCCCTTCCCCTTTCCACAAAGGCTTTTCTTAAACTCTCTCAACTAACCCTGCGCATCACATTTTCCTCATAACATTACATCCTTTCATCGGATGATGTCAGAACTCTTCAAAGACAGCTGGCGAGGAGGTATAGTTCAGTAAAACGTAAAGTTAATAAAGAAAGTCTGGCTAGTTCCTCAACGTCATCTAATGATCTGGTTTTCTTATAACTACACAGCTTTAAGCTTTTTGCATAAACACAGAAGATAGTCATTCCAGATTAATGTTGCTGCCTGCAAGCTTTTGTGCCATCAAGATCTGCTCTGACTGAGGTGACATGGCAAGACAGGATAGACTCTCTTATCTTATCCCCCCCTACTGTCATGAACACAGCTAATTAACTGCTAAGGAAACAGAAAGAAAATTATGTTAAATGAATGAGAGGAGGAACACCCAGACATTCCCTTGCCTTGGCTCAGAGCCTGGATTTGTAGTGAGACTAGTCTTAAATTTTACTAACTTGACTCAGAGTCACTTACTACAAGCTCTTATACTGTCTTTCAGATCTATGATTATTTAAATATGTGATGAACTATCAGAATTTAACAAGGAAATACATTAGAAACAGTAATTAAGAGCTGCATTTTACATGTTTTTGCTCTGGTAGGAGTGCATGCCCACTTAGCACCCACATACAGGCAGATTAGAGAGAGTATACAAACAGACAATAAAGTGATGGTTAGTTTATAGCACCATTTTGTTAATAACATCCACAAGCATTTTAATTAAACCACGTTCTGCTCTGAATGATATCATAGTACCGTTACTTATGTTCTGAATACATGGCAGCCCTGCAGTATGTTATTTATTGATATTACAACAATCCTCATAGATTTCCAGTTGCTGTACATATGCAGTACCATGGAGTGTTTAAATTCAGTGGAGAAATTGTGGCATTCTGTGAGTCTTGAAAATCATAGTCCTGACCCCAAAATCTGTTGGTGACCGATTCCCTGCTCCTGGTTCCTAAACTGGGCTGCACAGGAGGATAGTTGCAAAGGCCACCTTTAGCCTAAGGAGCTTATTTGCCTTAGGATGTTTCCACAGCCAGTGGGGAGTGGCAAAATCCTCAGCAGAAAGTCTCAATGGGAGCTCGTTGTAGGTGCTCCGAGCTGCCCCAGAGGAAATGCATTATTTTGATTCTACAGGAAGCTGCAGGAGAAAAGCATCCTGAGGCTACAGCTAGTCTCTGTGAAGGCCTCCTAAAATATTCTTATATGCTTGCAACAGCCATCTCTGATAATCTGAAATAAATAGTCAAATGAGAAATGAGAAGAGCAAACAAATACAGTACAACTCTCTCTCCTAGCCAGGCTTACAGTATCCCCTCACCTCCTCATCCGAAGTTCAGAGGGTTTAATGTACACATGCTCACAGGACAGGGCTGGCTGGCAGAACAAGCGGTCATTTACCTGGCACAGCTGGTGCCTCATGACCGGGGTCTGACAGTGGCTCCCGTGTGATGGAACACAGGTCTGTTTTCAGACTTGTCTGATTGCTGCTTATCTACGACCTGCCAAACTCACACCAAAAGCCCAGCATCTAGAAATTATTTTTCTCCAATTTCCTCTTTTTTTTTCCATGCTAACTGCTAACTTGATATCTTAGATGAGCTTTGTTTTTAAAATCAAATTTACTAGAGTTATTTCTCTATTTTTTTCCCTTTTATTACCAGTACATTGCTTCTTCATTCTCTTGGTTCTTATTTTTCTCCATTTTCAGTCTAACCTCACCCACTCTAATCTGCCTCAATGCCAGATTCTGACTGATATATCTCCATATAAATTCAATTTAGCCACTGGCAGTACTCTTTTAGGTTTGACCATATGACATCCACCTGGTCATTTCTGGGGTGGGACGGGGAAATGAGGTAGAGAATAGCAAAAAAATGGCTTTCTATGTTGAAGTGGTTGGTTTTATTTAGTGAAATTAAATTTTCTGGTGTCTTGTCCTTAGCATTACTATTTACAGTAACTGCCGCTAGACAAGAAAGCTGTCTTCATGGATTTTATCAGTCTCATAACATATTCCTTGTCATGCTGTGGAAATATGAATTTGTGCATATAAAGTGACAGAAAAGTTTTACAATAGCAGATCCAGCAGAGTAACAAAAGTAATGGTATAAGGTGCAGCTGTACAGAGTTTTGTATGTTAAATGCTAGTCGTCTAGATTAGTCCTACCATTCCGCATGGGTAATAGCTACACTGCTACAGTTTATTTCCTTACGTTTTTAGAACAGTCACTAGCCTTTTAAACATAATTTATAGCTGTAGCTCCATCAAATTAATTTAGAGGTTGCACCAGCCTAATTATACCCACGTCTACTGTGATATAGCTAAAGCAATACAAAAACTGAGCACAAACCTCTCTTAATTTCTGTCTACTACTAAACAGCTCCTGACAGGAACGAATTAGCCCCGGTATTAAGAAAGTACTGAAACCCATGTATATTTTTGGACGAGAGCCAAATGTTCATTAGTGGCAAAAGCTCTAGAAACTTATTACTACGTGTGTGGTTACATTCATAAAATTTATTCAAGCAAAGTTATTCGGAAAAGGCAGATATGGCACAGAGTGAGGTTAAGGACAGACTGAAAACTGAAATTCTTCAGCACCGACCAAGAACTACTCACATTTGCCTAACAGTGCAATAGCAATGAGTGCCAGTGGCACTAGATCATATCCAAATCCTCCATTCTCTGTGCAGAGTTTGAGGCCTAAGCAAAAATGCTCCATGACCACATTTTCATCATCTGCCCTGTGGTTTTGTTCTTTCTTGGAGTGGAGTAATATATCACTGTAAACTAGGGGGAGCAAATGAAGTATAAATCAAGCTAAGACTGAGAGTTAATGAGATTAGCAGCTATCAGACCCATAGGCTATCTATAGCCTGACCACTAAGCCTTGTGCCCTCAGGAGTTAATAACAGGGCTATCGCAAACACCAAAAATGCACATGACTGGCCTTGGCCTCTGCCTGAATTGCAAGCAAACTTTCCTGCTTCCAGCACAGGAGTGGTGATATCTGATAAAAATGTGACAGCAAATAATTCAGGAAGAAAACACACGAAGGTGCTCCAAGAAGTTTTCAGGGTTTCTTCCCACGCTGGGGAGCAATAATGGATGCTTACTGACAAATGACACACACATTGGGAAGCCCTGCTGTGAAAGCAGAGGTTGGTCCCCCCACTCCTCTCACCAGGTAGTTGAAAATTCACTTCTGAAATAAAACTTGCAAAAAATAATCTAAAAATACAAGCAGTGAAGATGGTGGCTAATGTCAGGAACACCAAGCTATCTGGATCTTGGTTTTATTTTGGTGCACACTGCTTCAGCATTTGAAATCATGCCATCTAGAACTCATGAGAACAGTTGTTATCAGCAAGCATTATTAAATAGCAGACAGTTTGGACAAAGGTGCTCACTCCCAATGTGTTGCTGTTTGGCTGCAGAAAGCAAATGCCTGGGAGATGCCAGGAGTGTCGATACAGACATAGCAGCAAGCAGTGGGATTACACTACAGTTGGTTTAGGGTTTTCAGCACTCGTTAAAATGACTGCCTGACAGCACTTTCTAAATGGAAATATTATGCAAGTTTTATGCAAACTGTGAATTCATCTTGGAGAAAAACCTCCTTCCTGTATGTTACTGGGAAAAACACATTGTGGACAAATATATTCAGATTGAAATAGATCATGCAACCAGTTTTAGAGAGAACGTATGGTCTTATCCCTGTTCTCTCCTTTTGGATTTCTCCACCCTCTCTAGGCATGGTGGTCTGAGCTCTCTATACTGTCAAACTCCCAGAGACCTTGACAGAAAATTGTTCATCTCAAGACAGAGCTGAGCAGAGCAGCCAGCTGCCTCTCCTTCAGCCAGTTGTTCCCAAACTGAGGTTGCAACCCGTCGTGCAGCTGCAAGACAGGAAACTGAGAATGGGGTCAGTTCTCCAGCCTATTATGTGGTAGCTCCACAGCCTGTGGGAGCAAAAGCTTTGCTACAACAATGATCGTGGGTATCTTCTTTCGTTGCTTTTAAATTGTTTTCTCTTCTTATTCCCCCTCAACTAGCCATGGGGTATTATTAGTGCTTGATCTATCTGAACCCTAAGGCAAAGTTTTCAGCACTGGGCACACTCCTGCCGAGAGAGTTTTGTATGAATTATAAAGTCAGGGCATTCAACTAGTACATCAATTCCCTTCCCGCGGGCTGTCTTCATGAACACTTATTCATCTTGAAATGATGGTACGCTAAGAAGTCACTTAAGCTCTTAAGCTTCCCTGATCTCATGTCACAACTTCAAGAACAACCAAAAGGGAGGAGGAGAATGCTCGGAAAAGCATAAAACCGAAAACTATGGTCAGAAACATCTCTGCTGCTGCAACTGCTGTTAAATAAAGAGATCACTCCGTGCACAGATAAAGCGTAACAGTATAATCTGCTATATAGCTCATAACAAACTTCTATTCAGTCCAACATTTTTGTCACCAAAAGATTATTGCTGTGGTGTCCTCCTTGTTTTGGGAAAGCAGACAAACAGATAAAAAGCCCCTCTGCATGCACCCTTCTAGAGACTGTGGAGGAGGAGAAGCAAAGAGCAAAGAGATATCCAGCCCTCTTTCATTGTGGGAGAACTGTTACTTATTTCTGGCAAACAGAATATTGTTCTGACAGAGACATATCTTAATTTTTTTTCTTGTCATTCTGTTTATCAGTATTGGTAGTCTTTACAAAAGCACTCATATTTCAAAGGCAACATTACCACATGAACGCTAGCTATAGGCTTCCAAAAAGCTAAGCAATGCATATCTTACAGCCTTAAATCATGTCTTCCAGGCCTGCTGGGGGTCAGAGGGGTTTGTGCAGGGCAGCAACTAAGAGCAGGTCACTTATAATGTTCTACCTGCTAACTAAAGAGCAGACCGACACTAGCAGGCTGGGCTGGGGCTGCGGGCACCCCACGCTTGCTGTGCCTCAGTCCAGAAGTACAGCGCTGCTTCCCTCTCTCACGCCCTCTGCCACAAGCACACAGGAGTGCGGGAGCAGCTGAGCACTCCTGATGCCAAGGCACTGTCTGCAGGGTCTGCAGCAGCCTGTGCTCCCCAGCGCTTCTCAGAGAAAAGGCGGAGGCAGGTTCCTCTCAAGCCTTGTGTGAGGGCAGGGGAAGGAAGGGGAGAAGAAGCCGCTTTCCATACTCTTTGCCCTCTCATGGGAGATAAGCAGAGGAAGCCAGATTTGGGAAAACGTATGAATACGAGACCATGGCACATTGTCCCTTTCCACACAACACAGCAATTGCAAAAGTGCTGTCAGAGCCACAACACCAGCCCTTGATGTCGACTTCACATGTTTGGGAAAGCGGGAAAGTGGTCAAGACAGAGGCACAAGAACCCGTCTGCACTCTGATGCTGCTGCTTCCCTTCCCGGGGCACAGCGGCTGGGACAGCCAAAGAAGCACACACAGGGCAGAGGTGCTCTCAAAACCTCTCTGCCCTTCTCAAAGTGCTTTCTCCTGCTCACTCTCCTTCCTTACCAGTGGCTTCCAGGGGTAAAGAGAAAAAGAAAGAACAACAAGGGGCAAATTTAACTTGCCATTTCCTGATCTGACACAGCAGTTCTGCAGGCGTCAGCAGGCACGTGCTGGTCATGCTCCTCTCCAAGAGGACAGATGAGGGGCACACAGAGAAACCACACGTCCTGGGGATGAGAAGACTTCCACATGACACGTCCATCCCAACTGAGTACCTGATCAGTACACCCCACCCCAGCACCTCCTGCCCACGCTGCCTGAGCTCTGGGTCTGCAGGATCCCCAAGTGGCAGGAGGCTGGTGGAGAGAATGGACTCCACTCATTTCCATCGTTCAGAGACAGGTTATCAATTGTTTGAGGACCTGTCCAGGTCAAGTTTGATTCTATTTTCGGAGCTGCATAATGACTGTTGATGACATCTGCCCACGACTGGCAGCAAGCATTGATGAGTACTGTAAACAACCAGTTTCCAAATGTACAGCCACGTGTCTCCTTTCTGCTTCAGGCAGCTGATAAAGATCCATTGATGGTAGTTGCTGTTTAATATTGTAAATGATTTTGGAGATTACAGTCTTCTCTTATGTAACCTCCTTATGTAAGGACTGAGAAAGAAAACATGTAATGAGCAGAATTTGAACAGCAAATGAACAAGGGATCTGGATCTCAACGCAGGTATTACCATCTTTGAAGTATTTTCTGAATATTCAAAGTTAATAAAAATCCAACAGAAATAAAACTCATCCTCTTTTAAATATACACAAGAAAGTCGTATCTCACCACAGAATCCTGTGTGGTAATCCACTACCTGGTATTTAGCTAACGAGATGTTCATGGAATGAAATGGGAGGTAACTAAGCAAGTAAGTTCTAATCCTAAGCAAAACCAAACCAAAACTGAATGAAAAACTCCAGAACCTGGAGCTTACAGATTGCAAATGGGTTGCTCCTGGGGCAGGTTCAGGTTGGAGGAAAACAAGTCATTTTTCCTAACCAGCTCTCAGGTGGTGACACACGATGTCTGACACTTTTTCATGCCGATTTACAAAACCATGCTGTGCTACTCCCTTCGCAGTCTCCCCATGTGCTGTGTCAGCAGCTCCTGCTGTAAGCGTATTGCTTGTGGCTCCTAAGGAAGAGTGCATTCGTTCATTATCGCTCATTCCTCATAACTCATGTTTGTCGTACAGAAAGACAGAGGGAACGACTTAAAATGTTTAAAAACTTGATGGCAGGCAGAGGAGCACATAAAACAAAAAATAAAGGAAAACAAAGCAAGAGTAGCAGAATAGATGGAAAATGTGGAGACACTCTTTTGCCCTTTTCGTTCATATTTATTACTGTCTGCTCTGTTCCCTTTGTTATCTTCCATTGCTATGTTATGTGCCATATTGCAAACTTCAAGAACATTGTGCTCAGATAAAATGGCAGAAAGCCAACACATGCAAGACCTGAACATGCCAGAGATATTAACAATGTTCATGGGTGGAGGCTGTTTGTAGTACTGTGAGAATACCTCAGCAAGTTCCATACATACAGAAAAAAGCTCAAAATCAGGAGGTCTGTCCTGTCTTTCTTTTTGAGCATGAGGTATAGAAGGGTCACAGATTTGCGAAAGTCAGTAAGTGATGGAGGTTTTTCACTGCTTTCAGATGAGATTTAAATCGGTTCTTAAGAGAGCTCAGAAATACTGGAAAAAAATCCAGCAGCATTTGCTCAAACTTTTTAATTAATTTAGTTCAGCTGTGTTCAGTTCTTTCTATGTTTGTCCTTCATATACATTCTAATGAATGAATTTGCTGGTGATGAGACTCACAGAAACTGAAATCATTATGCAAATTATTCAGTGAAGGATTTGGAATAATGCATTGGTAAAGACTGGATTCCTAAAGATAGAAGTAACTAAGGAAATTTCTCATTTGCCTTGTTACTACAGTAGTTATAAACAGAAAGGCATATATCTGTGTGTGTTTGTTGTTGCTGGTTTTTATTCCCCTCTATTCAAAAAGCTGTAATTCTGAAAATATTTAACATTACAATGTCTTTCATACTGGACTTTATCAGCCTCTCAAGCGGAAAACACAGTCTAAACATACATATTTTATCAAAAACTTGTCAATTTTTTTTCTGTTTGCATTTTTTTCTTTAAAATGCAAAACATTAGTTGATGTTCATTTCCTTTGCAGCAAGATCAGGGACAAACTCATGGAGAAAAGGGTTAAAGTTCCTAACACTAGCTCCATTTACAATTAAATATCACAGACAGATCAAATCCAAACACGGTACTCACACCTCTCTTCTCTTAAACCCTGCAAATAGCTCTGAAATATGAGATAGAATGTCCAAAAAGATGGAAAGTAAGGAGAAAAAAATATCTAAACTAGGGGAAGATATACTGCATGTTCCTGTTTCATGGGGGGAAAACAGTAATGACATGTTGCTCACCTGACTAGATTCAGTTAGTTAAGAAAATGAGACTTCCCCATGTTTATTACTGAATTACGAAATGTGAGCAGAGGTGTTACCAGAGCGGCTGATGCCATTGCAGCCCAGCTGAGCTCTCTGCCCTGCAGCTGCACACACCAGCGCTGGGAGTTTTCTGCTGTGCAGCCCTGTGCCCAGCAAGGGAATCTGTTTGTGTCTCTCACTGGTGCTTTATGTGCAACCGAGTTCATTGTACTTCAGACAGACTCCTTGGACAGTTCTGGAGACCTGGAAGCCTGTGGTGTGCAGATACATACTCGACTGAAATGTCTTAAAACAAGTGCCCTTTGTGGAGCAGATACAAAAAAGAAAAAAAAAGGGTAGGGGTAGAGTTTTTAAAGTAATTCGCTATCATCACACTAAGAAGCAGAGACACAGGGAATTTCAGGAAGCTAACTTTTTGCTCAGAGATATCTTTTCTATTAACAGTTTTCTTTAAACTATCTCTGCAATTTTTATAATGTTCTTACAGTGCTCCTCCTTCTTCCGCTTGCTGTGTTTTCCATCAGGAGCAGTAAGTTTGCTGTCTGGATCTCTTCATTCACTGTGACATTAGGTACTTAAGCCTAAGGCGCCAATGTCTTTCGAAAGGTTGTATGGGGTTGCAATGCTTTGGTTCTGAAGATGAAATGCATCCAGGCACTGAATTCTGAACTTCTGTTATTTCTTGACCTATGCTGACAATTTGCACTCCTTTTTCTTCCACTCCTTCTAGGAGGGAAACATTCAGTTATCCAAATATTTCTTTTGGATGCAAATATAGCTTAGTTGCAAAAATAACTGAACGTATATGAAGGGCAAACCTTATTTATAACTGCTCTGTTCCATATGTGACTGAATGCCTCCAGTAAGGATACCCAAGTGTAGCCAAGCTATTTGTGTTGGACGCAGTGACTGCAGAACTGTATCATTTGGCAGTCACCAGATAGGTGGGCTTTCTTAGTGCTCCTCTGTACGTGCCCCAGAAGACATCATTATTTTAAAATTCACTAATACTGCTTATTACAATTCTGAAGTAACAGTTTTCCTCTGCTTCTGCAAATTTTTTGCTTTCTCTTCTGCACTGAAGCCATCATTTTCCTTGTCCTCCTCTCAACTCTGTTTTGCCAGGTTACCTTTGTAATTCATTCACCTAATAACATAGCATATGTAATAGAAATAATTTTTTATTTGTATGTAACACCTATATATTTGCCAAGTAAGGAATAGAGGGTAAGGAAAAGTATAAGGATAAAATATCTCTTATGAGGTCCCCTAAGAGAGAGATTGTGTTCTCTCTTCCCAGAGCGATAGCAAGAAGGAATTTCACCGACTTGTACGCGGGGATTAAAACAGAAGGATCCAGCCAAGTGGCCTCAGCAGAACAGCACAGAAGGGTTATCACAGAAGACATTCTGAAATGGCACCTGGAATCTGATGGCACTGTATTTCTATGTTGATTAGAATAACTAGTTTATACCTGTTATGGTATTATCAAGTAATGCAAACATCATATGCTCTGAAACTATAAATAAATAATTTGGCAGTGATCTGGAGGAACGCTTTATGTGCAACAACCCCCAAAGAAGTAAACGAATGAAGTTATCAGAAAGTCTGAGCAGCAGAAGCCCTGCTGCTTTGAGACAGGTACATGTGGATGTCTGTTTCTATTATAGGCTTTGCTTCTAAACTATCAAACATGTCCCTGAAATAACATTACACCAGAACACAGACTAGGTCAGAGGGAACACTGGCCAACATTGTCACAATGGAGACACCCTTCAGGTTTCTACTTAAGAGCGGATAGTTCCACACAACTACAAGTATACAACCAGAACTGCTGAAAGGGTTAATTATGGCCTACTCATGTTCAATCTCTCCAGTAAATGTCTTAATAAGAATAATAAAATATTGGATAGCAATAGGTTATAAAATCAGGAGTTTTGAAAGCATTCAAACAGTGACACTCTGGAAGAACCCCTCTTGACTTAGTACACAAATTCCAGACAAAAATGGTACTGCTGGAGTTTTGGAAAGATGTTGGCATGTCATTTAGATATACTTCGATATTTTCTACTTCTGTTGCAAAATATTGAAGTGGCCATTGATTTTTAAAAGGATGTATATCAAAGTTGCGGGGTTTTTTCCTTGCATTTTGATCATCACCACGTACCACCATACTATGATCCTTACATGCCTCTTCTTCATATGTCTATAGAGTACAAAATCTCTCCTGATAACAGAAAAGCTTCACGGACAGAGAAAAGTGATTACACAACCACAGAAATGGTATGCACCAAATTAACTTGATTTTTTTTTTAACATGAGAAAGGTAACTCAATTAGAAAATTGTGTCAATATACTTTAAAATGAAAAGAGTCTTGAATATACCCTTGCAGCATATTTTGGAAGTCAGCAGGCAGAGACAGATTGGAGCTAAATACTTCCAGAGATGACAAGTTATCAGAAATGATTGTCACCTCCACTTCTGTGCACTCAAAAGGGGAATGCAGCTCCCATGCTTTGGCTTAATAGTGATCACACCACCATGGGCTGGAGGAGCACAGCCTATGAGCAAGAGGGCAAAAACCAGATATGCAGTTTAGATACAAATGCTGATTACGGAAGTTGCCCTATCTTTTTGCAGGGAAGCATAGGGAGCATTCTGTCATTGCATGTTTCTATACCGACATAAATAACGTGTCCTCCAGCAGCCGCTGCAGAAACCCGCTCCTTGGGTAGGATGAGAAGAAGGACCTGTGTAACTGCAGGAAGACTTCTGCTCCATTACAGCTACAAGAATAGTTGTCTGCCATATGTACTGTATTCAAGCGCTCATTTTAATTAAGGTCTAATCTCCTCAATCTCTGCACTAATCCCTGGTTCTCTTTCGTAATATTTCCACAGACCACTCTGGGGTATTTTCTGGTGTTGCAAAAGTCTTAACTTTGCTGGGTTTGGTCTGGTTTGACAGGTTCCTGTGTATCTGTCTTCATCTCTTATTTTCTGACAAAAATCTGCTAAATGTGTGAGGCAGGAAAAAACCACCAGTGTTTGAGCATTAGTTGGATGAGAATGGCAATTTGTGGATTTGAGGCACAGCAAAGGTGCCGCTAGAGTGTGTAAGTGGGCAGCTGGCACAGTAGCTTTTGCCAACATTCGCATCAATGTGGGAGTAGAGCAATATGGTAGCTGTTAACATTGTACTCAATAAATATCTCATCATATGTGAAGATACGACTAGCCTTTTGGAGGAAAAAGATGAGTATTCTCTGCACCTGCAGCAGGATTTCATTTGTAATCCCAGCAAATGTCAGCAGGCCTTTGTGGATGCTTAAATACTGTATAAATAAAATTCCTTTCTTGAAATCTCGTGTATAGGTAAATAGTGAACTGATAGTGAAATAATTCACAAATTCAATTATCCAGAGAAAAATGGTGTAATGCTCAACATGGCGCTTTTTTACAGTTGACTCAAGTCTTAAGGAAAAACACAAGCTTGCTGTTGTCAAGTGCACATGACAGTTTTTGTTACTATGAGGCTTGGTTTCTATGTGCTATATGGAGTAGAATAGAATAGCTGATTTTCAGTTAGAAGGGACCTACGATGACCACCTAGTCCAACTGCCTGACCACTTCAGGGCTGACCAAAAGTTAAAGCATGTTATTAAGGGCATTGTCCGAACTTCTCAAACACTGACAGGCTTGGGGCATCGACCACCTCTCTAGGAAGCCTGTTCCAGTGTCTGACCACCCTCTTAGTAAAGAAATCCTTCCTAATGTCCAGTGTAAACCTTCTCTGGTGCAGCTTTGAACTGTATGTGCATCCATGAAAGGGAAATACTTAAGTTATTTACAACTTCGTTGTTGTTGTTGCTGTTAGAAACAGGAAAGACATGAAAACTATTGTTTTAGGACTATGGAAACAGTTTCTGTTTCACATGAATTGATGTATTTCATAGCTATTGGAGTTAAACAACAAAGACAATGCTGTAGATAAAAATGGCTCCAAAGCCTCAGTGGGGTATGTTTCTACAACTGTTTCTTGCCGTGCGGTTTCCTCCTGGGGATCTCTTACAACCCTTACACAAAGAATCACTACATTCTACTATGAGGAAAAAAAAAATATATCTGGTGTTAGGTTTCTGTCTTCTAGTCATTCTGTTTTCATGTTGCCATGACATTTCTCTCTGTGAGTAGTGTGCCTACAGTTCTTTCTCCACTATGTTCAAAGGGCCTTCTTTCTGTGCCTCGGTCCACCGCTGCTACCCTTCTGAGCATCATACCTACACAGCTACTGATTTTGAATAATTGCCAGAGCCCAATGCCCTATAATTTATGCTATGTATGTTCCCTTAGAAAAATGTTCTCTATAATAAAAATTTATCATGACATCAACAACTGAAACACCACCGTTTTAAAGAGCCCAAACCACTGATGTTTTCAAGAAATTTTGTCTGTGAAGTTTCAAAATAGTTGATTTCCATACACAAATAACAAGAAACACAGAAATGGAGCAAACTCAAAATATACACTATAACAACTTGCCTTTAGACTTAGTAAAGTGATATAAATCATTATTTATTTTAAGGACCTCAGAAAATAGCCTAAGTTAATCAGTTCCTCATTTTTATTTCTTTCTCCATTGTCCACTAGTATCTTGTTGCTAGCACGTACATGAACTGCAGAATAAGCATGAGAAATTCTAAAACACAACAAAGTCTCCTATCAAGCCACTATTAAAACTAGCTGGCTACTCAGGTAAATAAAATTTTCCATTCAATAGTAATGGTGCTTATCCACTCTCCAAACCAGCTTCCACATGAGGATTCTACCCACAGAACATCACCCATGTTTTTATTTCTACACTCACAAAAATCACATGTTGTCTTTTATGAAAGGATTTGGGAATGTAAAGTGGTGGAGGAACAAATGACGGTACTATTTCAAACTAAAATGACTTAATAAAGTGCTTCTACTACTATCATGGACAAAAATGCTCTTATATGCATAGGAAATTATGCTTTGTAGTTCCACATGCAAATATAAGAAGGGCCATTTACACCTTCTTACTGAAAAGTTAATGACTTGCACATTCCCTAACAAATATTTTCAATACGCTTCACTAATGTAGCTGTTCACATTGACCACTATTGTCATTAGCATAAAAAAAGAAAATACTTTCTCCACCTTACCCCTTAAGCCTAAAAGCTTGAAATTTATATTTGCGGAGAAATATCGAACTGCAACATTCCCTCACACCAAAAACCGAAAGACAAAATTTCACACATTGAATGAAAATCAAGATCCTGAAAGGCTGCTCTGGAAAGTGAGATATCAGCAGACTGATTTTAGCAGCAGGCAGCCAGGAAAGACCATGACAGAGGTGGGTCTAATTTTTCACTACCGGTGTGTGGTCAGCACACAGCCTGAGGAGCAAAGAGCCCCAGGAGAGCCCAACTGCCCCGCAAATCACCACTTCTCTTCCAGCTGGAGACCATGGCTGCACTGTAAGCTGCCTCATTTGTATTTACCAAAGAGGTGAAAGAAGAGCCTCATGCAGCCATCAGCAGCCTGACTGGACAGCAAAGTTAAGGGATGAATCTCCTACTTGTTCTCTCCCAGGATGTTTCCAGTGTCCCAAGACATGAGAGGGCCCCGTCAGTGTCAATGGGGACACTCACACACTGCTCAGCGAGGGCTGAGATGCATCACTATATCTGCTGTTCCCAGCTCTGATTTCTCTTTTTGAGCAGATACTACCTGGTGAGTTAAGTCTGGCTTGTAGCTACTCCATGGTTAGAGATTCTATCCTGTATACGGTGATGTGATTTGTGCATTTGATAATGACAGGATAAGGTTTAAGCCATAGCTGTACTGGCCAGCTATCTCCAGCATGCCTTCCAAGTACCAAACAAGTCTTAGGAGAAACGTCAGTAGGATAACACTGTAAAATAGCCTTTTGTAGAGAAATTACTCTGCCACGACATACAGTGTTATTTTGGACGAATTTTTCTTAAGCAAGTAGTAAACAATCTTGTATCAAAACAAGGACAGCTGGAAATTGATACCTTATATAACTACTCTTCCAATAAGAACTTAAATGAAAAAAAAAAAATCAGTAAATGCAAGCATGCTGACCCATGTGAGGTTTATGAAAACAGAATGCATGAATTTGACATAGAGTGTGGAAAGTGTTAAGAAATTTATAAAGCTGAGTACTGTTCACTCTTCATTTTGCAGTGAACCACTACTCCGGTGGGTTTTACAATCCTAAGGGGACTTGAAGCAAGAACACTTCAGATGCACAATAAAAGTATCTATTTCTCAAGCTTAGGTGCCAAAATAAAGAATCTGACATAACACCCAGTAGAACAGATCATTCTGCACATATATAAATAAATAAAACTCCACTCGGAAAACAAGCAACAAACAAACAAACAAGAAAACCTTTATCCTTGAGCATCTGGGACCCAAAGGCATTCAAGTCCAAGAGAACAAATCTCATCTGAGCTTTGTCACATGCTAAAGAGCAGTTCTGACCATGCATTGAGAAGAGGGCACCATCTGTTACATTCTCCTTTACGAATCACATACATGTACTCCCCTCCTCCATGAATAAACAAATAAAAATTATATTCATTTAATGGAAGCAGCTATAACCTTCAGAACAGATGGGAAACCCGATGGACCGAGATGTAGCGAATCCCTTACTTGCTGACTTTAGAAAGGGAAACTCTTGGGTTTGAAAATTGTTTCTAGACAGTTTTCCAACTTCACGTCTTAGGACAAGATCAGCAATACAGAAGAACATAATTTTGTGTTGTTAAACTCTAGAAATATGTGGGAACCAGACAAAAATAGTTAATGCCAGCAGACTAAAACTTTAAAGAAAAATGCACATCAGATTTATCTGTATAACGTGGGTATTCCTACTCACTTTCCTCAGTAACTGCGTAGTTAGAGTTGTATGAAGCCATTAATTCTACAATAAATTCTCCTCCTGCTCCCCACAGCATCACTATTCTCTACTTTCAGTATATCTGAGCATCTCTTTGAATCTCATTTTCCCTGCAGGCGATGGCCATGTTCTTCCAAGCTCCCGCATCCTGGTTTCTCTGCCCTCTTCACCACCTTCCTCTCTCAGTTGCTCAGCTCTTTCCTCGTTCCCTTTCCTCTCTCTTTCCAGTCTCCCCCTGCCCCAGGACTGTCGTACCTCATGCACAGGGTGAGCGGTTGGGATCCTCGCTTGAGGAGATGCTCACGCTGGAGATGCCAACTTCTCCGTGGGCCCTTCCCCTCGCAGAAGGCTCCGCACTGCCCTCCTGCTGCTCCTCCCCCAGCTCCCGCCAGTGCCCTCATTGGGACACAGAGAAGGGAGGTTTTGTTGGAAGTTGTGCTGGGGCCTCATGCCGGGAACAGTCCTGCCCACTCTGGCCACTAGCCAAACACCAAAGATCCCTGAAGTGCAGGGTCAACAAGTGACCTGGGGTGCTACTAGTCCCATCCCAAAGTCCTGCAGGTGTGAGTGTTGAGCTCTGAAGGCAGCCTGCCTCCCCAAATCCCTTCGCAGTCACCTCTCCTGGTGACCTCCCTCTCCACATGGATGCTCTCCCGGTACCAGAACTGGGGAGGGTGATCGGGGAGAGGAGGTGG
The DNA here is from genome assembly GCA_013399365.1 of Pampusana beccarii. NCBI lineage: Eukaryota > Metazoa > Chordata > Aves > Columbiformes > Columbidae > Pampusana > Pampusana beccarii. Next base: position 630,035 of record VWYH01007856.1, read on the forward strand.
CTGCACAACCAGGCTTCCCCCTGCCGCCACTGTCATCCTATTTGCATTGCAGGGAGATGATCTGGCCGCCTTTGTGCGGCCCTCTGGCAGGAGCCCAGCAGCCTTTCTGTGCCACTGCTCACATTGTACTGCCGGAGCATAAACACGGGCTTGTCCACAGCCCTCTCAACAGCGCTGGAGGAAATCCGCGATTGCCCAGGGTCAAACGGGCCAGGGAGGCTGGGCTACTTTCTGTACACCAGCTACTGCTCGTATCCCAACTCCCTCTCTCTTGTGAGAATATGGAAGTTTGCTGGTATCGGAGAAGTCGGACAAGGAAATGCAGTGGGACTGCAATAAATATTTTCATCTGGAGTCTAATGCTACAAAATTGTCTGCATTGTTTCTAAAGACACGGACTGGACATTGTTTAACATTTCTCAGGACCATGCCACGGTGCCACAGAGGTAAATAAATGAGGCAGAAAATACATAATGTCTGAGAAGGAAAAAAGAGAGTTACTAGTGCGAGGAGAAAAATTATTTTAAAATCAGAAAAGACAACCTCAACCAATCTGCTGCTCTACCCTACAAATATCAAAAGCATGAAAGATGCTATCAACACCCTGCTCCCTCCTGTCTAATCTCTCTTTGACAGGGAGGATAATCCTGGAAAGCACAAAGACAAGATCTTTCATCTGCCTAGAAGTCTTAACACCCTACTGCTCGGCACTACATATGAGATACCATAGCATTACGCTGACTTTGCGCAGGCCTGAGTGCCCGCACAAACTTCAAGGCGTGAGAACACAAGAAACAGATCAGAAAAAAATCCAGCAAGGTTGGGCCTCTCCAAGCTTCGAGATCTCTAGACTGGAAAAAATTCCCCTGTACTTCTTGAAATTAATGCACAGACTTGAAACCTTCTGGCCTTCCTTGCTGAGCTCTCTGCCTCTATCTGCTGTAACACAGGTACCAGTCTAGTCTTCTACAAATACTGGATGTCAAACTTCCCTTGGGTGGCACCACATACGGACCAAGAGCTGACGTTGCTCCTACAGTATGCTCTGTGAAAACTCCAATAGCTTTAACAGAAGCTGGTGTATGTGTTAGAGCCCCTTTTTATTTTTTTCTTCTCTGTTATCACTTAGGCTGGGGTGCTTTGCCTACGAGGAGAGCCCTTCCTGCATCTTCTCTGCCCATCCCACAGCGGAGCAGGCAGACGGGTGAAGCACACATGCTCGCATACTGTAAGACAGTGCTTTAGTTGTCTGTAGAACAAAACATGGCATCTCGTGAATAGTCCCTTTTCCACAAAGACAAAAGGCAGGATTCTCCTGCCGACTTCGCCGTTGCTGCAGTGATCGGCTGATCAAACTCTTTGGAAGCTGATGTAAATTATCTTTATTCCACTGTCTTCAATGAAGCTAGACAAGTTTATATCCACTGAGAAACTACTCCTTACTTATTACTGCAGTAGTGTACTACTGTACAAAGGAATACAGTTACAAAATTGCAATGCAAATATGGATATGAAAAGAAAAAGGATATTTCTCTTTCCAAAAAGCATCAAGTTTCTACAGGACCATAAAAGCGCAGGCTACAAACTTTATTCTCTCTACCTTTCCTCTGAAATTGTCTTCAACAAATCCAACCTTTATAATTTCTTTCCTATTCCAAATCAGTTACTATTTCCTGTTCTACATTTAATTTTTAATAAGGAATTAAATATGCACTCTGATTAAAAAAAAAAAATCAATCTCCTCTTGAAATACCCAAATGTTAAAACCGTACTTCTGTGGCAAAGAGACGGCGCTCTGAAGAACAGAGCCATCTACAGAAATCTTTTTGATAATGGTGTCCTTCTCTCAAATCCAAACATTTCCTTGATGTAGAATACAAATTGAGCTCTAGTGTATAAGTCAGCTAGGATTTCAAAGTTGGCCTTTATACTTTGCCATTAATTAATTCCGTCCAAGAAATTCAAACAAAGATACAAACAAAAAAGTTCTCTAAATACGTTACATAAGGCATTCAGAATATTCCAATTCATTCCCCTCCAGGAACACAGCAGAGTCAAAGAATAGTGTACACAGCATGTTTAGACTGTATAAAAAGCACTAGAAGCTGTAAGAATAGTTTTAAACCCATTTATTTAAGGCCCTCCATTATAAGAGCTATTGTAGAGTATTTGCTAATCAATCTACACTTCTGAGTTCTAAACAATTGCAGGCTTAATGAAGTGTACTTTTCTTCACTTTCAGACACAGGAACAAAGAGTTTCCTATTAAAAGGGAGGAAATGAAAGCAGAAGGCAGAAGACCTCTTCCAAAAATTACTGGAGCTTCTGAGCAAATTAAATATCGAATAGAAAGTCAGAAACTCTTATTTGGAATCACTCTTTTAGGGTGAAAAAGATCTGAGAAAGAGACTTTATTTCCCAATACACCCCATGGACAGCTTTAAGTTAGGTATGATGAGTATTCTCTCTGATACAATGAGGAAAGCCTCCCAAAATCTGGCAGGGAATATTAGGGAATATTCATACAACTTACTCAATTTTTTTATTTTTTTTTTTTTAAATCTCATTTTGTTGCAACTATCACAACGTAACCAAAACAGAAGTTGAGAATTGGGGTCAGTGGTCAGTCAGTATAGAGAGATCTTTCAAGCTGAGTAATCAAAAATGTTTTTTGCTGGCGAACAAGCAACACAGCATGGAGTAAGAACACAGCAGATATGTCCATTCAGCCTGAAAGTAAATTAAAAGTTTTCTTCTTCTCAAGATTTACTTAGTCCAACTTGTACAGAAACACATGGGAAACTTATCCCCTAACATCTTTGGCATAAAACTTAGTAGTATTCGCTCACCTGAAAAACAGATCTGATAGACAGAGGAAGAGGCAGAGTCACAAATGCTTTGTCAGACCAAAACCCACAGTGAAAAGTGTTGTGTTCTCCACTACTCCACAACCACAAATGCCATCTCCATCCTTCTCCCTCCTGTGGCATTGTGACAATCTTCTGTAAGAGGCCACAAAGCAAAGTTGATCCCACATAGTGCTACAAGCACCATTAACTTCTGTGAGATTGTCCAAGCCCGTTATCTCTTACTCTTAGCTCTTTGTTCTTTGGAGCTCCACTCACAGAAAACCAGTTTCTGGCAGCTCCTTATTTGTGCTGGATCTTGTACGATTGCCGTTTTTGTGTAGCCTACCTGATTATTTTCTTGTAATTTTATTTACTGCGCAGTAAGACCTAGGAAATTTCTACACCAAACTGTAATTTATATGACTTAATCTCTAAAGCTTGGTTGCAAACATGCAGCATAAGAAAGGAGATATTTGGCATCCTCTTGGCTTTTTATTTAGAAATAGACCTACAGAAAGGGATAATCTTACTAAGGTTTTAGGTTAAAACGACTTGTAGCATTTCCTGGGACTGTTTCAGTAGATACAATTCCTACAAGGGGAACAGAGATTAACAGCAGTGCCTATATGGGCATACAGAACAATATAACTTTCTATTTTTATTCTATCATGTTTATGATAGCTAAGGCTTGTGAATCACTATATTTCCACCCTGCAAATTTTGAGGTTCTTTGTGGTTTGGTTTTGTATTTTGTTTGTTTGTTTTGGGTTTGTTCATTTGGTTTTGGTTTTTTTAACATACATTCTGGTTAGTGCAATCTGTTTAAATATTCATCGATGCCCTTTAGGCACTGAACCACCTGCACTGAAAGGCATAGAAAAAATGTCACTTGCATACTGTAAGAATCAGCTACTGGGAACAATCTAAACCCAAACCAAAAAAAATCAATGATTTCCCTCTTTCCTCCCTGTAATAAATTCCAAATGCCCTGATTCAGCCTTTCTATTCCACTTGAAATTGAAGATGCAACTAAAACCATACTGTGACACATGCCTGAACATATTGTCCCCTTCACCTAAATACACCCAGTCCAAAGGAAGCTGATACTTGCAGTCTTGTAGCTTATTCATCTGAATAGCTTTGTGGTCTCATATTCAATAATTTTGATTTTCTCTGAGGCATGTGGCTTGGAAATGAATCTGACACAATATAAACCCTTTTGTTAAGTAATTGCCAAACTTCATCTCGTCTTTCATATAAATACAAAAACTCTACTACTTCTGCTCTCCCAGTCTAATCTGTACTGTCATGTTACATCTTTGCAATAAGTTAATCTGCCTACACTTTGCACTTGATAAAGACAAGAAATTGTTGCTTGACTTACTGTCTGGAAATTTGGTACAGTGTATCTGTTTATGGTCTGGAAAAAAGAAAAATGACTTCAGGCAATATAACTAAGAACCACAAGGATTTTTTGAAGGATAAACCAACCCACCAGTGAGTAGCAATGACACGCTGATTTTGATGGGACATGATTAAGTAGGAGTTGCATCCCAAGTCAGAAGCAATCCAAAAAGTGTTCATGAAACCATAGTAGCTTTTGATATTAACATGGGTTTCAAAAGGAAGAGAAAACTTCAGTTTTCTTAAAGAAAAAAAGTCCCTCTGATCCCACATCGCTATGCAATGCGTAGACAGATATTCAGGCACGAAAAGCAGGCTGTACCATTTGTCCATGAAAAGCAGTATCGTGTGACAAAAATCTGTATTTTTATTGTGACTACAATTTATAGACTACATAGTCTGATGAGGTGACAGATGAATATTTCCGTAGCGTAATGTGGGATGATTGCTGATTGTGCTAAGGGCTCTGCAAAGAAGGTTTCCATGACAGCATTCTGTGTATTATTGGTATTTTGGAAATAACATTCAGTTTTGATGTCTGACTGCTACAGATTTTGCAGTTCCCATGAAACATTGCCTTTGAGCAGAAAAAAGCCAGGGCTAGTTTGCATATTTTACATACAGCCAGGAATCCCTGGAAGTGATATTCCTGTGATAAACTGTAGAACTATGTGATAAACCACAGAGCTATTTGATAAATGCACCTTTAATTGCCTTCTCTACTCTCTGGCCAGTAACCTTTCTGTCTCAGGACTTATTCTGAAGTTTTATACTGTTGAACAGGCTCAGACAGCTGGCATTTCCAGTCTGCTGTCTACATTAAAATATAGACCTTTTCTTGAGAACGAATTCTGCCTCAAAGCCCAAGAGAAGTTAGTTTCAAGCCCGGGCCAAGAAAAAAGCTTTTCAATACATTAAAATATGATGGCTTTTAAAGCACAGCATCTTGCTCCACAGAGCTGAGGATGCATTTAGCTCTGAACGAAAGGGGAGAGTTGGAACAAGAAGAGCCTTAAAAATCCCTCACATTCAGATGTTCATAAAAGTTATTCCAAGCAAGTTTTTAATCTGTTTTGCAGCTGTCTTATTCTTCCGCATTTAGACAGAGATTTTCCAAGGGGTCTGAAAGACCTAGCTGCTCAGTTCCTATTGAATTTCAGCAGCATTCTACTGCTTAACTCCAATGTGCTGCTCTGAAGGCTGTTAGACATTAAATAACCTCCGTACATGAGTTTAAATTAACACTGAGTATCTGGGATTTTTCAAGAACAAGGCCAAAATGCAGATCATATCTACAGTGCAAGGAGTGATCCTGTGCAACTTTTTGCTAGTTTAGAACTGGGGACTTTCCTAAATCCACCTATGATGCTGATAAAGTGAACTACACTATCACATTATGCATATCTGTCTGTAAAGCATGTATGTAGAATTTACATACAATAAAGCATCTAACTAGTCGCAATCTCCTTAAGGAGCTTTTATCTTAATCCATTTGAATTTCAAAGCGTGGCTAAAATTGCAGGAGGATTTTAATTGTATACAAGATCTAAGCTTGGATAAGTGATCTGTGTGGATTCTTAATCTTTCGTGGGCAGCCAGTACTTCTTAATCAGTATAAAAAAGAATTCAATAACAAACACAAATAATAGGTGACATTAAAAAAGCATGGATTTTCTAATACGTTTGGAGGTATGGCACACAGAATTCCCTCTGATAAGGGAAAGAAGATATATACTGTTCCTAAAGTGCAACTTTTATTAATTGGTTTGCCCACATATTTTAGAGGATTGTGAGAAAAATCTGAAGATGTGGTGAACGAACAGCACAGCATTCTTCAGCTACTCTCGGGGATGGAGAAGAGACCTACCCACACACTCTGTTCCTGAAGTAAATCCCAAAGCGTTTTTCTGCATAAATGTCACTCAGGAGAATTAACCACTGGTGTCCCACTTTCACGCATGCTCCTCCATTTCAGCCTCCAAATAACCCAATAAAATACAGCAATGTATGTTTCCATCCTTACACATGCTTATCCATAGTCTTTCACCGTGTCAGGAAAGCAGTTTTACTGGGGCAAAGCATGGAAATGAGCCCTTTGCTCCTGTTTTGAAGCATGTACAGATTTAACACGTGAAAAGTTTGTGTGTAAAGGATGACCTGATATCCTTTGATAATATGTAATGTGACATTAAAGCTTCCACTGGAATCAACAAGAGCAAGATGCGCTGGTGGCACCGCAGATAAGCCAAAGCAGCACCTGCTTTGCACTGAGCTATGGTGCTGCCTAATGATTAACACAGGAAGAATTTATCTGACAGACCAGGGTGAAGAGAGAGTCCGAGGCCCTTGGCACAGCTGAGCAGTCAGGCTACTACATGTGACTGTGATTTGTCTGTCTCTCCAAATTTACAGCAAGAGAAAGGGTGAGACACAGTCCTGAGGAAAAACATGCAAGTGAAGTAGGGAGAGGCTAAGTTTATCGTAGCCACTTCCATCATCCAGTGCTAGGGAAAAGCAACACTTAATCTTCTTCAGGGTCAGGTAATATGCTCAAGAGAGATGCTTGGCTCTGGTAGCTTTTTTCTTTTTTTTTTTTTTTTTCCAAAGGGAAGAGTGTGGGCATTTCTGAACTTTTAGCCATTCACCTGATTTCTACTCGCAGTCTTACAGACTTGTTCCATACTCTTTGCATAAGATCTTAAAAGAAATTTGGAGAAGAAGAGACAGTCTTCCGTTTTTGAGGAATGCCAGTAATCACATGAACAGGCGATGGTAAAATAGCTGATGGGATGGCCCTGGAATCTATGATATGGTCCTGCATGTGGTGCTGTACCTTGCTACCTCAGAATATTTATAAAGTGCAGAGCAGCACTCACTTCCATACCCAAGGTTTGTTACTTTACAGAAAAGAGCAAATAAAGAGGAAGAAAAATGTTGCTCAACCATTGTATTCCCCATTTTTCTCACCAGGCTTTTGTTTCTTCTTTGAAAGCAGTTCCTATCCTTGTCTTAAATACAAGACAGCCATTTTGAGAAAATACACAGAGGCATTTGCAAACTCTTCGGGATGCAGCAAACTGCAGGATTTCCCTAGCAAGTATGGACTGTGCCCATGGAGAGGGTTTGCACTGTGCCCTGCATCCCCAGATCCAGAGACCCTTCTCACACAGTGGGTATGTTACGTGCCCTACAGGTCTGACAGCTGGCTTGCGTCTGTCCCACAGTCCTCTTTGTAACATCACTTCGGAAAACATCACCTTGCACAAGCCGTGGGAAAATTAGCGAATAGAAACCTACACTCAAGGGAAAAGTAACACCATGCCAATAGCAAATTTTGGTGATGAAGTGTTCCTGACTCAGACAACCTGGATATACATCACATTCAAGCCAAAGTCACAAATTAAAATGAACTTCGAATCAACAAGCTGCAAAGGAGGCCGAGGAGGATTTTGGACTTTCTGTGTTTCTGTTGAGCTGCCTTACCTGCACTGTCTGTGCTGCACGGGGGAGGCTGAAGGAAGCAGAGGGCAGGCACAGCCAGAATCCGCAGGCAAACACAGCAGCACGTTTCAGCAGGTTAGAGCAGGTAAGCGTGCAAAGCATTTAGATACCTTATTTAAAAAATTAAGTGTCACAGGAAAGCGAAAGATGGACGTTCTCTTGAGAGAAGTTTTCTCTCTCCTCAGAATACACTGGCAGCACAGGCCCCGTTATTGTGTACTTTGCAGTTTATTTAGGGTCTGGATTTTAGGGAAACTTGCTAAGTGTGCCAACATTTCTTCAGCTCAGAGATGGGTCTCCTTTCTATAGTTTTTTCTTTTTCTTAGTGATGGAAAGTGCAATGAACGCTTGAGCTGTAGAAAATACACTGTAAACCCCCAGCTTTCAAACAGACATCATTTTATAGAAGCTGGTAAAGTCCTACGGCTCCCTACCTGTTTTGGCTCCCGTGACTGCAATGGGAGCTAGCTAGGTAATATCTGACGCCTGCAATTCACTCAGCAGCAGCTATTCTGCTTTTTTTTCAAAAGAGAATACCATGCAACTCTAATCAGAGTTGATGTAGATCAATAGGACCCTTTACTTTCATTGTGTTTAAAGGGACACATGATTTATTGATTTGTATATCAAATTTTAGCACATGTATTTTCTCTTTTGTCTGCAGTCAATCTGCTATAACGCACAATGGATCTGTACATCCAACGTTATTCAGTACAAAAACAGGGTAATTCCAGGAAGATGATTAAGAAACTATATTGGCATAAGACACGTTTATTTTATGTTATCTTCAAGTTTGTAGTATGTACGGATCTCTACTTGAACACAGTGAAATAATTTAGTGCCCTGCAAAAATCATTAAACCTGAACATCCTTGCTGTCAAGGGTTTTACAACATGGTTGCTTACTACACTTAAATGTGGTGTGCCATTTCTAGATATTTTAAAATAATTTCAAATTAAAAGCTAATTTAACTCGTGGTGTGGATAATTAGTTGAAACCAACAAAGAGCTGGTTAAAAAACAAAGGCCACATTCTGTGCTGCCATATATCTTTTTTTTTTTTCTTTTAAACAATGTTATCAATCATACACCTGACATGAGCTGATCACTAGAGCCAGGAGTTAGGTCGGATTTACCACATTGGCCATGTATAGATGTTAGTGCCTTAGAGATGTAGTTTAACAGCTCTCTGGGCACCCTCTGTGGTCAATGCAGCAGGACAAGCACCTCGCTCTACCCCATCCTCATCTTGGGATCCTCTCCAGTAACCAGCTCCACCTGGATGGCTGACCTTGCCTACATACCTGACATTTATAAAGCCCAATGCAGAGGATAGGAATCCCAGTTTCAGTGAAAGCTGTTGATTTTGCTTAGAATCAACTTTGCTTAATTTCACAGGTCTGACCCAGCCCTAATACCTTGCTTCAGCGATGCATTACAGCTTATCTCCGTGAGAGTAACTCATTCTTACGGTCAGGCAAATGCAAAGGGACTTGCTGAATCATGCCCTCAGTCAAAAAGATGGACTGATGTTCACTTGTTAAAGCTTGTATAAATCATATGCCATCCTTAGCAAGATTAATTAACACAGTATCAAGGATAAAGAGCAAACCTGCAGCTGCAGTGCCTCTAACATATGAGAGGGGCTTTTAGCACCTTTGACCTTTCCTACTCCCAGTTGAAATGCAGAAATATCACTCAAATCTATTTCTCTTGGAAATAAGCACAAGGAACATGAAAAATAAGTTAAAACTTATGAATGACAGTATCATTGTCCACTATGGAGGTGTCATCACCAGCTAGCTATTTTTTTTCCAGGGCATAAAGCATATCCGTTGTACATGTCCCGCATTTAGCAATGCTGGAGTTAGAGGCAGAGAATACCAGCTTTACTTCTGCTATGTGAATAAAACCATGATCCTATGTGAATGACTCACTGCTGTTGTGTAAGTTTGAGAGCATCTTCGCATGAAAGACGAAGGCATTTTAGATGAGCCCACTTGAATCAGTGCTGTCCTCTCAGGCTTGAGGACACTGTTCTGGGGAAGGCAGACTTGAAATGCAACAAGATTTGAGCTAGGATGTTACTAGAAAATAAATCCGTCAAAGATCAGCTAGGAAATAATCTCTACCCTCATACACAATTCAGCTTGGCTGTGGAATTGCCTCTGCTCAGGATTTCTTTTTGAACTTTGACTCCAGTTATGCAGCATTCCTCAGTGCAGGTGTGGTAATTCTAAACTCATTTTAGGGAAGGGGTAGGTCTGAAATGTACACCAAAGGGGAGTTAGTTTCATGGCAATATTTTTAAGAAGTTGTTTCAATAATAACAGTTCAGTTTCTTCAATTACTATTTGCAAGCTTAAAGAAAAACCTTATTTTTTTTTTTTCCTTCTGCTTCCGTTTTTCACTGAACTTGACCTGCCAGGGCTCGAGGGCGCTCACGTGAATCCCCTCTCACCACCTCTGCCCAGCATTGCTGCCGGACCTGTGGTGGCTGGGTGCGCTGCCACCGCTCCTGTCCTCTCCTCAGCCACATCGGCTGCTTGCACCCCTGGGAGAGGAGAGAGCTACCCCGGGAGCCCACGGATGCCCTGCACACTGAGCCCCTGGCTGTGAGATGCCCCTGTTTTCCTCCCTGTGGCTACTGGCTGTGCCTCTACATGGCCTGGTGCACCCACAGCAGCTCCTAGCCCAGCAGGGCAGCACATGAGGTCTAAAGGAGTCCCAGTTGTAACAACTGGCGTGTTCCCTTGTCGTAACACCAGAGGTACGTACGGCCTTTGTAAACGTAGGGCTTTTATTTCTGGCACTGTTTCCCACTCTCATCAGCCCTGGAAATTGTATTAGCAGGTACTGCACAGATTTCAGCAATCAGAGTCAAACAGGAAAAGTCTTGCAAAAGTTTATCACCCTACATATGCAATCATGCCTAAGAGATGACATAAGATAGTACAAACTTGAGAGACAAAACTCGTTTAACAGGCCCTTATTCTTTAGTCATCCAGGACGATATGTTCCTCTGTTGGCTTTGCTTCCCTGGGAACTGAGCTGAAGCTGGAACGCTCCCTTCATACAGCCCAAATGCCCGTTTCCATTTTGTAGACCTACACGATTCCATTCGCTTCAGCGGTTCAAAAGTTCAACAGGGAAAAGCTCCCGCGGAGAGGAGAGCGCGAGCAGCTCCCACTAACAACTGGGCGCTCGCCTTGGAAAACAGCACATGTCTGTTCGCATGCATCCAAACTGCAGGCTGCTGGAGCACCCCACCGAGAACGAGCCACGCAGGGGAATGACTTTACAGACCTTTCAGTCACCAGGAGTAACACAAACAGGAGCCAGAAAAAACATTTTGCTATTTAAAAGGGAATCATTATGTAGTGCTTGATAAAATCTTTTGTACCAAACTCGTGGAATCAGGAGGGAAAACAGTACCCAGTTGTTCGAGGAACACATTCAGATGTAAAATCTGACCTCAGCTCTGTGTTGTTGTTGTGGCAGGATAGAGACAAAAGGATACACAAACCCCATAGCTAAGAGAGGGGAAAGAAAAGCTGGTAGCTGAAAGAGTCTCAGCTGCTGCGTGAGGACAGTCACAGTGTGCGAGTCCAAGGGAAATCACCCACACCCAAGTCCAGGGCAAAAATTAATACAAAAGCAGGAGTACTTGGGAGGTTTCAATTATTGCGCCTTGCTAAGGTCAACCAAGATCATTTTCAGAACAAATGAATAAAGGTAAAATACACTATTCTTTTTTCACAGAAGTGCAGATCAAAGTGGTGTTGCTCCACAAGTGCTATACATCACGAAGAAATACCTTCCTCAAAAATAAAGCGCCCTGCCCTGCTCCTACTGGAGGCAGAGACCTCACTGGCACTGAGGGAGAAGAATTAAACCCATACAGATAAGAATTTTTACATACCAGTCCGCTACATCTATATGGCGTCTCTAGTTCTGAAGGTTTTGAAAGATATTTACCATGCTCTGCAGTGTTAACAGGACCATTCAGCTACCAATATGTACAAACCTCTCTATCATACCACGCCAACACTCACCCCCTCTGCCTGGAAAAGCTGCTCTGCGGCGGGACAGGTTGGCTCCCAGCCGCAGGCAAAGAGCCCCACAGCGAGCCCTCCCAGCACACACAGCCCAGCTCTGCCCCCAGCGCTCGCCTTGGCTTCCCCAAGAGCACCCCAGCAACCTCACCCCCTTACATTTTATTTGCCGGGATGTTTTACATATAAACCCTCGACACTCTCTCCTGCACACACCTCGCTGCCTGGGGGAAAAGGCACGTGCGTGGCAGACGTCAGCTCTGCAGCTCCTGGGGGCACCACACAAATCCACATCACCCAACACGCAACGATGTCCTTGGTGTTACACGATCCATCTGCCCGTTCAAAGGAACGCTGAAACCCAGCTGACCGTCAGACTGTTCTAAAGCACCTCTCCCTGCACATGGTTTATAGAGGAGCCGCATGGAACAGCGCGCCCTGGGGCACCACACTGCGCACAAGCTACCGAGGCGGCTGCACAACCTGCCGAGCTTGCACAGACCCTAAGAAATTATTTGAAGCTGAAATGACCCGTAGGGCACCTGCAGCCTTTTGAGCCCTGAGCTTAAAACGTCTGTTAATGATTTTTTTTTTTCCCCCAACATAATATCAGATAATTTGAATGATGAAACAAGATGCTGGTAGAATACATTCTGAGGGCAAAATATACATTGTGGTTAAAAAAAAAAAAAGAAAAACAATTACTAAACTTTTTGGTTTACATAAAGCATTCTTAGTGCTGTTTATTTAAAGGAACAAAAGTCCTAGAAATATTCAAGTTGTGTGGCCAGTAGGTTTATTTCAGTCTCGAGCAACTGGTGGAAAATAGGACCAGACAAGCCTTGAAAGCTTAAACCTACCTTTGGCTGCTTTTCTGGCAAGAAATCACTTCTCAGCCTGAAAATACTGCCACAGTATACAAGAAGAGAACCATGGATGAAAAGTTATCTCAGAGTATGTGTTAGTTTTAATGTACAAAGCCTTTATCTTGAGACAAAACTAAGAAAAAAGTTGGAAACCACAGAAGGCACTGTGGATTTTTTTTTTCCCAAACGGTAACAAAACTCCTCCATGCTGCTATTTGTGGTTTATTATGTGTTTTTGCATCAGGAACATGTGAATTGTAAATTGTAATGATTCAAGACACAGAACAGGAAACCTGAGCCAAGGACAGACTTTTTTCCCCTGCTCTAAACCTGCCTTTGTTGCTGACCTGAGGTTGCTGAGGAATGACCCCCAAGTCCTGGGATGTTGCTCTATGTTCTCATACCAAATAAGCTGCAAATACACTAAGAGGAAAATTATGTCAGGGGCCACCTTTACACACTTTACTCACTTTCAGTTTTCTCCCCCACCACTTTACAAATAAAAAAGAAAAAAAAAAAAATTCCAACAGTAAGAATAACAAAACTCTTGGGAAATTACCCAGGAAAGAAATGCTGCAGTGTTTAACGAGAAGCTTAAAGAAACACACATCAGAAATGTATTTAAAGCTGCCGGAGCTCAGCCAGAGCTGCTACTTTGCAGCTGGGGAGCCAGGGGCGGCTGCGTGCGCTGTCAGGGCAGCACTTGAGGGTGAAAGAGCCCGAAAGCTCGAGTCTTCACCAGGGCAGGAGCTTTGGCTCGTGTCCTGGGGGGATGTCCCAGAACTGACCAGCCTGACCTGAAAACTTAGCTCTACCAAGATGTATTTTGCTCATTATAGCAATGAAAACCTAAGGGAGATTCAGTGGAGAGGAATAACTGCTTGGCATGAGCGCTGGGGCGTTCAAAAAGCTTTGTAGGTTCAATCAAGTTCAAAGCAATATTTAGCTGGTTTGCTTTGCTCACAAAATTGATTTTCCTGCTTTCTTCTTCAGAGTAGTCATGCTTCTGCAGTTGTACCTCTGTCACTCATCTGCATAGCATGCTACCTGCCTTCACGGTTGTGGTGCAATGAAAAGAAAGATTGTGCATGGGAAGAACCAAAGAACTCCACCTCATCCTCCAAACCTTTCATCCAGAGGCTTGGTAGCACCCAAGAGGTGCCCAATGCAAACAGGCAGCCGTTTTCTACACTCACGGACACAGCCGGAGCTGCTTGGTGTCTCGGGTTCAGCTGCAGTCGATTCATAAATACTGCCGAGTTCCTCCCTCTGCCAGCAAAGCGATGGTTCTGTGTCCTCATATTTATTACTAGGATGTTTTTTAAAAACTCCTCATTACTTAGTACTTTGAAAGCAGGCTGTCTCTTCCAGCATAAAATGTTGGCACTGCTATACCCTGTGGGTTTTTATACAGTAAATTGATGAGATTATTTTATTTAAAACTGTTGTTCTAAATACAATCAGAGACTTCTGGCTCTTGGATTGTGTTCATTTTGGCCTCATCACAGCATAAATTCTGACTTGAATCCCATATAAATATTTGCCCTTCTAGCATTTATTTTGATTCTAATCATATTAATAGAGTTTGTTTGATTGAAAGTATTCATAAACCAGATTAAATAGATCACTTTGCTACACAGTTTTGCCATGAATCTCAGTTCTGCAGAGCAAGATATTATTGCCAGATTTTTCCTGCAGCCTCTGTAAACATTTACTTTACTGTCCTATAATTACTTTAACTCATATTTTCAGGCACATGCTAATGATTCTCGATTAATTTTATTACCAGAAAGATTCTGTGGGATGTTCAAACTCCATAAAGTTGTACTCTCATTCTCATTTATTTAAATACCTCAGTTACTCTTGGCAGATTCAGCACTATGCTTCACAAACAGGGTCCTGTCTATCAAAGTGAGCCCCACAATGAAGTGCTAACAAGTTTTAGGAGCGCACCCCAAGACTGTTCAGAAAAGATCCATTCCAGCCTTTAAGCACATGCATCTCTGACACTGATTTATCCAGTAATAATCTTTGCATATTCACACCTGGGGGCAGATTTTGCTTTCAAACTTGGATGAGATGAACAGTTGGAAAATTAATATATATCTGGTTTACAAAAGGGAGGGACAACAAGCACTGGGAACGAGTGCCCAGCCTGCAGCAAGGTGGAGCTCCCCATCTACATGCACCACGGGTAGCTTGGGTAAGATGTAGCACATTGTTCGAGACTGCTTATTTTAAAATACTGACACAGAAATTTATCACAATTATCATGAATTATTGCCTGCCTTGCCAGTTTCTGCAGTAGTCAGTGAATGGCTCTGGAGCTATAAAAATTGTTTCAGTGCAATGGATGGTTTATTGTGGTCAGGACTGAAACACTGGAAAAACTATAATATTGTTAATTCAGTACAGATTCTCTACAAAAGCACACACGACTTTGGTAACCTGGCTTTGGGGTTGAAAGCACACGGTCTTTCAGAAGACACAAATCCCAAAATTGAAATGTGAAAACTGATACATCACAAATATCTTTTGACATATGCCACATGTGTATCAGGAGCTATTGAAGACTCTCCAATGCATTACTCAAGATCCTCTTCGGTGTATTTACTTTGAAATACTTTTAGAAAAAATCTAAGCATACATGGTCAGAAGACACCCCATTTTTAGCAGAACTTCGAGGATAGGAAGAAGGAATTTATCAAAAGCAAATTTAAAGGAAGCTTCAGAAAGTTTTCTAAAGAAAAACACTTCTTTATTTTTCCAGAAAATAAAATAATATTTCAGCCAGTTCAACTTATTATACAGTAACAGAATGTGCTGGAGTTCATCATTATACCCCCAAACTGAAGTTTCTGTGTTCTTTACTCAATATACAAATGTATCTATTGTAGAAAGATAGAAGGTCAAAAGGGAAACAAGCAGATCTCATAGCCAGACCTGCTTATTAAAGGCTCCAGAGCTGAATCCAATGACTTTTTGTCAGACTAAAACACGTTATGCTGAAAGGCAGTCAGCAAGAAACTGGATACTTTAGCAGAATATATCTCTCTCTTTCATATCTTGTTCCAATTGTAAATCACTGTCACTGTTAAACATTTCTTTCTTATTCATTATTTGCACTGATCTGGCTGCAGCTTCCAGCTGATGATCCTCCTCATGCCTTTCTCCATTAGATTCAAGAGCCCGTTAGTACCCATTGAAGTATTTATACGTTGCAATCAAGTCACCCCTCAAGCCCCTTCCTGATAAACTAAACAGATTGAGCTTCTTAAGCCTCTCCATGGAAAGCATTATCTCTAGCCTTCAAATCAGTTCGGGAACCCTTGCCACACTCTGCTGTTTCCTAGCTGCTGCTTTTTATAAACATGATTTTCTCCTTTTTTTTAAATTGGTTTTTTTTTGTTGTTTTTTAAACCACAACCAGATCGTTTTCCCCAATAGCACTTTACCAAAGGTGTTAAAAACCGCATCATCAGTTTTTTTCCTGTTATGCCTCCTTTAGCCACCTGTGTTTTTTTGGTTTTGTTTTGGGTTTG
Organism: Pampusana beccarii; assembly: GCA_013399365.1. Taxonomy (NCBI): domain Eukaryota; kingdom Metazoa; phylum Chordata; class Aves; order Columbiformes; family Columbidae; genus Pampusana; species Pampusana beccarii. The sequence goes on from VWYH01007856.1 coordinate 646,251, forward strand.
TTTGTTTGTTTTTAAATTTTTGTTTGTTTGTTTTTTCTTCCCCATACTGAATACATATTGGGAATTGCACATGGAATATTGTCTTTGTTGCCAGACATATTCAGCAGCAGGGACAGTGGATACATATAGCTGGCAATCTTTGCTCTTGAAGGTGTATTCTCCCAAGGAATCAGTTAATCAGTTTAGCAAGTGGCTTGGATATCTCTGATATGCTACTCACCCTGTTATTTAATATTCTACCAGTCACTGTGTTATCCCATTTTTAATGCTTGCTCTCAGATTATTGAGAAGCTGCGCTGGTCATTTAGCCTGTTCATCATTCACTGAAGTGCACTTTACAGGTTCGACGCTGCAATACTAAATGATAAAAACATACATCTCAGTCAGAAAGTAAATTTACTTCAGCGGCTGGAATCAGGTTTGCCTGACCACATTAATTACACTCTTATTCTTCAGTTCTCTCTGTCAGAATTTTTTTCCCTGGATTTTTTCTTGCCTTGGTCTACAAAATGAGAGCTAGTCCGTTTTTTGGAAATGTCACTAAGCAAATTCCCTGGTATTGCAGAGTGATGGTGATAGTATTGAACTTTTCCACTCTTCTTTTGCTTTTCAAAACTTTTAATGTAAGCTGTTTGATTTTTCCACCACTTTTTACATTCTATATTTCCAATTCCTCGCTTTGTTTTCTCCTAAAGCAAAATATTATTTTAACCAAAACAATATTTTCACATTGCGAGGAAATATTGGATTTTTGGCAATCTAGAAAAATCTTAGAGACCTTTGATATTCTTCTGTATGTGTGCACATATGCACACACATGTCATATTTGTCTTTATTTTTGTGCAACTCTGACAAAGCAGACATTGGGAATCAGCTGCTATGGACAACAGCAGTTTGGACCAGTCCTCTTTCTATCCATTATTGATATAATCAGGCCATGATCACCAGCTTCTGTGTAAACACTGATTTCTGGCCGATCAACTAACTCCCTTCCTCCTTACAAATTAGGCTCAAAATGCAGCTACTCTGTATAAAGAGAAAGAAATTTCGAAATAGAAAATTTGGCTTTACAATTAAGAACTTTAATAATGACCCACTTTGAGTGCCTAAGAACTTCAACATGTGAGTTCAAGACTCAGGCTGACCTCCCATAAGCCCTGATATTTTTCCACCACAGGGACTTACAAAATTGTGTGTTGTGTTCTCCCATTTTATTTATGACCCACAAAAGGTTCCCCACCAGTATCTTCTGATGGGCTTTACAGCAGTAATGCATTTGAATCAGAACTAATCTGCTCTCATTCACCAATTTAATTAATTCCAGCAAAGGTCTCTATAATATTCCAGTTAACAGACACATGCACCATTGGATAACTAATTCAAATCCATGTCCTTCCAGGTTCTTGATTTTGCCTAAATATTACCTGAATTCTGTGTAGATCAAAGGCTTTTGATAAACTTTGCAAATTAAACGTTTCCAGTTACGTTAGTACAGATAGCTCCTTTCTTTGTGGCTTAAAATCCTATCTGTAAAATCCATATGACTTAGAAGCACTGTCATAGAAGAAAAATAATAAGCTGCTTACAATAGTTTGAAAGTCATATTAGATTACATTAGAATTAAACTGGTTTTTCTGGAGGAAATTTGTCATTTGTAGGACCTGGAATTCGGTCTCCTGGTTATTTGTGCAGTTGGGGTAAAGACAAAATTCACTGCACAAGCTGAAGCTGGGAGGGCAGCTGCCACGTTCCCCAGCACAGCCCCGTCCCCTGCGCTGCTGCAGCTCTCCCACCCGCACCACGGTGCTCACCGCTTTTTTCATAAGGGATGAGCAACCAGGGAAATGCTGAGACAGAACCCTCTACAGTCCAGGGAGTTTTTCTCTTACTATGCCATCCCTAGGTGCCAACCTGCACAGTTTGTTTTATGAATGACTAACACATCATGTGTCTATTTTTATTCCTCGTTTCAACAAAGATTGTATAAATGTGTCGCTACAGTTTTACGTACATCACAAGAAAACTGAGTTTTCAAGATTAATCTGGTGGCTCAAAGAAGAATGCAGTGACAGAGGAGAGAGAGGGAGAGGAGAGAGAGGGAGAGGAGAGAGAGGGAGCTTAGATCAGTGCCCGAAGGTAAGATCAGGAGACAATATGCTTTACTATCGACTAGCTATGTAATCTTTGCCTGAAATTGCCTTCTTTCATTCTCAGTACCGAGTGACACTAAATGCATGGAAAGACCTGATAAACATGAGACAGAAAGGGAAGGGAATACAAGATTTACCTAAGTGCCAAGGCCCTGGCAAACATAACAGCCCTATGAAAAACAACAGCCTTGGCAATTCCAGGCGATTGCCAAAATCAGCTTTCTGATTCTCTTCCTGACACCACACTGGCAGTTGCCAGGGCCTCACCACTCATATGTGGGAGGGAAATTGTGACCACAACTCCATAACTCCTCTTCAGGACCCAGCTGCTCCCCTGCTTCAGCGGGAGGCCAGTAGAACAGCCTGGGCTCCCAAGGTCAGCACTGGAGAATGGAAACCATTTCACAGCCTGGAGAAAGCAGGTTTGCATTTAAATGTGCTGCACTCTCAGCTTCGTTACCCTGTCAATCGCCAGCATAAAATGACTAGTTAATTATTGTCAAAAGTCCAGCTTGCCTGCAAATGCACCCTAGCCCAGTAACTCTGGAATGCACTGAACACAAGAGACAAAAGATGTTTAGTGAAAATCGGTGTGTGTTTTGATACACTGCTGCCTGGCGAGTACAGTGAAGCACTGGGGGTGCATCTCTTCGAATGCAGCTTCGTGTGCAGGAGGAAAAAATATGCGCTGAAAATGACCTCATTTTCAGGTGAGACGGGTAGAGGGGGCACATGCAAACTGTGTGATGCAGTGCTTGTTTTTCCCTAGATTGCATCAACTGGGAAATTATTTCAGAACATCTGATATTGTCTGATATGATCAGAGAGTTCCTATCAGGCTTTCAGACATTAAGCCAAGCCATGGGATCATCACCAGTGGTTAAATTGACAGCATAAAACGGAAAAAGAAAGACAAAAGAAAGGGTGGAACACATGTAACAAAAATACAGCAGACAGATAAAGAAATTTTACTGTAGCTAACAATGAACAGGAAGCAACATCTGCACTGAAGCAGAAAAAGCAGTGAGTGAACACAAGAAGACCAGTGACTGTGACTGCAGACTTGCTGAACTCATTAAAAGCCATGACAAGAAAGGTATAGGCACCTTATGCAAGATTTATGATGCTGCCTGCAAAAGGTTTGAAGCAAATACTGCCAAAGAAAGCGAGAAATTATATTACTTAAAATGTGTATAAACAAAGTATATCAGTCAAGAAAGAAGGCATGGGAATACCGTAGGAAGCATTAGGTCAGAAAACACTGCATCAGCACTTCACCTGACACCAGGAACCAGGAGGAAAGGACATGAACAAAAAACCGTGTGCCTGGCCAAGTAAATCAAGTTTTCTACTTGTGTACATCACAGAAAGCTGCAGCAAAGAGGTTCTTGCGTATTTTTCACCCCGCTGTGCTATCTGTAGTTTAGCTGGGAAACCACGATTCAAAACAGAAAAGTAGAATGAAAATGTGAAGCACTCGTGCCAAAGTAACAAATTGGAAGGTCTCAGAAATAAAGGTTCAGCAAAATGCATGTGCTGGAGCAGACAGACATTAGCCAGAGGAAAGACATAAGGTGAAATACATGTGTTATTTTTTTCTTCTAATGTATGCTCTGATCAAAAACTGAGATGAAATTTCTGTGCTGTATTTGGCTCTTCTCAAAGTATATTTCCTTTTTGAAGTTGGTGACTAGTTGAAATATCTCTCTTCCCAATGGCTTACAGTCACTCTCTGAAACAACAAGCTACATGGGTTATTTTCAAGGCCCACTGTTATTTTTGGCTGCTGCAGAAATTTTTCAGCCTTGGTTTTTCAAATTAAACTGGACACTTTCAACTGACACGACAAACTTTAGTCAGGGCGTCTCGAATGCCCACCTCCTCCAGCCCTCACGCTGTCTGAAGAATTACCACAACCAGAAAAGGCTGATTTCCTTGCACGAGCTGGAGGCATGACAAGCCAGCAGTGATTGCAAGGAACATGAACAAACTCCTGCTCACAGGCTAATTCCTGATGGACAGCAGAAAAGGACTTTCTGCAAAGGCCTCTTATTACACTACAGTAAAAAAAAAAACCAACCAAACAAACAAAAAACCACCACAAACAACCAACACCAAAAAATACAACAACACCACCACCAAAACAAAAAAACAAACAAACAACAACAACAACAACAAAATAAAAAAAAAAAAAAAAAAAAAAACTCTACAAATAATTTTTTTTTACTACNTTATTTTTACTGCACCCACAAGGGAAAGAAAATGCTTTTTGTACATCTCTTGGCAATGTTTTGGTAAATGTCTTCCCCCCAAACATCACTGCTCTTCTGTCCTCTTATGCTCACTTTTAGCAGTTCTCTGCAGCATCTTGGTGGTCACCCTCATTCTATTTGGTTAGTTCTGTCTGTGAATGACAACTTGTTTTAGCGTGGTGTGACCAGCTGGTCATTTGGCAAGCACTCACAAAGATTCCAATGCAAAAAGCCAATCTCTTCCTAGCTCCAAATCTGCAAGGCTTTAATGAGGTCTTGTGGAGAAGCAGCAGCTATCAGAGGTTCATTAAAGATGAGGACATCCTCACATAGTTACTAATTGCTCTAGCTCACTAGCGTGTGTTGTTTGTGAAAACTGGAGCCTGCCAAGCAATGCTCTCAATTTAAATTGTTGCAGTTCTTTGTGCCTGCTGTGGAACTTTCCCACTGTGCCCGTGAATCGAAGTACGTATCAACTTTATTTTCTTTTTCATAATGACAGAAGATACTTATTCTGCTGGGGTCTTTGCACTCCCTCGTCTAGATAAATATTCAACTACTGAAAGCCATGCTATTGTAAACTTTCTGAGGAATAACTATGAAGTTAGCATCATCAATAGTATGTTCCTGTGTAGTGTTTACTGGACTACACCCTTTCTAAACATCAATGAGGCAAACATTTTGCTGCTGCAGGTCTGATTAAAATAAAAGCCTAGCCTTTTATGAAGAGTCGTGGCAAATCACTACTTTATGAAAATGTATTTCTTCAGTGAAGTCAGAAAGCCTCTGACATATACTGGTTTTGATCTTATTTCAAAAAAAAAAAAATCATTTTTGATTCATCTGCTCTTGTGTTGTTTTTTTTTTTTGCATGCAATAGCTTCCAGTTTACCCAAACATACCTTAGTTCTACCTTGCAAACTCATTAAAGTATGGCACTTGTCATTCATAACGTATGTATCAAAGTTCATGTCTGAGGGTGTTTAAATGAAGGACTAGATGTACCGGAACTGTTAGTACCACTCATTTTGCTCTGAAGTACATGTTAGAATCCAGCTAGTAGGTTTTGTCTCAAGTGCTGGAAAATTATGTCTCAAGCTGTATTTCTACAGACTTAACAACCTGAGAAACTGAAGCTTAAGTCATTCCGTTGGACGCATTTGGGGGTAATATTAACAGAGAGTTCTGTAAATTAAACACAGCAAGAGGTTTTTAGATCTCAGAGGGACATTTTCAGAATAAGCAAACAGCAAGAGATGCCCACCTGCATCTGCCAGCTAAGCACAGGCAACACTAAAAAAGTTTACCTCCAGCCCTGTGTTCTCCACACCTGACCTGCTCACCTGGGCAGCAGATGGAACATGCACCTGACAGGCAGAGGAACGACTGCTTTTTCAGGTAGGTTTTTTTAATGGGGATATTTTGCCAGTATGAATTGACACCCTGACCAGGTTTTTCTAATTGCAGTGTTATGTTAAGAGCAGACTTGAAGGAGTGGCAGGTTCCCAATGCAGAAGGAAGAGAAGGGCTCCGCTCTGGAGCATGGATTTTCCTTGACGCATCCCACAGGGCCATCTGTGGTCTCTGCTCTGAAGCTGAAGGTGCTTTTGAAATAGCAGCTCTGCAGATACCCCACCCTGATGCTGAGGCTCTGAGCTGGTTTAACTCTGTTTCTAGAGAAATAGCTCAATGCTCATCCTGGCTGAAAGTCCTTGAGGGAATGACCGTGATTAGCAGCTTTGCACTACAGTAAGTTCAAACTTTGACCAAAAGGTTAAAATTTACCTGATTGGGAAACAGTTTGTTGCATGGTTCATGACTACGAAATAGTTCTGTTTTCCCATGCAGAGGACATCAGAAACCTCTTGTTCTACTTGCAAAAAAGGTGAGAAAAACACCTACATGGCTATAAAAACGAAGAAAAGCAAAACAAAAATTCTGAAATATGGTTATAAAATTCTGAACTACAGTCCATAAGGGTCAGACCGTCCAGGTATTAAACAGAAAACCCATGGACTTGCACATGCTGTTATGTCTGTGTATTTCACATTGGCCACCCCTCAGAGTGCCATGAGGTGCTGGGCAGCTCCGTCCAAGCTGGGACACCCACTGTACTTTTATATTCTCTTCCCGCTGGAGGATGGGTTTGGTTTCCAGCTAAATCTACAGAAAATTTGTAATAACTATGAACTAAAATACTTTTCATGGCATCTTGAATACGCCACAGCTTCTACTGAGGTAGTAAAGTGGTATGTCATCACAGAAGAAACACTCTTTGGAAAAGCACTGTTTATCACTAACTCTCTTCTCCTAGTCTCTGAGGGTCTGACAGTCTTAAGGAAAGTAGGATTTCTGTTGGCTCTCTGGGTTTCTCACTGAGCTGCTGGAAATAGCCTGAGAGAGCAAAAACCACAGTGGCTTTTGCAAAAACCCATTGCTACTCTGCAAGAGCTCCCCGATGAGCTCTCATCAGCCATCCTCAGCAGGAGCAAGTACCTGCAAGTGATGTTGCCAGGGTGACCTCCTCTCCAGCAGCCTGTCGCTTGCTAGGAGAGCCACAGTTTAGCTCTCGCTGGTTACAGCAATTAGATTTTGACAGTATAGCACTTGGCCAACAACTCCATACTGCAAGTCTTTAGTGAGCTCCCTGACAAACAGCAGGCAAGGAGCAGCCTCACAGTCAAAACGGGGTTTTCAGTCCTATGGGAAGGCAGACAGAGCTCTCGGGTTCAGAGTCACTCAGTAAACCATGCACAGACGCAACCTGGGGTGGCATCCCACAGCCACGATGCAGGAGCATGTAAAGGTGAATGAGCAGCATATGGTTCCAGAGAATCTGCTGGGAAACTCCCCTTGCACAAGGCAGTAGTTCAGAAACTGAGCAACAAATGTATTTTCAAAATCAGTGTACGACTTCCAAAGTAGGAAAAGGAACAGTATTTCCACAAGTGTACAGTGTGGTGTGGGGTGTTTTCTTAGCACTTCTTACTATATGACTTCAAACATTGTTTTACATAGTCTTCTATTCTACTTGAAACAGCACCATCCCTTACAAATATTCAGCAAGACACAGGTCTTCTGTCGTCATCCCAGGAAGGATGCAGGACTGGGCAAATACATCTGCTTCTAGAAATAAGGTGCAATAAGGCAAAACCGGAACCCACTGAGCTTGCACAGTAAAAAAATCGAAACAAAACAAACAAAAAAAAAGTGTAAGCATATGGCTGTTTCTGGAAAGTGTTTTAACACAGCAGTCGTGATGTAAAACTTACTCAAGCCAGTGCTGAGAGGATCAAAACAGAATTGAGGCAAAAAGGAGAAATGTGGTGGGTGAGTTAAGGGAATTAACATAGCTAATAAGAAGTATGCAGAATAAATTAGCTACGACAGCTAATTTATCTTCAATAAACACATTTATATATAGGCTTACATGAATCACAGAATCACAGAATTTTAGGGACTGGGAGGGACGAGCAGATTTTAACTCTCTGCAGGTGAACGTTCTCCAATTTGCATTCACACTAGTTCTTGTGCTGCTATATCTATGTTCAATTATAAAGAGCATAACAACTCCTTTTCCTCAGCAGCACTGCAGAAGGAGTGGAGTTTTACCCAGCCACCAGAGATGGTCAGAGGCAAGTCACTCAGCTTCACCGTGTCACCACTTCCATCTGTGCGTGAGAGATGGGAGCTCCCACCCCCCAGAGAACAGGAGTACAACTGCTCTGCAGGTTGGAGGCAGGAGATGCAAAAGTCCTTATGACAGAGACAAGCATCTGAAGAACTCTAAGGATAGGCATGAGGAAGCAGAAAGTGAATTTTCCTCCTTGTTTCATTCCTTAAAAATTTTGTGACCACTTTTATTTCCTACTCTTCTCCCACTAAGGGACAAAAGCACAGACTTGGGGCCTGCAGCAGGGAAGGTTTCCTCCCCAAACCAGGCTCCAGGTACCAGGAACCACAATAATCATCACAGACACCTCAAAATGCTTCTGTATAAAACAGAGGAGAATATTTTTTTTTATGACAACAATCCCTTCCAGCCCTGCAAAGACAGTCTGACATTCAATATGAATATTCTGCCATTATAGTGGATGAGCACTTGAGTCCACTTACTTCAGTGTTCAAGGTGCCATCTGCTTTCTTTGCTGCTATTTTTCTCTTCTCTCCCCTTTTTTAAAGAGGAATTCTGGCTAACAATATGTCACATTATATCAGTGTCTACGGCAGGCTGTACCGTGTACACAGCGTGCTGTACATGAGCTGCAGGGTGCAATTCCACCTCAAAACAACCCTTGAGAGCACCATGTCCCGCAGCCATCACTCAGCAGCACGTATATCACCTTGCAGAGAGATGATTAAGTCTCAGCCCACCAGAGGCAGGGTCTGGCCCCAGATGACAAGAAATTCAAAAGGCAGAGCACTACCCAGAGACACCATAATGGCTGAGATACCTCCTGTAGATTTACAGCAAGAATAACCTTTTCTTGGGCAGATGTGGAGGTGCTGCAGGTTTCAAAGGGCTGACCTGTGCCTGCTCTCCAGACGACAGCTCTATCTTACAGCTGGGAGGCATACGTGGGCTGCCAGTGATCGCCAGCTTAGCATGGAAGCCAGGCTAAATAAATGGTTTGTGAACATCACATCATGCTCATGCAAATACACTGTATATACTACATGTTTTATCTGCTGTACCATTTAGTGTCATCCTCCCTGAGTAGTAAATAATTTACTGTCCTCTTTTCGAAGAGGACTTCCTATTGTACAGAACACATGGAAAAATCATCATGACTGACAAAAATCTAGCTTGTGAAAGAGTTCTTGCATTTCGTGACTATGAATAAGTTATATCCTGTTCACGGGAACTTAGTGTAACTACAATATTTAGCTGCCATAGTATTCAGCATCATCCTGCCTGCGCAGTAAATAATTTATCTGTTTATTTCCACAGGGGACATCATATGAGTGAACTTGAATGGCAGTTGATTACATGCACAGTATGTATAGCCCAAGAACGGATTTGCAACAGCCACGTGATAGGAGCTCCGGTCACTGCTGCCGCTACAGAACAGCTGAGAAGCAAACATGCTGTCTACTGATAAGCTTTTGTTAGGGGAGCATTCAGAAATAGCTGTGTTCTGTGATAGCACACCAGCCAGCATCAGTGGCCCTTCTTAGTGCTCCAGATGAGTCCATTAGGCAGGGACTAACAAGTCCTCACTAAGGGTAAAGTTTGGTCAAGCCACATTCACCTTTCAAAGTCACCTCAAGACTCCTCAAGGGAACGATAGAAAGACATTCAGATGTCTCTATGTTGTTGGATTTTTGTTTTCAGATTAGAAAAACATCAGTTAAGGAAACTTTCCCCCCTCAATAATTTTCACGCATAATAATTCTTCATAGTATTTCTATCTTAACATGACTCCTTGAGTTAAGAAACTGAACTGCAAGACAAAATTTCTTGTAATCACCAAGAATCAAATAGTCGTAAGGACTAATTGCTATTTTACCAGAATATCCTCAAGCCCTTCAGGTTCTTGGGGCTTCCAGATCTTTAGCTTCCCCAATGTGCCACTAAGTGTATGGTCCTAAAAAAAGCAGGAAAAGCAGCAACTGCCTCTGACATGATCATATTTCTTCACTCCTCGAAGAGGCTGAACTAGTATTTTTAAAGCACTTTGAACGAAAGTTTACAGCTGCAGCTGATGGATTTGCCTGCTACTCCTTTTCCATTTAATTTTTGTGAGCCATTTTTGCTGTGTGGGCTTTCATTAAGAAGTATCTTACTCCAAGAAGTCTCCCTGAAGCAATGGACTGGTCCATACCCAAAGCTGGCTCACAAGGAGGATCAGGTCCCAGCTGCACGCTTCGTGCCTTAAGCGCTCCAGAGAAAAGCCCTTGCAGCAGTGCACAGGCTAATGTGCTTCTCAGAAGGATTAAGGGGGCTGGACTCTGTTGCCAGATGAACAAATTCATTTGATTTCTAAACTCTACAGATTTCTATTGCTTATGGAGCATCACACAAAAACACACAGTAGAATTAGCAGGTTATTAATGTGCACCAAACAAGGATTTGTCGCCAATGTAGTGCGACTTCCTTGAACTTCTACAGAAGCTCACAGCATTCAGCACTTTGCACAGCTTCTGAATATACCGGGTTTGTTTTAAAACATTAATTTGCACTGTGATTTCAATGAGAAACACTTTCTTCTCACAGCTATTATTCAATTCAATGGAATTCAATTAAGCTACAACTGTTTATGCCAGCGTAATTAGGAGGAGAATCTAGGCTGGTAAGATACAGCATGACACTAAGATGTAGTGCTTTGGCTGCACTGTAAAATATGGTTACATTGTGAGCTACAGTTAGCATTGCTCTCCTAGTCTGCCAGTGTTACCAGCTCTGAACAAACAGCCAAAAAAACCAAACAAACCCACTAAAAAAAACCAAACAGACAAAAAACACAAAACAACCAACAACAACAACCAAAACAAAAGAAAAACCCAAACAAACAATCCAAAACAATTGTTTGAAGACTTCAGAATTCCTACTGGCGCACATAATCAGCAAAACTGGATTTTACACCGTAGTGAGTGGAAACTTACGGTCCTACGAAGTATGTTTTATTGACTTTATATGCTTTTACACAATAAACACGTGCCCACTGGCTTGGAAAATTCTGGTGGCATTTTATTGAAAGTAGACAATTTATATTAAATATACAAAGACATATGCCACTGTGTGCACTTGGGAAGACATTCTGTTAAATATATTATTAGTTTCAGAACTGTTGCCTTACAACAAGATGAATTACACTTAGGACAACTAAAGCTGTGCAGTTTACAAACAACGTGGGTTTCTCTTGTTACTTAAGCAATACATTACTCCTGAAACCTGGGCACAGATTTGCCCAGAAGTGCTAATCAAAACGGATATTGTGCAAAAGTTATGCCAGAGTGCCAGAGGAAGAGTATTTTACTTCTTGAAGCAGCTAACATGGAAGAATGTGAAGTAGAACAGAGTGAAAATTTTTCTTTCAGCTTTGATGTATGCCTGGTCAGCTAATTTGAAATGTTTTGCTCCACTTGAAATGGAACATTAAGTTTTCGTTCCTTATCAGATCTGTCCTTGCCTTTCATTTAAGAGCTTCCCTAACAGAATGATAAAAATTTATTATATTTGTATAGTCTCAATTCCTCCCCCTTCTTACATATGTTTTCCCAAAGAATCTGCTAATCAAATCCAAACTAAACATGGATACAGGCTTGGCTATAAACTTTTTCTTTTTCCTGACACTAATTTTAAAGGAAATCTGCTGTCTAGGAAAAAAAGAAAGTAGTTTAATCTGCTATGAATACTTAAATATAGTTGTGCAGATTATAATGATGACCAGATATCAGTTGTAGCACCAGCTTGTCACATCATAGGTAGGTGAGCAGGGATGAGCACTGACTAGTGGGCAGGAGGTTTATTTTGTTAAAACCCAAACAGGCAAAAAGGGAACAAAAATCTTACAGTCTGAGAAACACAGTAGACAAGCAAAAAGGATTCTTTTATATGAGAAACTAATCTCTACAAACTTGCCCATTGCAGAGGGCAAGATCCACAGTGCAGCCAGAAAATCCCCAAGAGCCAGCTTGGTATTTCAGCCAAGTCTGTCTCTTTGGTATAGTCCATAGAGCAATTTCATACATTAATTTAGATCATACAATTAATAGTTTTTGCTGACAGTAAACCATTTTCTCGTAGATTAATAGTTTGTTTCTGGAATTTCTCCTTTCCAATACAATGTTAAAAGTAAAGACTGACATTGAAGCTGAGGTTCAGCCCAGTGTCCTTAATGTTTTGGTAAGATTTCCCTGTGAGCCTCTCAATTCTCCCTGCTTTGCCCTCTCTCTGGAGAAATTCTTCAAATAACTTGGAGCAGAAAAGAAAAAAAAATCCTCATGTTGTAAAATGCTGCTTCACAAACTAGCTGCTTGTTGTATAATAACTGTGTAGCTCTGAAACAAATCACTTGAATACCAGCTTATAATTACATCAGAAAGCAGAGTTTAGAAAGAAATGATCTCTCGTCCAACATATTTCCCATTCAAAGCATTTCACAAGTATTAGGCTAAACACCTCCTGTAACATGCCCACAAGATAAGTAACAAACGGTCTCTACAGACAGTGGTAGGAGACAGGATCTATCTGACTTGCCAGGGGCCACTAGGAAAGCAAGCTGCAAAAATCAACGTAAACTCTGAATTTCCCATTCGCTAAGAGTCCATTAGTTATTTCAGACTTACAAAAATATCTGTGTCTCTTTCCTGGGTTAGCAGGAGTCCAGGTAGGACAATCAATACACAGAGACCACCTCTCGCCTGTCTCTTGGTACACAATTCTCACTCGGACATCCTCATCCCGGCCCGTGCAGGGCGGTCGCATCCCCACTCAGTCCCCTGACACAGACCAGCCCGCCCTAGGCACAGAAACCTGGGTGAGATGTCACCTCTCACCGTGGTTGTAGCATTAACACTCGAATCCAACCACTTCAGGGTATTTTCTTGTGTGTTTATTTCAGCCCCGAATTAAGCAAAGCCTGCGTCACAGCCCAGGTGCCTTTGGGAGTCAGCAGCCAGGTTAAGAGGCTGAGCTTGCAGGACAAACATGGCAATCTGTGGAGAAGCAATTATTCTGCATTGACAGACACAAATTATAAATTACAGCCGTTGAAATTATTGCACAATCCCTACTGTGCTTATGGCAGCTCCACACTGTCTCATTGAGATATTTAAATTTATGAGAAGACTGAAATAAAAGGTGACAAAACCTGCACGCCTTCCCTCAAAATATAAATTATTCAGTAATACTAAAAACACGAGCAGCAGTCAGGGTTCCCACAATTCTGTGGCATTAAGGTCTTTGACAGTTTCTTTTGAGTTCAACAACAAGAGATTAAAATGTCTTCCTACCAGAACTATTTTTTTTTTTTTAATGTGAGATGGTTGTTGCTTTAACAAAACAGTAACAAATAAAACAGTCAAGCAGATGTGAAAAACTAACAGCAAAAATAGCAGGTGTTGGCACAAAACACATTAAGAATGAAAAAAAAAAATCAATATTTTTGTCTTACAACAGTGTGTCTTGGGAGCACTAATAATAGGTACCTCTTTTCTCTCCGAGAATGACTTTTTCCCTTCATTGCACACGACCTGATGCAGGACTTGTCTAACTGCTGTATCTGGATGCAAAGCAAGGGAGAAAAGGAACCTTTGTCTGCGATTTTAAAAGCAGGAATTCTGACTGGGGAGGGAATGATTAAAATGCTCTGTGTGGCAATGGTAGACGAGTGACTGTCTCCCTGACAACAACGATAATGCTCATATGAATAAAATCCTGTGTTCACATAAAAGTCTGGAGGTTCAGGTCCTAGAAATGTCAAAAGCAGCTGAGCCTGGCATCTCGTATAGTATTGTTATTGATTTCTTAATTATCAAGCATGAAACACATTGATATTCAGGTTATTCTATTTATAATTTTCTCTTCTCTTCTGCTGTCTCAGAGAAATATATCATTTCTAGAACAGTGGCTTTAACAGCATCATTTTTTTCAGTGCGTGCTGTTAAATTTAAAGTCTTATACATTTATCGCTTTACAATTTCTTAACTGATTCATTACATTAAGGAAGAACATTATTTGGTTTTCTTTATTGCCACAAGGCATATTTATATCAATTAATTGCATTAGATGTTCGCATAATTTCCCCTCACTTCTGGAAAAAACACACAAAGTTAATGTTGTGTAACTCCGGGGAAATGATACCATCAGGCCCTTCTGAAGAACTCTGACGGGAAAGGTGCTTCATTTCTGAGGAAATATGGGTTTAGGTCTCAGAGCCAATTGCTTTTTCTCATGCTTTAAAACAAACAGCATGGATCCGCAGCTTCATTATGGCAAAGGAAACACATGCTTTTGAGCTGTAATCAACAGATAAGTGCTGCTTCCCTGAACTAAAATTTATCTATTTCATTTAAACTGCAATCCAGAGGCTTCCCAGGGTGGGTGGCCTCAGCCTCTCTCCCTGCTGTGCATGCTCTGGTATTTTGGGGTGAGTGCAGGGGGTGCCCCGTTATTCAGCAGAGACAGCGCGTGGGGCTGGGCAGGTTCAGCCAGGCTCCCGCTAAGCCCTGCCTGTCAAGACGTCCTGCTAAGCTAAAATGTCAAGCAGCAGCTGGAGTGAGGTCTCCCACTTCTTCTGAGACTCATCTAACCACTGGGGAGAAGCAGGCACTTGTTACAGCTTGGCTCTTATCTCCCAGAAGTTTCCTTACAAATCAGGAACATAACAGTGCAACAACACGTTTTTTTGCCTGTAGGTCTCCCCTAACGCTGCACTGGCTGTTACAAGATGCAAGTCAACTGTTGTGCCAAGCACAGACACAGGGATTATCTTTCAATCCCACCACTTTGAAAGCTCCTGCTCCCATCCCTGCCTTCGCCTGCCTAACTGCAGTGGTGAGAAGCATGACCCAACTCACACAGCGGAACGAGCAGAAAATCTTACTGTATACAGTGTTATAATTGCCGTTTCGCCAGCCCAGCTTTTAGGAGCATGCCCACAAGCCAAGCAGGCAAATGTGGAAGCGGAGGCAGAAGCAGGCTGACCCAAGACCCCACTCAGGATTACTACCCGGGTACAGGCTCTGGTGTCACCAAAACACCCAAGGGGAGGCTGGCTGCCAAAGGAGTTCCTGCACCTCCAATCCTGCAGTGACACATCAGAAGGAAATTATTCATATGACATCGACTGTCATTTTAATAGGCTACTTATCACAGCATTGCTCCTCATGTCTGCTATAGTAATGCTCAGGTGCATAATTGTTCTGAGCACTGTACTAACACAGGGAAAGGTGATTCCCTGCACACTAGGCATCTTTCACAAATTATGGTGTATTTTCCTTTAGTTATAAAGTGGGGGGGAAATACCCATCTGTAAATGCACTGCTCAATTTTCAGATACAGCTTTGACAGCAAACCAAAAGTAATTAGTAGCGTGGTACCTGGCAACCTGACAATAAGCATTTGAGAGGTTTACTATGAATGCTTGCTTCCAGAGTATCTATTCAGAACACACTTGTTTTATTTCTAGGGGATCACTAGAAGATAGCAAGCCAAATAGTTTTCTTTCCTTTGTTATGGAAAGGCAACCCAATTAAAAAATAACTTGAGGTAAGAGTAATAAAATCATACTTAAAATTAAAGTAAATGAAGTTCAGTTTTAAAACATTTGCTAGAAACAACAGTAATACATACTAATTGAATGAAATGAAGTTAGAACTTACAGTGGTGTAAAAAACAATATCAAAAGATAACTATAGCATAGCTTGCTTGTGAAGCTGATTTTTTCAGCTGATTTTAGCACAACTATTACTGCTTTTCAAGCTGTGCATAACTGGGCTTTACACCGAGGCTTTGGCAATACTTCAGTCCAATTTACTATAGGACTCTGTTTCCCAAGAAGCTGGAAATGGGGACCATGATGTTTTCAACATCAGGTTCTTCCAACTTAAGGCTATCCATTGCAGCATTGCTTCCTAGTCCTCTGGCCTTCCTAACCATGAGGCAGAGAAGGGGCTCATTTCATTGGGATGAACGGTCAAAACAAAGTCAAAACAGATGCTTCAGACAGGAATTTTTTGCTATAAAGGCATTTATGAAGTAATTCTGAAGGCTGAATTAATTCATTATAACCATCCGTTCACAGATAATTCATAATAAACAAGGAAAAAAAAAAAAAGCCTATTGAAATGTTTACTATGAATTGTTCACCAGGTTGTGGGCAGAGTTGTAGCAATCCTTGGTGTTTGCCTGCTCTGAGCACTTTGTGAAACACAGCCAGGGCTGCAAAATCGACAGGGATGGATGGTCTATTGCCTAACTCACAACAAAGGGCCACTGTAAATACAGGCAGTGGAAGTGTTCCCATGTACTTCAAAGAACGGCGGGGTG
Source organism: Pampusana beccarii (assembly GCA_013399365.1). NCBI lineage: Eukaryota > Metazoa > Chordata > Aves > Columbiformes > Columbidae > Pampusana > Pampusana beccarii. The sequence continues at coordinate 662,648 of VWYH01007856.1, forward strand.
AACCGCGACACAACCAAAGGCTGCACCACCACAGACTTATTAACGTTGAGCAGGTTGGCGCCTTGAGCACAAAAGGTTCTTCTACAAGCAATGAATGCTTTTCAAAACACACAAGAACTGCTGCACCTACCATTCTTCAAAAGGAAAAAAAAAAATCAAGTTTTCCTAAACAAAGAATAGCCATCGAGTTTTATCCCATTATGCCCTTTGTTCCACAGCCGGTAAACACTTCATTTAAAACTCATTATTTGCCAAGCCCCCTTTTTTTTCTTCCATTTTAGATTTATGACTACTTTATACCTATTTTTCCTCATCACAGCTTTTTATTCAAGCTGAAATAGCTTTTCCATAGAGTTTCTTTCCCTGACTCATCTAACTGAGAGTGACCACAGATGTCCTTGCCCTTTCCTAGGTTGAACTAATGTAGTTTTTCTGGTCTTATCCCATATTACAGTCTCCATGTCTCATCATTAGCTCACACCTGATCCAGTTTCACATCCTCTCGTTCACATGAGCAAGAAGGGTATAATATTTTTCCAGGATAACACTTTGGAGTTATCACAGTATCACAGTAT
>VWYH01007858.1:0-15599 GCA_013399365.1 Pampusana beccarii
ACTGAACACAACAGGGTCGAGGTAGCATTGTTTGAAAGAAAAGGCAACGCTTTGACCCTTATTTGGCCCATGGTTATTCCGCCAAGAACTGGGGAAGTGCAGTTTGGGATGGGTAAAGGATAATAAGCTATTTTGTCATAAAATAATACCATTCATTTCAGGCTCCAGTGGCACCCAAGAATGGGAAATGTGACTTCCCCACACTCCAAGCCACTCCTTTTCTTTTGTCTCCTGAAATTCAGCAAGCAAATGAGAGCTCCAGCAGATTCACACAGAAATAATCAAGATCAGGCAAGTTCATGCCATTTTTCAAGCAGTTTGGCAAATCCTGATTTGAGAATAATTAGAAAAAGACTAGTTTAATTTATAAAATATCAACAAATGGCAGTCCAGCTTACAGTGCCAGCATCATCGTAAAAATGACACATGACCTCTCTGTTATTTTCCCTTTTCAGCGCCGAAGCCATGGGTGTGATTTGAGCACCCTGCTCCCTAAAACCAGAGGGGTCCCTTGTGCGGGATGCGGTGCGGGTGGCTGTGGGTACCCCCACACCTCCCTCTCCTTCGCTGCTGCTCGAGGGATGCTCCGCTCCCCTTGCTCAGTGCGCCGGGTCCCGAAGTCACCTGCAGTAACCTGGGCCACACCGACAAGCACAGCAAGTGCTCACTGTGTTATTCTGAAAATATCCATAATCAGAAAGTATTTTCCCTTTCCTGATGTGACAAAATCCACTTTTTCCATAGGAAAGCATTTCATTACAGATGAAGTGAATAGCGTCCTTCTAGATGAGCTGATGCTTGTTTTATTTTTCAAACACAACTGGATTAAAGCCTCTTTCCTGAACCTGAAAAGTTCTGAGATTGCAGGTCTAGATTTGGAGGTCTGCCCTTGCCCAGCTAATGCCACTTACGTTTCTGTTTATATTCCATTGCCAGCACTGGCAGATAGTATCTTCTATCAGGTACAGTAATTTATTGCTTGAATGAATGGTTTTCCACTGAGAAAGGCGATAGCTCCAGGTTGTGAGTTTTCCAGCAGCAGGGCCCATTTTGGAACTATCTCATGTCCTCTCTGGCCCCAACCTGTGGGTTTCTGCCCTATCTCTGTAGACTCTTCTTGGAGGCCTCACCTCACCTCCCATCAGTGAAAATATGGGGAATTCAAGCCAGGGAACTTTCATCAGGAAGGGTTTTTAACTCAGAATATATTACTGCTGTGGCTGAGAACGCTGTCTCCCAGAGAGCTGGAGGGAGCAGAAGACAGTGATGGGCACAACAGGCTGGACTGTGGTGCTGGAGCCACCATGGCACAGCACTGCCCGGTGCCCTGTCACCACTTTTCGTGGCCTACAGGAGGCTGCGAAGAAAGTGATGCCCCAGCACTGGAGTCTTCAGATCTCCACACTGTGGTCCCTGGTTAACCATGGATTTCCATGTTACCGTTCCCGCCATGTGGCTGGGTAAGTTCACAGCCATGCAGTCCTCCTCACTACATGTCTGCTGGAATTTGACCATATCCACACGGCAGTGTTGTGTCCTTTTCATACTATTTTCCAAGGATTTTATGTCTTCTCTGTCAAGCCTGGTTTGTTACTACACGTAGGGATGGGAGGGAGAAGAAAAATGACTTGACAGAGGCTGCAGAGTGAACTCGGCACGCTGCAAGCAACCAGCTCCCCGTTTCCATTGCAGCAGTTTCAGGCAGCATCTCACTGGCTTCTTCTGTCTGATTTTTAAACTAAAAAAGTAAAAAAAGCCTGACTACCCTCTTGCTGGCTTACAGAAAGCTGTCACTTTTTCTCCAAAAGGACTGAGAAACAGGGGCCTTCAATAGCTTCTTTGTGCAATTTTATGTTGCAGCTTCCAGCCCAAGACAGCGTTTCCTGACCCGTGAGGATATGCTGCCCTCTTCCAGCCTGGGACACTGCAGCTCAGCAGTGCCACAGAGACACATTGCCACGGATCCAGCTGCAGGATTAACCCAAAGAATCCATAATCCTCCGCTTCCACAGATATAGTTTCTCTGAGCAGTTAGGTAATGGGTTAGGCAGAATTCATTAAAAATGTAAAGGATCGTGTTCGGCTCTTACTGACCTTGCATCACCCATCTGCTCCCTCTCCTGCCCAGTTCGTGATGCTGTGCTTCCCCCCATCACACACCAGCCCCCGACACCTCTCCTCACCCTCCCATCAGTCAGCCAAGTACCTGGGGAGGTCTCCTTCCTATAAAGAGCAAGAGAATTCTCAAATAACTTTTACTAAAATGTCATGATCTGGGAGCCTCAGCCAGGAATTTGAACGTTTTAGGGGGCACAACAGAGGTGAGTGAGCAGGAGAGAGCACCAGGAGCTGCCTTACTCAGTTAAGGGCTGCAAGTCTTTGTCACCCCTTTGTGCAAGGGGACAGCTGAGGACTTTCCAGGTTGTCACACCTGCTGCTCTCACAGGTGCCTGTGTGCTGGGAGATGCCCTCCAGCAATTCCCCTGCATCCGCTCTTATCAGCTGCTGAAGATTAGAGGTAACTTGGAATAGAAACTTCAAGGAAAAAGGGAAGGGGAGAATTGCATTTCAAAGAAAGTGCTTGAAAGAAACCTTTGAAGGACCCTATTCAAAGGTTCATGACTTGATATAACCATTTAAAAAAGATATAAAATCCTGTTTGGATTTGGGATGGGCTCTCACCCCAACAGGACAGAAAAGCTGCCTTCTTTGTATGAACACAGTCCCAGCACAACACAGGAGGTAAGATCCATCTGATAACATCTTACACTACTTTCAACCTAAAAAATCCAAAGGTAATATATTAAGGTAAGACCTACTCTCACATATGCATGAAAAACTTCCATAAACAGGCAGGAGTTTGTGCTCACAAGCTTTTCGGTAGTATAAAGAGAGTGAAATGTTTGCGGGGCTGGCTGGATGTCAGATACCCTAGTGAAAAACCACAGTCAACATCTACATCACTTACTGCTGAAATGTTTCCACCCCAGGATTAAAACACAGTAGTCACTTTGCAGCCAGCACAGAAGCTAAATCAGCTGGCCGGGCTGAACTGAAGCCCAAACGTGGGCAAACTTTGGGCACAGCTGATCTTTTTGCTGGTCTGTGACGGGGTCCAGTCCTCCCCGCTCATCCCAAGCACACGCCTTTCTGGCAGCAGCATAGCCACACACAGAGTCACCAGGCCTGATGGCACCAAGATGCATTTGGGCTGGCAAACCACTCCTAATGAGTCAAATCGGCTCCCAGGCACAAAAATACCCTGTCTGTCTAGTTTCCTCACACGCTGTTTCCTGGTGGATTTTTTCTTATGTTTGGAATTTTATTTCTCTTGTGAAAAAAATTAAAATATTTTCTTTCTAGATACACTGAGGAAATAGCTGATCTTATCTACTTTATTATAGGTGACTTTTTAAAAATAATATCTTTAATGATGCACAGCTCTCCATTTATGCAAGCTTTAGTTCAGCTAAGCCCTGAGCCCTTGTGTAGCATCAGCATGAAGTTTAAGAGGATTGAGTAGGATGTATTTTTAAGGATATACTAATCTGATATGCTGACACAGGGTTAGGGCTCTTACCGCTGCTGCTATCGCCCCCTTCTTGCTTTTTTGCAAGAGTGGTTCAGCCTCCCTCCTGCAGCAGCAGCANACTGATATGCTGACACGGGGTTAGGGCTCTTACTGCTGCCGCTATCGGCCCCTTCTTGCTTTTTTGCATCATGACTCCAGTTTGGCCATATCTGAACCTGCATGGGGAGACCTTCCTTCACGTTTTCACTTTCCCCAGCAGCAGTCCCTCATCCTGGCTGCAACCTTTGCCTGTTCCTACAGTTCTGTCGACAATCACAGGGGTGCCCCAAGGATGCTGAGTGGTGACCCCATGGGGAGGAGAAGGTCTGTCTATGCTGCCTGGCGTGAAGGGCCTGAGATGCCTCCTCCAGCCTTCAGAGCCAAGACAGCTGCAAAAGTACACCCAGTGCCCGAATGCTGGTGCAAAATTCATTTTTCAGGTGCTGGGCCATGGTGGCAGCTCCAAGAAGGGGTGCAGGATGCCTGAGAGGGGCCTGGCAGCCAGTGCGGTGGGGAGGAGAGGACACCGAGTGGTTAAGCCTCCCTCCTGCAGCAGCAGCATCTCACAGGGCTGCACAACTAGAGAACCAGGCAGAAAGCCAGGAAATCTTGAGTTATATTCCTGATGCTGCCATTAATTTCATATATGGCCTTGGGCAACTTGTATCACCTGCCAGTTTGGGTTTTTCCTTAGATAAAGTAGGAAAAATAGTTAACATCATGGATTTATAGAGCTTAAAGCTCTACAAAGAGTCTGGTCTGGCTTCTCTATATCAAAAAAACCTTTAATTTCATTCAGTTGTGCCTGAATCAAGGCCAATTTCTTATGTTTGACCAATATATATCTCTCCGTCTCTTACAGAAGAACAACTTATCTTCATCTGAAACATCAAGAGATGGAGAAAAGCCAGCACTTCCCTTGGTATTTTCCCCCCTGTGATTAATTCCCATCCCTACTGAGCATTCAAGTTTCATTTCCCATTTGAATTTTTTGGGATTCTTCTTTCAGCCACTACTTCTAACAAATGAAATGCTAAATGAAAGCATTTGCATGATTTGGTATTTCGCCCCATGGCTTATCCACACTTGTTGGTGGGCTAAGGGCAATACTGGCAAAGTTAATTAAAATCTGCCCAGTGCTTTGAAATATTAAGCTCATCTCTAAGGCCCGTCATCCTGCTCAGTGTCAGAGGTACCACTGACAAGTACTTGACTTCAGCCTTTCAGGCGGATCGCAGCTGCCAGAGAAAACCAAGAGTGGAAAAGTACTATCCCGTTAGAAAAACAGATGTTGCAGCTCCAATTTGTCTTCTGCCAAGACAAAGGAGATGCACTAAATTGATCTTTTATAAAGGATTTTGTTTTGCTTCCAAGATTAATATCACAACAAACCGGGAGGCACCATTCCTCAGGGTGCAATGCTATATTGAAGAACTGAGCCTAGATACCCATGCCAAGCATAATTTAGTTAGTCTGAAACTATGTCTGCAGAGGGGGAGATAAACTTTTTCCATCCAGTAGCACGTTATCTAAATAATCTATCTCAGTATCCAAAGGCTGAGCGCTCAGCTTCAAAGCCAGGCTACAGCTCCTAGGCTTGATGCTGCTCACCATGGTGTGCCACCACGGTCCTCAGAGCCCTCGCTGGTGGCCATCGTGGGGCTGCTTGGTCACACAAAAGGAAAGGAGGAATGAAGGGATGGGAACGATGACCTGCTCCATCCTGTGAGATGGTCGGAGGGCTCTGACTGGAGCCAACTGTTTTCACATCAAGTCCTGGAACTGGGTGAAGTACACACAGCCAGGGCCCCAGCTTGTGGGGAAAGTGACTTCTTGGCACCTTTCACAGAAAGGACACTCTCTTTATCCACAGACCAGAAACACTGCAGTTCCTGTGCTGACTTTTCACCCTGGGATCACGTCTGCATGCCACCAGTAATGGCATCCTCCTGTGGTACTTTGTGTCCCCTACACAAGGTGACAACCCCTTTCCCAAACACACTGGTCCCAGATGTGGTGATTCTTCCCTTGTTGATCTGAACCATCACGTGTCTTCACCAGCCATTACTACGGTTCTCCTCAGCAGTATTTGCACTTCAGCAAAAAGACTAAAAACCCCTATTTGTACAAGCTGCTCAGGAAGAACAGGGTGTATAATTTAAACACATTGATTCCAGCACTCCATAGAACAACAAATTGGTCCTGATTTTTTTACACAGCATATTCAATTAACAGAATGAAACAAGCGCAATCATCGGGTTATGGTGTTATCTTTCCACACTTCTTCATCCACCTGAACAACTGCAAATAAATTCCATGTACTTCCTTCACCAGTGCCCAGATCTCTATTGTATGGCAATTTGTGAACAAAGTGATACACGCAGTCAGCCCAAGGTATAATGGACCAGCAAAAATGACTGGTCAAAACAGAGCTTTAAGATTGATTTTTTTTTTCTCTGTGCTGTGGGTGGAAAACACATGTAATGTAGAACCTCAAGACAACAGCAGCTCTCACTAGTGCATGGAAGCTCTCCTGAAGCAGGCCGACCCCCTTTCTGCTAGGGCTAGTCCACACAAGGAAGCTCTGCAACCTAATTATGTCAGCTAGGAGCGTGAAAAAACAAATACATCATCCCTACGAGAGAGAGCTACGCCAACAAAAGGCCTGGTATGGATGCAGTACTACAAAATGAGGGATTTTTTTTCTTTCTAGTATAGCAAATTTTGTTTGTGTAGCTCTGATAAACCACACCAGTGAAAGTCCACCACTTGGCTCGAATAACCGTGTTTCCAGCGAAGGTTGCCAATGCAGTGATGGTATCTGCGTGTCAGCACATTCCTCCTGCTGGAGAGGAGAGACCTAATGCTGAATTCTCTGCAGCCTTTACCTGGGACAGAGGACAGCTAAAAGAAGGATCAGACTATTCAATATCTAAAAGGAGGCCGAGACATGGTGTGATGAGGGGGAAAGCTCTGGCTCTTATGGAGAAGGTTAACCTAAACAACCCCATGCCAGGTATGCTCTACCACTTGCTGCAAAGGGACACCTGTTGGGGTGAGATTCATTCCTCTGCCCTGCCCTCTTCTGCAGCCTGGTGTTAGTAAACTGTGAGTATCCTCAGGTAGGATGTTGTGAAATCCTCTCTGCCCTTCCTGCTCTGGTCACTGCACTCCAGCACAAGGGTGATTTCAGTGCTCTATTCAACAGGGTTTCAGGGCTGTGGCCAGGGCCCCTTCCTTTGCATCCTCTGCAGCAGCAAGTCCCACCTTTTCCTTCTTGCAGAGCTGCATTGGCTTGTTGCCCCCATTAATCCTGGCGGTGGGGGGGGGGATTGTTTGTTGGGCTTTTCTTCCTTAATCAATCCACAGAAACTTGCTTGCACAAGGCTTTGTGTTTCTGCGGAGCGAATTCCACAAGCAAGGTGTAAAAGTAATTAGGGCACCAGGCTTCAGCTTTTTGACACTGCAATCAAAGAGCTGGTCCCCAGGCAGCCACCTGCACAATAAAAGCGCGGGGAGAGGCGAGGGGGAGATCTAAAATCCACGGCTTTTAGCAATCCACATAGTTTCTCAGTCCAGCTCTCCGGGGGCCAACAGATAAACAGCGCTGACCCAAGGAATTTCCTTCCTCCCAAGGTGGGAACTGGCCACCAGCAACCACGGCCTCCCATCCTCTGATGACATCAGCTTCCTCGGGCGTGGGGCGAGGGACTTCAAAGGAGGAGTTTGGGGAAAAAGCCCTCCTGTGAGAACCAACAAGGCCTGATTTCTGTCCTGAAGGCCGTGTGGTGGAGCCCCGTTGTCAGCAGCTCGCCCCAGCACGCCCCAGAGAGACAATAAAGCAGGGAAGGGAAGCACTAGCAGGGCTGCGGCCAGCGAGAAGCTGCCGTTCCAGTTACTCCAGCCAAACGGTCCCAGCGCAGCCCCATCTCTGCTGACACCTGAGCTAACCCATGGGCCAGCCTTGCTGAAAAGCCACCGGTCTGCTGGGGACTCATGTGCCTGGGCTGAGCTCACCGCAAAATTTTGGATGCCAAGGCCAGGTTAGCCTTCAATGCAGTCTCTGTCTAATGATGCTACGTGCACTTTCTTCTCCCTACAGCTCTATCCTTAAATCTTGAAGAACTGTAATACCTTTTCAGTCTCCAGCCCTGTCCTGAGTTTTGTTGAAATTTGGCCAAGAACTTCCTGGGGGAAGAGGAAAGAGAAGGGACTGGCAGGCAGACACGGTGACACTGTGTCCACATGAGTTTCATTTCCTTAGGAAATCAGGCTAAAAATAATAGTCAAAAATGTTGGGCAATTGCCTTCAACTCAACATCTCTCTCTAGACAGGAAGAAAGGAAGGAATTAGTAGACTGTAGGTTATATTTCAAGGTTTGTCTACATGATTTGAAGTATGGAAATTAGAAATGAAATTAAGAAGATATATTAGGTTGTCTTGCCCTTCCCTAGGGCAACAAACCTACAGCTGTTTCCCTGAGTATATTTTTCAGTGAAGTGTGCAGCCCAGTTTCAAACGATCCAAATGATGGAGCTTCCATGAGTTTTCATCAGGAACCTATTCCTTTGCTTACTAATCTTTTCTTTATTTAAAAAGAAAAAACAAAAACAAAAACAAACACAGTTTCAACATTTTTAAAAGACCACCATGTTTTATCTCATTATTTCTAGCACACCTCTCAATTGTTTTATAAACTCACTAGGGGAGAAAGGTAAATAGAAGTGTCTACACATGCCACCTACATACTTCAAATAGCATCACAGGTTTCACTTCATGCTTTTGGCTGACTTAGAGGCTTTTACTCAATGTGGCTTCATGTTTTTAACTGTGTTTTTCCTGGGAAAGAAAAAAATGCTTTGAATAATAAATTCCAGGGATTTTTTCAGTCTGAGTTTTCCAGACTTGCCACCCTGGCCCTGTTTCAGCTCGAATTTGAAAGGCCCAGCCCGCTCAAAACATCTTCTACAGGTTTTGCTCACTCCCCTTGAATTTTCTACTTTAGTCTTCTGTTACATAATTTTAAAAGATTGAAAGCAGTACTTGAATATGACATTATTCCAAGAAAATAGCTCTCCTTTTCTTAACCACACAGTTTCTTCTATCATGCAATAGACCATTGCTTTTCACGATCTGGTGGCATTTATCTCGGGCTGTGCACACAAGTCCTCGAGGGGAGCAGTTTGCAGTCCGTGTGCTGGCTACCAGCGCCTTCTGGAGACATCAGGCAAAACCCTATTTCCCAGGGAGCCGCTCTGTCCCAGACTCGGTTAGTAACCACTGACATCAGGGCAGAGAAGAAACCACTTTGCTGCTTGTAACAACCTCCTCCAGAATAAAGCCCAGTACAGGGATGGTTTGATGGAGCAGGCAGGAGGCAAAACCCCACACAGGGCAGGATGGATGATGCCAAAGGCCCAAAGGGAATTAGGACCTGCCTAAAGGAATTAGGATGTGGATAAATCACTCATCTAGCTGCAGGACAGCAAGTTAAATTAACTGCTCCTATCCAAGCTATGTGTTTGGAGCAGGGCTGAATTTGACAGCAAAAATCCAGCTGCTGACCCAGCACAAGATTGAGGAGGTATCCAAGGATGAATTAGTGATGTCATATATGCTTGACAGATAAATATTTTTTGCTACTTTTCAGCTATGTAACATGAAAAAAAATGCTGTGAGCTATAATCAGCTTCAGCTTCTCCACCCTAAGCACAAACACACTTTGTCCAAAACCCCCATCCTTAACACGCCTGTTCCACACTCAGAAGCAGAAGACGTGAAGATGTGCGAGTAGACACAGTTTTCTTGGCCATACTGCACTTGTCACGAGCCAGTTTCACCGAATTTTATGAAAACAAGATTCCCCACCTCAGAATGGTCTGACTCAGAAGAGGGACTGGCTCCTGGTACTCTCACACCTCCCTGATGGGGAGCAGCACGTCCACGGCTGCCAGCAAACACGGCGAGGAAATGAGCACATATCGGAGATTCCTCCTGCACCTCAAAACCTCACAAGAAGCACCACGGCACCCCTATTTCTGTGCCTGATCGCAGTATCACAGTATGCCAGAGATCGGAAGGGACCTCAAAAGATCATCTAGTCCCATAGATGCCCTGCTTGCAAATGCCCCCTGTAACAAGGAATGGCTGGGAGGACACAGAAAGGCCGGCTCTGCAGGAGGGATGGAGACCCACACAGGGAATATTTCCCAGAGCATTTACAGGAACAGCACAGGTCAAAAGTCCCACAGGTCCACATCCCCGTGCACACATCTGACCCACCACTAACTCCACTGTCACCCTGAGCCTCCTGCTCCACCGAGCCTAACGCCACACACAGTTCCAGAAAAATCAAGGAGTAGATTCAAGGCCATATTAGGTATACTTAGAGGATACTAAACAGAGGTTCCAAGAAGTCTGAGCCCTTTCCTGAGCGCTGACGGCTGCGGCTGAGTCAGCCTCGCTCTCTGCCGTGCTCTGCTGAGTCACTTCATCCCGAAGCATCGGCAGCGAGCGAGGAGGAGGAGGAGGAGGAAGAGGCGAGGGAGCTCAGACAGGAGCGGGTGCGTGGCAGGAGCAGAGGGCACCAGCCTGGACCTTATCGCAGCTCTTCTGACATTCGTGTTACTGGTGGGAAAAGTACTGTGAAAATACAGGTTTCGCAAGGGTCAGGCAGTGACAGAGAGAAGGATCGTGACATTCAAACCCAAACAGAATACTTGGAGAGCAACCGTGTTGTACCAGACTGAGAGGGAGAATTGTATTTTGGAGTGGGCTCATGCCAGAACGTGTGTGTGTGTGCGTGTGTGTACAAGCACTGTGTGTGCACAAACACACTTGCACATGGTTTTGTTTGGACAAGGCATTCTGGCGAAGTCAACAAAAATTAATTGCAAACAAAGTGCCTTTATATTCGGCCCCCAAAACAGCTGCTTTCAGGGTTGTATCAGCAGGAGTTAAAAGCATCACTAGTTGTTGTTACGTGACCCAGTAATTTCGGATGCTTTACCTGCTGCTCCATCATGGTGCTTTCTGTTTGCTGGCCAAAATGAACAGTGAGTTGCTGAGAGTCTGTTCATCTGCTCATTCAGGGTTCAGCACCGCTTTTCAGGAGCACTATATAAATTCAGAAGTTGCCTGAAATAATAAATAACTGTGACAGCCACAGAAACAAAGCTCGTAGCTCTTGGGCTGGTGTTTCCTCCTCCTGAGAGGTTTTTGTTCCCTTGTGTCTGCAGGACAGAACATTCCAGAGATGTTTCAGCACTGATGGGCCTTCAAGCCTCAGCCAGGAGAAAAGTCAGCTTTCTGGCAGAAAACCCTGACTAGCTCCTGGAAGCGAGCGAAGAAAAGGAGAAAAGATTAAATACTTTGTTTACCATGTCATGACATCACCATCATCACCGGAGAAAAATGCAAGTTCATCTTTCTTCCCCGGGATGGCCCATATGACCTGAACCGTGAGCCCCAGCAGTGGTTTAATTCCCCTCGGTGAAGAGCTCCGGGGCGGCAGCGCGGGCACCGGCACACACAGACCTGCTCAACCGTGCGGCCAGCGACTTCGGCACCGTGCAGATGAAACCCAGAAAGGTCCCAGCGTGAAATTCTTTTCGCAAGATATGAGTCCAACAGGGATGTTTTTCCTCTGGGGTCGAGCAGGGTCACAGGCTGCGTTGTGGCAAAGGTAGCATCACCCAGGACAGTGAACGGGCTCCGTGGAGACAGGGAAGGATTTCTGTTGTGTGCTGGGATACAAAGCAGGGAAGAACATGCCCGGGCCTTTACAGAAAGTAAACTATTTCCTCCAGAGGAAACAGTCACTTCAACTGGCATCTGTCACTCAGGTCACACAAAGTTGTGGCTCTCTGGGAAAACTCTGCCTCCAAGGAAGCGTCTGGTTTAATTCACACATGTCTAGGTTAGCAAAGTCTTTTTCACGGATGGTTTAATCTCTCTCCTTTCACTTCCCTTCTATCCCCATCCCCACAAATTTCACTTTTATTTGTAAGTTCTCTGCTATTTTCTATGTATCTGTTTCTGTTCTCTGGTTACAGAGCAGTTGTTGGAGACTCCATGGAACAAGTAATGCCAGGATACCCCAGTACATCAGATTTTAGCCATTTTATTTTGCTCCCATGGGCTCCTGCCAGATTAGGTTCATCAAAACCAGTTCTAGGCTTTATGACACATAATCTGGTTAAAAGCAATAGGGCAGGTTTTCCACCAGAAAGAGGGGCCACCGCTCTATTCTAGGGGTGAAAAATGTCTGAACGCATGCAGAACTGACTCTGACAACCAGAAATGCAGGAAAAATACCGTGGTGAATGGCAACGTAGCCAGTTGAGACATCCCTACAGTGAGGTCTTCCTCCATCCAACTGGAATTCAGATTTACTTGTCAGAAAGCCTCAGTAAATCTTTGTACTCACATTAGAGTAGAGTCAGGGGAGTGTTTTACTGCTCTGAGACGGAATGGAAAATCAGAGCTTCAAAATCCTAGCAAAGGGATCATCTCAGGAGGGGAAATGGCAGGGATCAACTGAAACGTTCATTCTGGTTTTAATGCTACAGACAGCAGCAAAGCAAGATAAAACTGTAAAAAAAAAAAAAATCCAGACCTCATGCTTTCCATTTTTTAAACCACTTGGAAACATTTTCAAGACTGGGAGGTTTACTGAACTGACCTTCGTCCATGCAAACACAGACAGGTTATCCTGGATTACCATGCTCTGATTGCACAAACCCAGTCAGAAAATTCCTGACCAGATATTTTACATAATTACAAAGTGCAAGGAAATGACAGATCACGAGCACAAAGAAAAAGTCCTGGCAGATTCCCACGTGAATAAAACTGAGTGCTTCACAATTCAGTAAGGTGCTGGAAGCCAGAGGTCACCCATTTCAAGGCACTGGTAGGAGCTCAGGCAAATACATGTTCAGTGGGAACAGCACCCAGTGCAAAGATACCACATCCCTCATGTGGTATCCATGTGGGGTATCCCTCATGTGGGGTATCCCTCATGTGGGATCCACATCCATCCACATGTGCTGGACGGACTAAAGCTCACCTGCCCTCAACAGCCCCTTTTTAACGGGATTATCTGGAGCAGAAAACCTCTGTTCCCAGCCCGGTGTGCTGAGCTGTGTCCTGGAAGCGAGCGGAGCACCCAGCGCTGGAAGGACTCAAGGGATCTCTGCAGGCTCTGCTGCACATCCCATCCACGGCCCAAAATAACCTGAGACTGGGCATGTAGACAGGCCGAATAATTCAGAAACACCATCTGAAAAGGCCCTTCCTTTGTGTGAATTCAAGGGGAATTTGTTCCCTCCAAAGGCCAGTAACTCATTTGAATGTTGACCCAGAGATGACATTATGGGCCTGTCCTTCACAACTGCTTGAAGCATAATTTTGGCCTGAACGGTTTCTTTAATCGAATTCGATTTTGATGGGAGTCCACCAGCACTTCATTTTTATTTTATTTTTATGATTCAATTTAGCATTTAGTTTCAGTTGCGATCTGATTTTATTACAGTTGTTGCTAGCGGAAAATGTATCCACCTATTACTGACACCACATAAATTCAGATGCTGTCTTAAGAAACATTCTCACACGCATGAGTGTTAACATTTCATATACAATATGCCTACTTGTTGATAAGGCTTGCTGCATGACTCAGTGCTGTGACCTTTCCAAAGGAAGTATTGTTTCAATGCAGAATATGTTACAAAGGCAAAGAAATGCAACTTTTCCTATTGCTGTAACACATGGCACCTTTGAGGCGTATCCTCTGAAGACGATTCAACCATGCACTTGCTCCAGCAGGAGCACCGATTTGAGAATATACTCCTTCACCAAGGAACTGGTATTCACACGTCTACATGACTTTTCTTCCTATGAATGAAGGGCTCTGTTTCACAGATCTGATTTCGCTTCCCGTGTACATTGTAGATACCGAAATAGCGTTGCACACGGTTGTGCTGCACAGTTTGCTAGCTAAAGGCAGCCAGAAGCAGCACAATATTTCCAGAAGACCCGAGCATTCGCGCTGCAGTATCATCACATCCACTGTAGTTTCAATAAGAAGTAAACCGAGGTTCCACTTAAATTTGAGAAGAAACTTCTTCTCAGTGAGGGTGACAGACACTGGACCAGGCTGCCCAGGGAGGTTGTGGAGTCTCCTTCTCTGCAGACATTCAAACCTGCCTGGACACCTTCCTGTGTAACCTCATCTGGGTGTTCCTGCTCCGGCAGGGATTGGACTGGATGAGCTTTTGAGGTCCTTTCCAATCCCTAACATTCTGTGATTCTGTGAAAATAAACAAATTTAGAAGAAATTTAGCTTTAATTCTTGTTTTTTTCTGATCTAAGCTAAGAGCTTTTGTGACATCTGAAACTTTTATCCCAGTTGACAATGGTATAAATACCATCCTGCCAGCTCCTAGAGTGCTAGCAAACAATCTTTCATCAACCAAACGAACTCTTACAGACGGAGCAAGATATAAACCCATATGCAATGCACATTCTCTGGATCGGGTCCACCACTAGCAAAACCCTCCTGCTTCCCTGGAACCAGCAACATAAACTCCCTTTATATGTCTTGAGTGTCCACAGTACAAACAATAACTCATTAACATGCTCTTGACACCGCTGTCAAAATAAACAGCTATTTATTAACATTCTACGAGGCATCATTTTTAAAAGAAATCAATCAAGCAACAATGTCAGAAAAAAATATATATCCCTCTGCCCTAGAAAACAGCATCTCCCTTTTACTTAAGACAACATCTGGTCCAGATAACAGCTGCCAAGGGCTGGAGTAAGAGGAACAGTGATTGCTGTTGCTTGGTGGTTGCTCAAGTATTTTTGAGAACAACATTTTTTTGCTGTATGGTATCACTGCCAACTCTTCCCTGGGATCCCAGGAGGACAATGCATTCCCTTTCTGCCCTTTCTGGCTAAACGGAATAAAAGCTGGACATGATGTTTGCTCTCACCAGTCAAACCTGCACTAAATATAAAAAGATATTGAAAACAGCCTCCCCCTCTGTCTTTCTGAGGTGAAAACCTCCCCATCTTCACACAGGGAGACTTTTGCTGCCTTTTGTTCCTGTGGTTAAAGCAAATTTAAAGATATCAAGGAACCTCTTGAGAAAACCAAGAGAGGAAGCTTGAATGCAAAGTGAACTTACAAACAAAAAGCTATTTTTAGAGTTGGGGGGAAACTCTTAGCATTGGACAAACAATACAAGGAAGTTTCAGACACTGACTGCTAGGGAGGGCTAATATCCCCTTGTTGCTGCCCCACCTAGTCTGGATACAGGAACGCTGCTGTATTCTCAGGCTTCTCACAACCCCCCAATTATCCACCTTCCCCTTAGCCTGGTGCAAAAGTTCAGGGCTCAGGCCAAAAGCCACCTGGTGACCTTGGCTCAGACACACACACATCCTCCGGCTGACAGAGGTGACCTGAGGGCAGAGCCTGAGCCTGATGGCACAGTGGGCGCCATGGTGTTGGTGGGGATAGGTGGTGAGACTTCCATTTGCAGTACCGCCAGATGTGGTAGTAGAGCACAGCTGGAATCACGCACGGGGCTGAGGCTGAAGAGCAAAGTCTTACGTACCTCAGGCGCAGAATTAGGACAGAGCAGCTGGGTAGAAGTAGAAGGAATGATATGAATGGCCTCAGGACAACCCAAAACGGACCCTCCTGAACACAGAGCAAAATATCCAGCTGTGCCTCTGTCCTTCATACATGGTTGGACCCCAAGACGTTGTCACGGCCAGTCAATGGAGTCATACCAGTGCTCAGCTGCTGGGGATCTGGCTGTAGACTCAGGACATAACAATAATGCTTTGGCAGTCCCCATTGACCCTTCTTCTCCTCCTAGAAATTCAGCTTTCCCACCCCCCGGGCAAAACAAATGATACATTTTTCAAGCAATTATCAATACGCAGGTTCTTTGGGGTGGAAAGCTTTTACACAGGAGATTTTCTAGCCTATTCGCTTCTTGATCTAGCTGCATTCCT
>VWYH01007859.1:8711-62977 GCA_013399365.1 Pampusana beccarii
GAGGTTCCACTTAAATTTGAGAAGAAACTTCTTCTCAGTGAGGGTGACAGACACTGGCCCAGGCTGCCCAGGGAGGTTGTGGAGTCTCCTTCTCTGCAGACATTCAAAACCCGCCTGGACACCTTCGTGTGTAACCTCATCTGGGTGTTCCTGCTCCGGCGGGGGGATTGGAATGGATGAGCTTTTGAGGTCCCTTCCAATCCCTGACATCCTGTGATTCTGTGAAAATGAAACCTGTCTCCTTTTCTGCAGGAACAATTCTCAGGTAGGGCAGTGTGGTGCGGCAAGGCTTTGGAGGCCAGAAACATGGAGGGTTGTTGAGAAAAACACGGTGTTAGTACTCAAGAACCACAGACAACCACACTCCAGAGGAGGGGGGAGTGTGATACAAACCAATGGCACAAGAGGGAAGAAGGGAAAGAAAAAACCTGTTAACTACCTGCCATTTAAGGAGGAAAAACATCACCTTACAGCACCAATTACAAATAGTTTTTCAGACTTCCAGCAACCCCTGTAGGTGTAGCTTAACATTTCTGGGGAACTTAAGATAATTCCCTATCACATTTTTCATGAAGGGTGGAAGCATGTTAAATACAGTAAAATCGTCACCTCTCCATTTAATGAAAGGCAAGTGTGCATTACGAAGAGTGACATATATAAATATGTGTTGTTATAAGGCAGCAATAAAGACAAACCAACTTAAGATGGTTCTAGCAGACTCCCTGGAAGAGCCAGACCCTACCAGAGAAAAGGGCCTTTCTCTAATAGGAGTTTAAGGGCTGGCTGTTAGCTCAGGCAAAAACCTCCCAGAAACCAACCAAAAAACCCAAAACAAAACACCCACAAACCAAAATAACGACAAATCCCCCAAATTTGGACAAAGAGGCTTTCCTTTAAAAGTCATAAAGAAGTTATGTGGAACTATAAAAGGAAAACATACATACCCACCACTCTTGGTCCTCTTCACCGGTTACAATTATTACTTCTCCTTCAACAAATGTGAGCTCATCATCGTTATCTGCCTGACAGTCATAAATGGTCTTCACTCGCCTAACTTTGTTTTTCCCCTAAAAACATAACGAAGTTTTAGATGAAGGACATGAGGAACACTGAAAACATATATACTCTATGAATTTTGCCTTTTAATGATGTTCTGCTTTACAACAAAGACTAGCAAATTGCTTTCCCTGCAATCGGGGACATAAAATGTAAAAATTCTGCTTCAACGAGGTTAATTAAAAAAAATTACCTACGCAAATGTAGGTTTTCTTCTTCTTAAGATTCAGAACTCCCAAGAGACTGTAACCTGTAGTGCACAGCTTAAGTAACCCAGGCTTCCTCCAGTAAAGAACGTTTAAATAGCATCTTTACATTGTTCCAGTCCACAAACACCTTCTTTCTCCTTTAATACATCATTTAAAAACCCACCATGAACAGAAAATGAAACCCAGCCTCCTCTGAATGTTACAAGACAGGTAAAGGCTGAAGAAAACGTTGCCCTGAAATCCTATTATTCCTTACAGTTTTGGACCTAGTGCAAAAATACAGTATCCTTTGATTTTTGAATCTAGTTATAGGACTAGAAACTATTTTTTGAGTGGTTTTTTTTTAATCCAGAATGTTAGCAATTTCTTACTAAAAGAATCTTAATTTCAGCCGGCAGTATTATTTTGTGATGATAATTCAGGATACATATCCTCACAGCTCCACCATTCTGAGTCCAAGTATTTTCTAGGTCATACGTTGCTGCATTCTGTTAATTCATATGAAAAAGCCTGAGCTGTGGGCTCCACCCTGAACATTTGTTTCTCACGGCAGGGAAAATGCTTTAAATTATTCCCAAATAGAGTAAGGAATTAATATTCACAGCAAAACACTTCTGATGCTTCATATTACTGTATTTTCATACCCACACTCCTTCAAAAACTACGGTTCCTTCTTTGAACAGAAATCGTCAGACAACCAGAACGCAAAAAAACAAGAAGAGCACAAGGAGATGAGGAGCAGAAGGGCTACGAAGGACAAAGTCAGCAGATTTCGAGGAATTCGAGCCAAAAGTAACTTCACAGAGGAAATTCCCTAGGGAGCCTTCTCTTTGCTTTTACCTGTTTGAAATAACCTCCACGCTTTGGCAAAAAAAAGAAAATTCCCTGCAGATCAACAGCAGAACAGACACACAGCAAAGAGCACAGATACTAAACTGGGGAATCTAAGGGACAAAGCAGTTAATGCAACAACATAAGACCAAAAAAAAAACCCCATACTCAAGCCAAATGAACAGCAATACCTGAAGTGAAGTCCGTATGAGATCAAAGGGGGTTTTTTTTACAGCAAGGGTTTCTGCGGCCAGAAGTTACTTCAAAGAGCGCTTTCTCTTTTTTAAACAAATTTGTACAATTTGAACAAAAATATCAACAATCGCTAGGGACCGTAATTCAATATTAATGGGTATTTGGAACCGGTCCCAGCTTTCAACTCCAGAGCACCTTTACAAACTAAGAGCGTTTCCAATCAGTCCTCTGGTGATGAAGGGAAGCGACCTCTGCCAGATGAAAATGGTCTCAATTAATAAAGAGACTAAAGAGAGTGAAATTCCTCTAAACTTAGAGAACCGCATGCAACTCAGCTTGTAAGGACACACGAAAAATCACGGCAGTTGCTCCTGGTTCCTTCTGATCAGCACCACAAATGACATTTTAATATTCTATTTCTTTCAGTTAGGAGAACAGTAAAAAGGAGAGTTCAAGCCCGAAGTGTGTTTAATCTTGGGAAGGTTTAAAAAAGGATGGATCTAAACAGGGTATATATTTTCTGGAACACAGTTTCAGGCATTGATGTGTAAAGAAATAGAAGCAATGCCAGGACATGTAATTTGCAATGGTAAAACAAATAGGACACTCACCCTGACTCATATATCCAGTATTAGTGCTTATTAAGAAGAGACTTCTATGCTTAAGACTGAACAATAATCAGTTGCTGTGGTTATTAATAATCCCTCCCTGTTCTTATTTACATTTAATTTTTGTTTGGTTGAAAATGTAATATTTTGTCTCCTTTATAGAAAATACACACACACACAGAAGAATGCTCAGGTGCTTTTAGATGCACTCAGAGCAAGTTTCACTCCTCTAAAAATATCGTTTCGAGTCCTTATATATTAACAGCATTAGTATTTTTTAGCTAATAATTCTGAACAATTTATTTACTAAATTATTATCTGTTTAGCGACTAAACAGTCAAACCCAAGAGGGAAGAACCACAAGTACTGGCGGCTGCTGTCACGGGTTGTAATGTTGCACCATGATGCAGAATTTGACCAGTTTGTGCTGAGAGGATCCAGCCAGAGGACGAAAACACAGACAAGACACATTAAACACAATTCTTGCACGTTATTACTTGACCAAGAAAGACTGCAGTGAACAAGAAGAGATACAAGCGGGCACGCAATGATGTGCAGAAAACCAAAAGGTAATTATCATGGGTGCGTCACAGTTTTGATCACTGCTAAAGAGCGGAGCTATTTAATTTACTGCACAGGTGGAAGATGGCTGAATTTGGAGAACACTGAGTTTTTCTTCACAATTTTGCTGTGTAAAGTAGGGTGAGAGTTTAAAAAGCAACCACCACCAGCACCGCACCAAAACAAACAAAAAAACCCCAACAAACCCACTGTTTGCTTTCTTTAATCAAGTGACAAATAGCTGAGAATGTCCAGCATCATCTGCCTGGTTATGGTCAAACGTAGGTAAATAAACAAATGGTAGTTGCAGACACCTTTTGATCAGATTCCTGGCCTATTTTATTTAATCTCCAGAACACTCAGGAAGCTCGAGCAACAACCCTGTCGCTCTCAGTTCTGAAAGGAGCTCACAGACAAGCCCGTGACAAAAGCCAAGCAGGTGATGGTTCCTGAGAACGTTCGTCTTCAGACAAGCACAAGGAGGGAGAAACTCAGCCCCTGCTCTCACTACAAGAAGGGAAGTCTTATTTCCTTTCACAGAAGTGCTTTGCATAGCCAATTTGACAAGCGAAACCAGCAAAACCATCTCCTTTTTGATGTATTCTTAATGACGAAAATCTTGAGAGCTCTGGAGTTTCATAAAATGATTTCAATATACATATGCATGAAGAATCCTCTGTTGGATGGAAATTGCACTGGTTAGCAATATGAATTGGGGGTTGAAAAAGGAGACCTGGAATCCAGTTCTGCTGCTACACATCATCCAGCAACGTCAATTTTGCCACTTCAGTAATATATCCACAGTTCGGTTAACCACTTCAATACACCGACATTAAATTCAACAGGAACACTTACTAGTTTGTCACAGTTCACTTGTAAATTTGTTATCTGCTGACAATAGGTGCTAACATCCTTTCTTAAAGATTACAGAAGTCAAATACACAAACATTCTAGTAATCTAAGGCACAAAAAGCAGGGAGCAAAAGAAAACTACCCTTCAATTCAGGAGTATGACTGGTACAGATAAGAACGCCCAAGTTCCCTAATGAATCTAAAGACACTGTCGTGCTCCCAAAACCATTGTTTTATATCACTAAGATTTGTTTCATCATACAAGAGGCCTTGGAAACCCCCAACATTTGCTGAAGCTGCTTGGGAGCACAGAACAAGCTCCTCACCCCCCAGCCCAGCCCATAATGTTGCTTTGTGTGCGTAGCTCAAGGGTGGTTTGGTTTTGGTTTGGTTTTCGCACCGATACAGAAACTTCAAAGCCTTCCATGGATACTTTCAACTACCTGGAATTACACCTACCATGTTTATTTTCCTGGGAAGCGGCACGGGGGTTTCCGGCAGGGTGTGTGTTATGTCATTAGACTCTTCAGACGCTTGCCTTTGGATGGTGTCTCTAGATTGTACGTTCGGAGAAAGATCTAAGGAGTGAGATTTTTGATTTGCCTCCGAGGGCTGAGGCTTCGGTGACGCTTCTCCACCTTGAGTTTTAGCCAGCAGCTCTCCTAGCTGAGGTTTTGGAGGAAGGTCCTTCATTTGCGGCTTTGGAGGTAAGTCTCCAAGTTGTGGTTTTGGTGGCAAGTCTCCCAGCTGAGGCTTTGGGGGGAGCTCTCCAGGCTTTGGGGGTAAATCTTGAGGTTTCGGAGTTAATTCCA
This sequence comes from Pampusana beccarii, assembly GCA_013399365.1. Taxonomy (NCBI): domain Eukaryota; kingdom Metazoa; phylum Chordata; class Aves; order Columbiformes; family Columbidae; genus Pampusana; species Pampusana beccarii. The sequence continues at coordinate 13,836 of VWYH01007859.1, forward strand.
GAGGCAGAGGCTTTGGGGGCAAGTCTCCAGGTTGTGGTTTCTGCGGTATATCGATGGACAGCGAGGGCTTCTGAAACATTTCCACGTGATGGGATTTATCTATTGAAAGATGATGACTGGTTTCTATTTTCCTTAGTGCCACTAAAAGAAAAGAGCATAACAGTGGTTTGCGGGTTTTTTTTTTCCAGAATCTTATTTTTAATATTAAAGAACTTAGGCACATATCAAAACTGTAAGTGTGTAAATGACCACGTGTTCACTGGGCACCAACAGCTGCCCATACGTCCTCCTACTCTATGATAAATGTAAGATAATACAACTTTACGTGACCCTCTTTCACCAAGGTCTCATTTCGTCGCTCCTTCTGAAGGCCAGGAGTGCTTAATCCAACAGCTACGAGGTGTCAATTTATACATTAACTACTTAAAATGGAATCAAGTGATCCTTTTTTGGACCTAAACCAAAAATATTAAATACAACAGAAGACATGTTTTGCAAAACAACCTACTGACCCACTGAGATGACTGCAATGAAAGTTCTGTTTAATTACAATTACTCATGTATACGGTTGAACGCCATACAATAAACCCCCAAGTCCCAAGATTAGTATCTGTAAAATCTTAAAGTGAGCAACCATTTACGTCTATACAGTATACAGAATAAACAGTATTATAGACATTCAAAATTAAACTAATAACAATTATTTACAGTAAATATTCACAATTTAGTAAAGAAGTGAAGTTTTAAAATGTGTCTTTTGCAGATTTTACGGCAGGAAATTGAAAATAGCTTTTCAAATAGTTTTTCCTCAGTGTCGTGTGTTGATTCCACTAAGAAAATTTGACTGAAATCTACCTTAAAAACAAAACCATAAGAACACAACAAAAACCCCAAAGCTCTAAACTAAAAAACCCTATATTAAAACAGACGAAGGGGGACAGGAGAGAAAAAAGTTCCAACCCATGATTAAAGCAACACATTTTGGCTTGAAGGAATAATTTCCCATTGTATTCAGCACTGCTTCAGTATCATATTCTACCAGCCAGAAAGGTGGCCTGACATTTTACTATGAAAGCAACAACACTTGCTCTAGACACCACCTACTGCGAGAACACTTCCATGCTATATTTATGGTTCTACAAACAAAAAAGAAAGAAAACTTCACATAATTTCTATGGAAGAAGTTGTATAGCTACTCTCAGATGTCTCATTTTAAAAAATGTCTGCGTTGATAACCTGTATACGTCTTTGTCTCCCAGACTTACCTAGTAGCAAATGCACAAGCACTGATGATACACAACGGTTTGAGGCCTAAGTAAATAATATGAAAGTAGCCCTTATCAAAGTGCTTTGATTGAGCTCATCTTAAATTGTCACCTGTATCTTTTAAAATCAAGTGTTGACCCCCTTCGCAGTGGTACCCTGTCACATCACTGGCGTCTTGTTCAAAAGATGATACCATGTCATAATAACTGTAATTTATTACAGTGCAAATTTCACATGTGCATTTTCTGTTAAAACGATTTGCACCCTCAGTTTCAGTCGTTTAACTTCAGAAGTTCGGGTAGGCATCATTTCCAGATCTTCAGACTCTATAGTGACCACCCACTCGTATAGATGTAACACATTTTGGATGGATTCCGTATCAGACAGAGCTACGGGATAGGTCTACTTTCAACTTTATAGTTAACTGCTGCAAGAACTCAAAAAACTATTTTAAATAAAGCATGCTGTACAGGTTTAAAGAGAGACTAGAAAAAAACATTTCTAAAAATAAAGGGCCATAAGGTGTTCACTGGGACGATGGTTCAAGCAAGTTTGTCACTGATACATAAGCGAACACGTATCAGTACCCAACTCTTTTCAGAGCGGTTATAAAGACAACAACCCTGATCGCCAAGACATGGCAACGGACACAACTTGCTTCAAAGGTATCAAGAAATTGGGCTTACGTATTAGGAGGAAAAAGCAATTAACCAACAAGAGAGGTCAAAGATCGAAATTGAGAGGTTGTCCATGGAGATGTGCAAATGTGACTGGACGTGGCCTTGTGCAACCTGCTCCCACGTCAGAACGGTGGCCCTGCTTTGGGTGCTGGACTGGACCAGCAAAAGGAAGGGCTCTTCCAGCTTCAATTAGTTATGAATTTATTTTTTTTTTCTTTCCTCCTTACGTTCCATAGGTCTAACTATGTTTTCAGTTTAATAAAAACCTTCCCGATATTTCAAAATCCTTTCAGTTTTGCTAAACTTTGATGGTTTCATTTTAGAAACAAAACTTCTGCTGAAAAGATCCATATATTTAAAACCAGTATCCACTTTCACACACATTTAAAAGATATAATGATGGGAAAACCCCAGAAAAGAACTCTTACCTTTTTGAGGTAGTTTGGGAAGAACTCTAGGGCCAAGTGCAGTCTTTGCAGTCCCGGTGCTACATCAACAGATACGAATTATTAGTGCTTACAACTGTTACAAAATATACATTTTCTTTTCATTTTTTTCCTCTCTATACACCCATGATCTAAAAACTCCACATGCTTCTTTTCAAAAAACAACTTGTCATCTTGTCTGTGGTCAATCCTAAAACTCAAAGCACTATTAAGAATGAACCGCTTTCGCGGAGAAAAACTCCACGCAGCTTTAATGCTACACGGCAAATTTATTCTATGAGCCACGATATGTGCAAAAATATGCTCTGAAAATAGGTGAAGCTGAAAGACCAGCTCAGTGGGCAGATCCTGAACTTTCAAGGAATATTTGGTCTCTAAAATAACCATGCTGAAGCATTCAAAACATAATCTGTCCTTTAGGTCAGTGGTTTAAAGGTTTCCAGGACTGAGCCTACTGCACGAGTATGACATTGTATTACACACAAACTGCAGCTGCTTTAGGAGATAAAGTCTTTGCTGCTCCAAGGAAATACTCATGATTGTGTGAAAACAACACGCTTTACTCTGTCAACCTGTGTCACAGCTGTGTTAGCTACTCATAATGGTAAGGAACAACACACGCAGGGCAGGATTGAACCATTTAATTACAGCATAAAAATCTAAGATAGTTGCATATTGCCAAAACTTCCCATCTGTGCTTTCTGTTGTAGACATTTTTCCAGAATTTTTTCCAGAATTAACATCAGACAAACTCAAATTTGAAAACATAGCATGTGAGGGCAAAACATATTACAAGTTTCAGCAGAAAACCACCAAATTTCTTCCACCAACATCACACCCAAGTGACTCTTACAGAAAAGTACTGTGGAAGAAGAAAGCCAATTGATTTTAGGCATAAAAATCAAACAATAAATAAACAAGTTAAAATCAGTATCACCTTAAAATAATTCCTAAAAAAAAAAAAAAAAAAGGAAAAATAAAGTCAAGGGAGGAAGTTCAACAGAGTGAAGTCTTCTGCATCAACAGCCCTGATTCTGGTATTATTTGTCTCTGAAGCTAATGTTGCAAAATGAGTGTGATGAAACACTTTCATCTTCATTTCCTAGCTTTTTTTTTAATAGTCAAAATACATACTGACACAAAACTGAAAGGACAGCCAAGCTCTATCTTGATTCAATAAATTGCCTCGGCCTTTATCTAATGCCATCCAGCACAAGTACCATACTCCTACTCTTCGTGTCTTACAAGTATCAAGTGCGGCACCAGCTCTTTGTGCTACAGAGCATCTCCACTTCTTCTCTGAGCAGCCAGTGCCGCCTGCGTGGATTTGGCAAACATAACAAATCAGCTGTGCCGCCAAGAGCAGGCTGCCTGTCCCGACGAGGCAGATCAGAGCCTGAGCAGCATCTCCATGTTCCACCTGCACATCTGCTGCTGGGATGTGTCTGACGTTACACATCCATCCCCAGCAACGGCCCGGTCACACACACTGGTGGCCGTGCAAGGCCTCCCTTGTGTTGCCTGAGGCCCACGTTTATCAGAATCCCCATGCTTTGAACCTCGGGACTCTGGAATCACAGCGCAGATGAAGGAGTAACAAACACTGACAGACAGGAATGTACGGCTGTCCTTACTACTCCAGCTATTCAATACGACACTTGCAATGTACTGACCTGACGAACTACGAGCTAAAAGCAGTTTATGTTATTACAGATCGCGATTGTGTGTCAGCACGTAAGCTTGACAGACTGGAAAACAATTAAGCTGGAAGGCTGAGATGAATTCTCTCTCTTACAGAGCCACCTCGGTGCCACCCTGTCCCCAAAGTGACACTTTACAGCTACAGGCCTCACGCTGAAGCAGATAAAATGAAGCGCCAGGAGACATGAAAATAAACCTTTTGTCCTGCTGGACGGCATCTGAGGGGACACTGCCCCTCAGAGAGCGTTTCTGTAGGAGCGGTTTGAGAGATTTTAACACAAGTCATTGTGTCCATCCCGCTCAAAGGCTGAATTGTGCGTGGACAGCTATGAACGCAGCGTAGGAGGCTCCACGCAGCCAAAGTATTTGTATGGTAGTAAGGAATGCAGAAAGCTAATGCGGAAACATAGCTAGGGTTTTACTTCACATGAAAGGTAATTTTTTTCTAATTTACAAATTAGTTATGTTTAGATAAATTTTCATCTTTGCCTTCATACACACAGATTTTACCTTGACTGCTGAGACATCCCCTCAAACTTGTTTGCAGCCTTAGTTGAAGGTGGGCCCAAATCATTACCTGAGGTGAAAAAAAGCGCAATTTAAACAAACAGATCATTAGGATAACTGAAATATCAGCAGCAGAAGGTGCAACTTAAAGCAAAGTACGCATTCTTCTAAGTATCCTCTATATAACATCTGAAGATTTTACAGATCATTCTCTATTAATAATTTTGTAACTGAGAAGGTGGCATGGATTATAAGAATCCAACCTGACCTTCCATGTAACACACGTTTTAAAACAGCTCCTATCTGCTGGAAAGACTGAATGACATGGCTGAGTTACTGCTGTAGGGCATTTGTTTTGAATATAGTGTGTCGATTTTCTCTCAATAGGAGGAGATACTGCAGGCCAGTATCAAATAAATTTACCGCACATGTTTACATTTTGCGTTAGGAGGCATGTCTTTGTAAAACCATCATTAATTTAATTTTATTCGCAAAACATCCAATTTCTAAGGATTGGTGTTTTATCCAACATGAAGAATAGCCTTTGCTGATTTAGTGACTATGCCAGTGTGTCACCACAACCTGAACATTAACTGCTGGTAAAGAAAAGATCCTGGGTAGACTCAGTTCTGTCAAATGGCAAAAAAATCCAAATCCAAGTGCTTCTGAACTCCTTCAGCAGAAGGTTTCTCTTTCATTAACCATTGCCAAGGTACAATTAATTAATGCCTTTATCATCCCCCCTTCCCTTTCCTACTACAGCATGTCTAAACAAGCTTAGAACCATCTTTACCAACCATTAGTAAATTTTGACACTGAAATAGATGTGAAGTGACATTCAACCATCCAAGAACACAAAATACTTCCCGTGCAAAAGAATGACATATCTGCCCAGATACCATATTTAGTGCATCGAAGTCTAAATGAAGCAGCAGAAAAAGCTCAGGCTGAGCCTTGCTAAAAATATGGTTATACTTAAAAATGGAAAAAAAATAGCAAGGTAGAACAAACAGCGAACCCTTCGCATGTAGATCCTATGGATAAAGCAAAGAAAAATATCTCATGGTTGCTATGGAAATCCGAAATAATCTAAACGACATTTTAAAACATCTTTGAATAGTAACTTAATTTGCTTAGGCATAAGCTAAAGATTGCTCAGCTTGAAACTTCAATTAATGCACAGATTAGAAAACAAATGCTGAAATTCAACGTAACAAGAAACATAACAACACAGAAAAAAGCTTCTGGAAGAGAAAGCAGTGAACATCCAACAATATTCTTAAACAAAAACTACAAAGGCAGATACAAGAAACTCTCTGTTTTTTAAACACAAAACTTAATACTTGCTTAAAATAAGAAAAATCTGAGAAAAAGGGGAGAAGAGGCTCCCCTTCTACCCACTGAAGTTTAGTCTGCACTGTAGAGCAGGGACAGAACACACAACGCTCTCCTCCGGCCCTGCTTTGAAAAGCTCTTCTGCCACTTTAATATTCTTCGACTCTACACCTGCACCATCCCCAGATTTCCCTTTTCCTTCACGTGTTGTCTAATATAAGTTGGCACTAGCTTAGCATCTGTTCCTACCATACTTTTCACTCCATTAGGGTTACATTATAGTTTTCCAGTATATGGTATTTTAGGTGCTGTTTTGGACTTAAATATTTTGGCTTTTAAAAAATTTTGAAGTCCAAGCCTTTCAAAATATCTTTACTACCTCTAAAACAGTACTGGGCTTTTAGACTCCAGAACATGTTCCAGACATTTGAAAAGTAGAGAATTTAAAATATTGCCATTACTCGTATTCCTTTAGAAAAAGACTTTGCTTTTCATTGGATTTCTCTTGGTTTTAAATCCGAGATTAAATTACATATTCTACATGAGTACTCTATGATTTGCACATTTAACTCAATTTGCTGAAAAAAAAAAATATGGTGCTTTTAGGCTTGCAGGTTTTTTTAGGCTGGTAATTTCATGTTTATATTAGAACAGAGACAGGATACTCTAAGACATAAGTAGTGTATGGATGACCTCCCTATATAAGCAGTGGATTCCAGCTCAAAAGTGTACAGATTTATGGAAATCCTGCTGCCAAGACTAAAGTTATAGAAAAATACATGGGTCTGAGATTTATAATTACTGGGAGAAGCTGACTGCACAGAGCCATGTTTATTGAAAACAGGGAGAAACTGAATAGTTTGGAAAATAGTTGCTAAAAAGCTTCTGTCAGAAAGGTACCCTGTTAAAAAAAATGAGAAAAATCATAGAGTTGGAAGGGACCCACAAGGATCATCAAATCCAACTCCCTTCCCTGCACAGGACAACCCCACAGTTCACGCCATGCGTCTGAAGGTGTTGCTTCTGTATAATTTCTGTGAGCAGAAGGATATAAACCTATCTATCAGTCTTTGTATACGTACAGACAACACCACAAAGCATGTTGAGACAACACAGCGCCACCAACTAGGTGCAAACACCTTCCAGGAGAGCACAGAGCCTGAGGAAAGCAGCTCTTCTGGCAACCAGGAGAAGCGCTCAGCTTCAGGGAGGTCTGGCTGCCCCAAACCAGCATCCCTGGCTGAAGGAGCTGGTGCAGGAGCAGGGCTGGGGCAGCAGATGCAGAGGATGCAGCAGGCGAGGGGGCCGGGGCAGGGAGAGGGGGCAGCAGGGAGAGAATGAACTGGGCCCCAAGGGAGCGTGGAATATTTTCAACTTTCTCAAGCGAGACTCAAGATACAGAAGCTCGAGCGACAGAAGATAGAACTGTTGCTTGATCTGAGCTGACGTTACATCCAGCTGCAATCATCGGAAAGCAAGCACCAGGTAAATGAAACCAAAGATCATATATCATCCATCAGCAAGGTTTGTTGTTTTGTTTTTTGTTGTTGTTGTTTTTTTTTTCCCCCTGCGTTTCAAAACTCACCCCAAGGAATTGGGCCCTTATTCTGGGGTCCATGAGGTAGTGGGCTTGGTGGGTCTGAGAGGGTTCTTTTGTGTCCTGGGGGTGGGGGAGGTGGCCTCTTCTTGGAAAGAGTGGAGCTGCCACTAGAGGACTGAGTGCTTAGAGGGAGGGTTGAAGGTGGGCCTGCAAAATAACAAACAGTCTTCTTACAAATACATGTGCATAAACGTCAAAGCAGCACCGCAAAATTCACAGTCAGACCCACAGCCAAGTGCAGACTGAAATAAAAAGACAAGCCATGCCAAAACACTGTTGAGGTTCAACGACACGTTCGCCACATTTTTAACCGTCGCAGCTGCGGGAATATAAGCAACTTGACGATAGAATGACACGTGTACTAATGTCTGAAAAAATACAGGATTAATCACTCCGGGATTTCTAATTTTAGGCATTCTTAAAAACAAGCGCAAGCATGAAATCTTAAAATTAAGTAATATTTAGCATGTGGGATGACAATTACTATTAATTTATACCAGAACGAAATAGCTTTCTAGATGTTCTATTATGTTAGGATTTTTTCTTTATTCCAGAACATCCCATACAAATTCTGTTAATAAACTCGGGGGAGGAACAGAAATCTACCTACAAATTTTCCTTGTGTTTTGAAAACATGATTGTAAGCTTAGTACATTTTTCTGTAGTTATTTTCCCTTTTTTCTCTCTGTGGCTTAAATAGATCAGAATATGCATTTTTAGAGTGACGCAAATTGTTGTATTCATTGCGTATGAAATAGACATCAAAAAAGCCCTTTCTGAGGCTAAGATTCGATATTTAACAGTAGCATTGCTTCTAAGAGCTTATGCAGTCACCCCTACCCTTAAATCCTTTCTTTCCCTCTGCATCAATGCTGGCACAAGTATTATTCAACACAATGCATGTTTTACAGGATGTTGGAACAGACGCAGATTAAAACACAGAATAACCCAGAGGGAAGACAAGTTTTTCCTAACCGGCTTCATTCACCTTCAAAAATATCATTAAGAAGCTGAAGCAACAGGCAGCACAGGGCACACACATACGACAACTGCTCAAGTCAGTGCAGTTACCCCCACAAGAAATTACTTGTAAAACCAACCTATATTAGTCCTGCATTAGGTGAGAACAGCTTTAAAAGTTTTGTTGTTGGGGTTTGGGCTTTGCATGTAAGAGAATTTCGCCATAAGGGACTCTGGATCAATGCAGAAAATCGACGTGAAGTTTTAAAAGCAAAGTTTATTTATACCTGAAATTTCAAGTCTATCATCACATATCTGTAGCACTATAGAACCTACTTGTCTGGTTTTGAAAACCTAACTTATTTGAGACCAAATCTTCATTTTGTTAGCCAGCATATATCATGACCTGCCCAGAGAACTAGAGCTGCCTCTTTAAAAATGTTTATTACCAGTCTCTATAGGTAGACTGAAAATGACCCAAGTCTGCCTTCCTTCCCAAATTACTATCTATCATAAACGTCATAAAATCAGTAAAGAATAATCTTTGCTAAAATTCCTTAGGTGAAATATTAACCACTGAAAAAAGTAACTTCAATTATCCTATAGGCATGTGTATGTTTGCCAGGTATGCGCATGTTCCAGCAGGTGACCTCCCTCTTTCTTCTTAACCCCAAATAAAAGATTAATGAAACTGTCCATAATGATAATGATTCAATTAATTCAATTAATCATTCAATTAATGATTCAATCTATTCCCTTCCAGATTCAACCCTGGCAGGCCTTTTGCTGCTCAGGAGAATTATCTCAAACACAACCTCAACAGGTATTTTGTGCCTGGCTTTCCACTAATTGCTTATTCTTGTAAACCAAATTATATATTTTGCAATTGTTATTCTCAATTTACTTGCAAGTTCACAAAACCATTAACTGACAAGCCGTCAAATTTTGGTGAAAATTAATAAGATTGCTTCCCAATCTGCATCCTTTCTCATTTTAATTTCTTCCTTGAGATTAAAAAAGCGAGCTAATTCAAACTGTGCATTGAAGTGTTTCTGCCAGCAAATACCCAACCTTTTCTCATGCTAAGTGTTGACTGACAATCCCCTAGATTTCTGCAAGTTATAAATTCTTCAGTTTGCTTCAATAAATACGAATCAAAGGATATTGTATAAACTGTAAGTAACTCAGAGCTTATATAGGGGTAGCAGGGGGAAAAAGGAAAATTCATATCCAGTTTTAAGAGTAATATTTTTAAAGCATGTACAAAACATACACAGTGTGTCAGTATAATATTCTTCTCTTGTCCTGGTATCTCGAAAAGGAGTCACACACACCAGACCTTCTGTCCCACCACCACCTGGTGTCCTGTTGCATGCTCCCCAATCCCACCACAAGTGATAAATAATTCAAACTTGGCTTAAAGGGGAAAAGAAAAGGGCAAGAAATGCATTGAAATAGTCCTGCACGCTTACTGCAAAAAGGAAACTTCAGACATGAAGTAACATTCTTACTTGTTATTGCCAATAATTTTTTCTCTACGAAAATTTAGTCAGATTAAAAAATCTTTGAATGTGGTTATATGGATGTATTTTATATCCCAAACTAGTAGTGTATCTCTAGACATCACAGGAGAGTTGTAAAATGTTTTATCACTCCATAGCTTTCAGGAGTTCACATGGCATACAATAATTACAGTGAAAACGTGTTACAGTAGCATTTGTTCCTTTCCTAATTTCACAGAAGGAATAAATATGAATTTGAAAGTCATACACTAATGATGAGATGCCTGAAATACAAAGTAACTTTCAAATGGGCCGAGAAAGGAAAACTTCAAATAATCTTTGCAGAAAGATGTATAAAGTCACATTATGCTTTGAATAAAGCAACCGTGGGAAATGTTCTGGAATCTGAATCAGTTTATGGAAACAATTGGTGGAATAATACAAAGGTCTGATGATGTACGAAGTGTCAATAAGATTATTATAGAATACTTTGTATCACATATATATATGTACACACAAGTATTTTTAGCTATGTAAGGCTAGACAGATATTTCTAAATAATAATCAGAGCAGATATTTTTCTAGATCGAAGGTATTTCGGGATTCTAACCAGGCATTAAGTCAAACACTTCTCCACACTCATCTTAACGATGATTTCTCACAGTTGTGAAGTTCACATTTCACATAAATCATTCCCCTCACACAAGAAAAACAACAACAAAACAACACGCACACAAAAAAACACACACAAGAAAACCACAAAAAACACACTTGACCTAAAAGTTTTTAAATTTTGCTTCTGTTGGGCTCTGTTTGATTAGCTGGGGGGCAGTTGCTTTCAAGTAAAGCTGTTGTAACCTTTTATCACTTTTTCTTACTACAACGATCGCATTTTCATGCGCAAATAGACCAAATAATCTCAATTTTATTGTACTAGGCAGATAACTAGGAAAGCCCTTCAGCTTTTGTGCAGTTAGTAGAGTATCTATTAATTTGTGTACTGGTGAAATCATGCAAAGCTGTTACCATCCACTCAAGAATTTGTGGGTTTAGAGTGTAAAAACCTCACAATTGTATTTATTTTTTACCACTTAATGAGAGATACGGAAGAACCAGTATTCCAGTTAATGGCAGAACGGGTACTGCAAAGGAAAGCAAGTTTATATTAAAAATAGTATTTTTATGAACAAGTGTTGTTATACTTATTTTTAATGATCTGATGAGTGACATTTTTGCAGAGGTATTACTAAAGCCTATTTCAGTTTGCCTTACTTCGCATCATATATCTTCAGTACTGAAAATAAGACCATAATTAAAGAAAAAATTATCACGATCACTCTGAACAAGAAAGCTAAGAATATACATTGATTCAGCATTAGCATCTGAGTATATTCTATAATTAATGCTAAAAAAGTCCTGTTTTTAAAAAAAAAGAGCAAAAATCTATATTAAAGAAGACTGTGTTGACGCACAAATATAAAAACCACAGGAAATCAACAGTTGTCAGCCTTTCTTTTCTACTATGGTACTGAAAAAAATAGAGTTTGAGTGGGATAGCTAGTGTTGTTTAACCAAAACGCACAACACAGTTCTAAGAATATTTTCAAAAATTAACTCTTTAAGTGTATGCAAGAGAGCCGTATAATCCTGAAAGCATTAGAAATAGAAGAAACCGTGTGACTTCAAGGGTTAAGGTTAACAGAAATGAAATTAAATGCAACAGTATATACAACGTAAAAATCCTAGACTAAGAAAGCATTTGTACTTTAAATGAGGGACTCTGGTTGAAAATGGTAGCAGAGACTACCTGTGTCCTGCCTGATACGGCACAGTATGATGCAATCGTGAAAAAGTAAATAGGATTAAAAGGAGTTTTGATGCGGTATTTCCAGCAGAAACAGCCAGGTTCTAATGCTGCTCCTACACTTCCAGTCAGTTATGTTTAAAAAAAGCTGATTTAAACAGCAAAGGTCCGAGAGGTGCTGGTACAACAAAAGGACAACTCTGATGAGGGGAGAATGACAATACTCTTCCATCAGAAAAGGTGAGAGATCCACGGCTTGTTTAGTCTATCAAAAGAAAGAACGGAGACCTGTATGATTGCTCTTCTAGGTGATACGGACACCAGCGACAGCAAAATCACTGCAGGTAAATGACAACGTTGGTACGTGAACAAAGTAATTTAATGGACCTGAGGAGATTTCTAATGCTGTGAGGTTCTAGAAGTTACTATTATATGCAAAAAAAGCTAATTTGGATAGAAATTGAGATTGACCAAGTGAAGAAGCAGATAATACGACACGGTGTCTGCAGCGGCAGTGGACTGGAACCACAAAGGATGCGCCTCCTGGGTTGAGGTACCTAGGGTTAGAGCTGTGAAAAAGAGAGTAAAATATCCAAACTTGTATTGAAGACTCAAACTTAAGGTCATCACATAAAATTGATCCCTAACCTCCACGTTCAACCCATACGAGAGAAATAGGCAGAACCAGCAAAAATCAACTAGTTTTCAGCTAAAACTAAGGAAACATGGCTTAGATTCCCTAACGCTTCTACAAAACTAGCTGGCAATGCTGCCCTTGCATTTGATTTGCAATTAAGGTTGTTCAAAAGCTTACTTAGTGACGGTGGTGAGTCAGGCAACTACTTAAATGCTGGGTTTTTTTGGAAAGCTTTTTGTAAACCAGAAGATCTGCTTGATGTCTGGAGCCATAACGCAGATGTAAGCTGGAAAGATCAATGAAAAAGATGATTTGAGGGTTGTTACTAAAAACTTGACTGACAACACAAGTAAGCTGAAGCAGAATAAGCTTAGATAAATTACTGGAAAAGGCACCCAGTGGTTGGTTTACACTGCTACCGTACTCATTCTGCACTTTTCATTCTATTAGGAATAACTGATGTGTAACAGTGATAGCAGAAAGGAAGATGTATCCACAGATGAGCTGGTTTAGATAAGGATACACTAATGCTCCAGCATTTTAAAAAATATTTTGAAAAGTTATCAGACTGGAAAATCTGGACTTACATTGTAATGATGTATGTTCCCCTACACATGTTCTCCAACAATGGTACCTATACAATTTTAATGATGAATCAGACTGATTTTTAGACACCATATCCACTGAAAACCACAGGCAAGAGTGGGGTGCATTACAAAAATTGCTCTAAATTTACCTTCTCTCCCCAACACAAAGTTCAGACTCAATGGCTTCCAGTGGCATCTCAGCAACACCATAGAACCTGCTACCAAGGAACTTCCCTGCCCAATGAAACCAGCTTACAGAGGCTAAAGGGAGGTGTTTTTCTTTAAATACACAACATATGTTGGAGAAGAGCTTTATCTGTATGCCCCAAAGGATAAAAACCATGAAACTTTAAAATCCTGTGTCTCTTTCTAAAACACAGATCCCACAGATCCCTCCCTGCAGACCATCTCCAGGCTCTAGCAGAGTTCCACGGTACCTGCTGGGACCCCAGAGCAGAGACAAAGATCAGATGGCGTTTGTGGACAGAGTGTAAGATTACATTTAATTACAGATTCAATGCTCTTCTTCCTCTTGCTATTTAGGAAGCTTCACACAAAACATAATACTATGTTTTCACATAATCTTAAATCGAAGACGTAGTTCTTAAAATATTTTTTCTAACAAAAGGGATTTGATAAGTGAGATTGTATGTTAAGCTTTGATATAAGTGATATACTCTATTACTACTAATGAGGAAGAAATTTTTGACAATGAGGGTGGTGAAACCCTGGCCCAGGTTGCCCAGAGAGGTGGTGGATGCCCCATCCCTGGAGACATCCCAGGCCAGGCTGGACGGGGCTCTGAGCAACCTGATCTGGTGAAGATGTCCCTGCTCATTGCAGGGGTTGGACTGGATGAGCTTTGAAGGCCCCTTTCAACCCAACCCAGCTATTCTATGATTTTAATCTCAAAAGAGCAGATGAATTCTAAAGGATTATTTTTTCCTACGGAAACAAAATTATCTTAGACTGTTTCAAAATTTAGAAGTGTCACCAGTGTCTCACAGAAGTGGAGAGTCTCTGCTTCTTTTTCTTTTAAACAATCTGTTTGGGAGCTGGAAGGAGGGAAGATAACAAGGTACAGCGCACTTTACAATGAAGCACAAGTGCATCTGCAATGATGCTTCCAGAGCGACTTTTCCACATTGATGAACCTTCTTTGCGTTTGTCACTTTGTTTCCCTGTTCTTCTGAGTCTGTTAAACTATTCCTGTAACACACACGTATCTGATGGAAAATTCTAAAACCGATTAAAAACTTTACAATATTACTGAATGGAAACCAAGCAAAAAACCAGCATCACAGACTGTAAAATGCTGACATGTTCGAAGCAGAGAAGCCTAGTGACTGTAACGTAGAAGTAGTTCCATTCTGCCTCTCTGACTTACACTGTGAATCCGGCATTTTCTACTCTGATGAAGCAGTGAATGTGGCATTAGAAGGCAACAGTTCTCTGTATTCTGTGATAATTTCACATTATTTTGTTTTAATATAAGTAAGGATTTATTTTGCGTAATCTTTGACATGAAAACACACAAGAACTCAGCACTTTCTTTCCAAGTAGCTTTGGTGTTGTGTTGATTCACTTGTCTGGGAGTGAAGTTCCAGGGAATACAAATGAGTCCCCAGTGAAACTGCTATAAAGAAATGTGGATTATGAAACGTCACCTGAAAAATACATTCCCTGACAAAAGCACTTTGCCTCGTAATGGAAAAGAAACCTGTTAAAAAATGAAAGCCAAGGGATTCATTTGAAAGTTGCCAGTACATGACAAAGACTGAGGGTGGAACGGTTGTTCTTAAGGGCAGTATGTGAACCATGGAAAATCGGACATCTGATACCAACACACTCTGTTCTGCCCCCCTTTCACTCCTTCATGTTCTAGTGAGAGAGTTTCTTCATTAGTTTTGAAAACAAAGTCAACTATCACTTGGGGAAAGGAAACATGAAGTTATAGCAGTGCTAACAAAAGGGAGCATCCTTCAGCATAACCGCTGAAGCCTTAAACTGTACTGTAGCTTTCATCAAAACTAAAGGTTTCTCTAACAAGCCTACTGTAAAAATACAATTTGGCTATTCCTGAACTGAATACATAAAAAAAGGGAAAAGACAAAGGTGGTTTGTTTGTTTGTTTGTTTTCTAAAAGGTAGATCTGCCCAAATTATAGTAAAGTAACAATTTTGTTCCATAAATACATCCTCTAAACTTGAAGTTTCTAGCTGTCTAGGTCAAAGCAGCACCATCCACTACAGCTGCAAGAGTAAGTCCCATATGGAAATAAGTTCTCTTCCCTTTCAAGAACTACCAAGAATGGCACTGCTATTATTAAGAGAAGAAAAACCTCATTCATCTGAACTACATGTAGATCACAAAACAAACTGAACTGTAGCACAAACCGTCCTTATGGATAATTCTACAAGACCAAGACGCTTGTTTCACTGCGGCAAGAATGGGTGATGTTTAGTTTGTGTGCCTTGTTAGCTCCCTGGCAATAGGCCGGCTGTTTTCTCTGCTGTTTCTCGGCTGTTCTGCACACCCCCCAGCACTCACCAAGAGGGAAGAGAGGAGGGTTTCTGCACTGATGGAGAAGGAGCTTTAACACCAACCTGCTCAGCACTTCCCAGGTCATTCCTTTTCCACACTGACTGCAAGGAGAGGGAATCTTCTTGCACCTGCTCTCCCCCAAAGTTTTGTTTCTTCGCCCTCTCTGCCGGACACTACACAGCACATCATCATATAGCACTACGCACCTTCAGCCTTTTGCTAAAACATTTGTATTTCTGTGACTGTACCTGCTTAAAAATGCTTATGAACCAAAGTTTATTTAGCAGAGTATTACTTTATTTTTTTCACCCATTCACGTACACTGCTATGAATGAGCCCATTGCAAAGTGTGTGTCTCATTCCCTCCCCCTTCTTTTTTAATGCTTTAAACATGCATTGTACCATATTACCGCATCAATGCAGTAAGAAAACCACCCTACATCGCAAAACACGGTAATGCACCTGGCTGAAGGAAGGACAACCACAGAACAAGTACTGCTTGCAAGCATAGTTTGAAGACAGACTTACCTTTGCCAGCATTTCGAGGAGGAAGAGGAGGAGCATCTGCAGTTGGAGAGGTGGGTGAATCTGTGCTCGTAGAAGCGAAAATCTGATTGGTAAAAGCTCCATAAGAGAGTCTTTGCTTGTCTCTAGGAGTGCTAAATGCAGGATGAGTCAATTTGTCTTGGGGAGAAATGCTCGAAGAGTGACAAAAACTTTGGGGTCTTGGAGATCTTTCTTTTTTTATAGGACTAGGCTGTGAATAGAAAAACAAATATACAGCTGTCTAAATGCTAAATATAGTTAATATGTTTGGGAAAGAATATAGCAAAACATATTCTAGTGAACGTGAACATAATTTCTTTCTTTCTTGGAGAATTAAGCCCACATTCCTTCCTTTCTCAGCGATCCAACCTGAAAAATCCTCTCCTCTAACTGAAAAATAAAGATCGTAGCATCAACAAACCATCATGTACACAAAGGCAGATTTAGTCTTAAAGCAGTAAATACACAACAATAATATACTACACAATATACTAATAAAAGTCTAGTAAAGATTTTAGAGTATAAGAACAATCTTCCGTTCAAATAGCTCTTTACTCAGACCAGACAGTTATCCTCAAAGATCAAGCATATTACCCCACTGATGCACATTAAAAATAAAATAACCACTTCTGACACATCAGATTTATCTGTTGACTGAACTGGCAATATATTTAGTGCTACGGTTCCGTCTTTTAAAGCCTATATAATTGCTCTTTGAAGAAATTTGACACAGCAATTTTTAACTGCTGTATATTAATAGCTGCATATGGAGCACGATCTGCCTCACCGCAGCTCCGGTTCGGGCAGGTTATTATCTCCAATCCAGCATTAGTCACCCTCCGGAGGCTCCTTGCACAGATCATCATTTTGTTCTCTCCTGTCCTTGAGGATATGGAAATTATTTGAGTTTCTGAATCTTTCAGTCCCAAGTGTCACAAAAAAACCCCCCGAAAAGCTGACCACATTTCTTTCTACAGCACCTATATAAAATAGGAGACGTGTATTCCCACTTATTACAGAAACAGAACACAGAGTAATTACCTGACTTGCTAAAGTAGGACACTGAAACTAAGTTTACACATGTTCTAGAATGGTTATCATCCTATGCCCTCGAGTTTTGTCTTCCCATTATTTTTTTTTCTTTTAATCAGGAATAAAGTGTAAAGCACAGTTTTTGAAAAACAGAGTGAATTGATTCAACAACTAGGTTTTTAATTAATTATGGAGAGAAAAAAAAAAAAGTATGTAAGCTTTGGATTTCCTCCAGCTAAAAATGAACAGCCTAGAATTCAGAAGGGGATAAAGTGACAAAGTAATCTACATTTACTGATTTATATTATACTGTACGTCTTGTCAAAGCAAAACTGCTGAAACTCAAGTTCATCATAACTAGGGTGACAAAATATATTCAAAAAGCACTTTGGCAGCCTTTAATACAAGCCTCAAAAATAGGTTTTTTCCCTCAGAAAAAGAATCTGTAAGGAAAAAAAGGTTAAAGTATGTCCCTAATTTCCATCCATTTTCACAGAACGGAAATTTTGACGGTTTTTGTGCAAAGCCGTATCAGTAATTCGTGCTCACCTTATCATCTAAGTCATCATCGCTTTCATCAATTTCTTCCTGCCGAAGATTCCATTCATACTCTACATGGACATGAGGGTTTAACTTTCCTGCCTTGGCTTGAGAAAGCTGAAAGAAAGAACAGTTTGTGTTAAAATACTCGCTGTTCCTTTGATGTCAATGAAGTTAGTTTTGTAACAGCAAGCAATAAACTGAAATATTTAGAGGTTTAAAACTTTTCCAGACATTAAAAAGAAACAATTTCAGGGCAATCACACAAACATCCTTCATTTGTTTGAGGTATGGAAAAAACAGTCAAAAGGCTAAAAGGGAAGATTTTCTCAAAATGGGTAGAAGCTGACACGTTTGACAAGCATTTAAAAAGATGACATGAAGAGAAGGTATAAGCACAAAAGCAGAATGTGTCTGGAGCCCTCCTTTCCAAAAAGGAAAGGCAAAACCTATTTATCAACTCTGGTACATACAACTATTACCCCTCCAAAATCACAATCCTTGTGCTGCAATCAAATGAAGAGGTATTTATCCATTATTTAAAAACCTCCCTCTCACTGGATGCAGCCAATGTATCTTCTGCACAAAACTCCTCTCCTCAGCCCAAATAATGTATTGACTTCCTTTAAAAACCTACTCCTTCAATGATCAGCAAAAAATAAACTGTAGTTCATGGTTATTCTGAGGAGATAAGTTCTCTTTTTCAGTGCTTAGATTTCCCATTATTTTTTATTCCTTCACATCCTTTGAAATGTAGTCTACCGAGTACTAGCTGATTCAGGAGAGCCTTTCACCATCCTCACAAAATCAAATTTGGAAGAAAGAAAGAATTTTCAATCTGTTACATAAGCATTAATGAACCCACCTGAATTGAAATTGAATTTAATTACACAGTTAAGACTCCAGTTATGCAACAGAAATTAGCTTAGTATACCTACCACATTGCAAACATCTAGATATTATTTGGTACTTTCTTCTTGCTCACGGTAAACGGTATGTTCGCTTACATTTGTTTTTTACTCATAACCTCATCTCATTGCCACTTTTGAGAAAAAGCAGAAATAATTTTCCTCTTCAAAAAATAAGAGAAAAGCTGCAAATGCTCTACTATAGTTAACTGATCAGCAAGGTATCGGTGGAATTTAGATTACAATAATTGAAACTATTAACTGCTAGGTAAGCTCACTGATAACATCCGCTTGGTTTTGTTTGTTCCACAACACATACAGCTGGTCCACATTAATGGCAGATGTTACTGTATTAAATACATACTGCACAGAAAAAAGCAACCCATAGCAGTTGTGTGTTGCACAGCTGATCTATTTTTTGGCTGACAGAATACTCAAAATACTGGAAAGAGCACTTACACAGCAGACATGGGAGTCATTGAGAAGTCAGTGAGAGTTAACACCTCACCAACCACAGCAAAATGTTCACTTGCATCCCCAGAAATAGGGAAAATTATTCTGATTTTGAAGGACAAGCTCTCTTGGTTATGTGGTAATTAATTAATACATGACAAGAACTTTCAACTGTCAAGGGAAAGGTATTAAGATTACTACGGCTGCAGAGAAAAAGTAGCTTTCCTCCTTGGATCATCAAAATGAGGCAAAAAAGTCCTGAGAAACAGAATTAAGCGGCAAGTGACAACGTTTTGTAAAAGCTTCAGGTTTTGTCTTGAATGTGAAGCTGCCACACTTCTTAAGACTTTACTCTGATCAGGTTCAGTAGAGGGACCAAGTCCCACAAAAGCTGGTGTTTTACACTTTTTGATACCCTAACTTCCAGGCGTGACACTTTTGCTTCTTTCTCCTTTGAGGAGGTTTAATTTCAAGCCGTTTCAATTCTCCTTGTAAAAAGACTTTCACCATCTCTGAATTACGTGTCCCATTAAATAAACTGGAAAAAGCCAAAGCTGGAAAAGTCATACAAAGATCCAGATCTAACAGGTTTTGACAGTTTTAATATTTCAGGGGTTGTTTTATAGTCCTGAAAGAACTGTCTCTAAGCAGAGCTTCTGAGGTGAGGAGGCCCAAATGTACTAGAATGACGCATTAATTGGTATTCAAATACCTGACCCTCCAGTATTTAAGGTCTTCAAACATGCTGGTCAAAATAACTAAACACTTCCAAAAGAAGTAAGCTCTTAAACTGTTATAAAGAAAATGACTGGGGTTTTCTTGAAGTTAGAAAATATTCATCTCTGGTAGGGCCTTCAGACCAGGATACAGCCAGCTGGGACTGGTACCAAGTCTGAGATACAGTGTTAACAATACCTTAAGTAGATCCCATCTTCAAAGAAGTAAAACATCCCCCTTTTCTTACCAGTTCCTCACACTGGACAGCTTTCACTCGTTTTGCTGTGTCCAGAGCCGTCTCTCCAGCTTGGTTCACTACAAAAGCAACAGTAAAAAAAGAGAGCAATTCAGTATTTTCAGCAGAATAATTTCTAAAAGTGATCAAAACCATCTATGTACTCTATAGCAGCTGCAGCTTTTTAAGTTTCCACTTTAAGTGCTCGTGAATGTCATGTATCATCAGGTGCTTTCTGAACAGCAGCATCTGCTGGGACAGTTCCCAAATCCCTCCTAACCAGCCTAGCAGAGAGTATGAAGGAATTTAGTCACTGCCATCTCCACTCAACTCCTTGGCCAGTAAAACACTTATATGAATAAGCAGAAAAGCAAGCAGACAGGGTAAGACAGCTTAAAAAAGAAAACTGTTGTAGGATTTAAAAAAAAAAATAAAAAGCGTTGATCCAAGCACATTTTAGTTTAATACCTAGTGCTTTGAAGCCTGAATTTGAAGACAGAGATCCTGTTCTAAGATGACATGTGAACAAGAATAATTTTAAAATTTTCTAGCTATTCCGTCCTTCTAAAGGCTATAAAATAGTTTATATTTTAAAATAATTCCTGATTAGAGTCAGCAATATCTGAGCACTCTGGTGGGTCCCCTGCTCTGGCACAACATCTAACAGCATCCTTCATCAGTGCTCAGCAGCATGTCGAAGGAAACAAAACCAACCCCCACATCCCGCCCTTATGTGGTCAAAACTTAGGTAACATTTATTCTTAAGAGTATAGCTGTAAATGCCATGGAGCTGGAACAGAGAAACTCTACATCATATCCACATTGTAAAGCATTTCTGTGATTTGGAACTGAAAACAGTCGAACTGAGGTGTCATAAGTGAAAATATCTGTGTGTAATATCACATATAGAATGTCAATCATGAATTATAGAAAATACAAAGCATTCATCTACAAAGGCCTATGAATTTCAAAGAATTAAGACCCCTGAAAGGAGGACTCCTTATGGGAAGGTACGAGATGGGTCAGGAGTTTTAATAGGAAAAGGAATGAAAACATAGTATATCTTAACCAAAGGTAACAGATAGCTTAAGAGACTATATAAATTCCAAACTTTCAACCTTTAAGTATAAACCTGATGTTTCAAGGCCTAAGGAAGATATACAGTTCAGATAGTTTTCACATTTTCTTAATTAAGGACATATCTGATAAAAAAGGTGACATCAAATTCTTTGAGTTATGATACTATTAGAACATATTTTAAGGATGTATAAAAAGGCCAAGGAAATCGATGACTTCTGACACTGAGCTACAGACTTAAATTTATGCATTGTTTTTTTTACTGGCCAGCGGAGAAAAATGATGGCAATGAGGAAAGAGCAAGAAATAAAAGTTCATACTCTTCAGTTTGCACCAACTGCTCAGAAAGTTTCCATCCTATACCAAAACCTGATGGAATGCAAATGTTGTACAGACATGCTGATGACACTTTGTTCCTCAGCCTCGCAAGCTGGATTCACGGAATAGCTCCCTAACTCTCAAAATACGGCAGAGAATACAGCACCCGGGGTGGAGCTGCAGTGCCAACTGACACCAGTATTAAAAGAAGAATTAACTGTTGTGTACACAAAGCCCACAGGCATCTGGAGCAGAATGAATGCGAGCAGCCATTTGAAGCATTAGAACATACAAGTACTCGATGAATTTTACAATATGAACAAACAAACCTAAGTTTCAGGACCTTTACAATGCATTGGAAATAAAACGGCGGAAAAACTAGGGTTTACCATTAGTATTTTGTATTTGAAACTTTTTGTCATCATTACCTTCTAAGAATTTAAGTTCTATTTCTTAACTGAATGCTTCCTTTAGGTTCGTTGGTGGTAAAGTCTTCATCTTTCTAATACAGTTTTATTTCTCCTTTTAAAAGTTCACTTAGCAGAGCAAGACATAACCAAAAGTGGTTTAAATAATGGAAACAGAATTTCAGGAAATCTTGATTTCCAATTATTAAATAATGAACTTACCTACATCAAGAGCTGGCTTCCCCCTCAAAAGCAATTTCAAACACTCGGGTTTATTATACATACTGCAGTAGTGTAGAACTGTATTACCCAACGCTGTTTGCTTATCCAGGTTTCCACTAAATATAAAAGAAAAAACAAGAAAAATACAGTATGCTGTGCTATTCATTTCAGATCTAGAATCCTTATAAATAACAAATAGATAAATACTTTACTGGACAAATATGAAGTAGAAAGAAATATTTTTAAATGATTACTTCCAAAGACTATTAAGAATAGTTCCAAGCATACTGGAGATTCCTGAGCTGTGGCTGAACTGAGCATTTACAGATGTTCATTCAAAAAAGAAAAAAAAAGTAAAACTTAAAGATTCAAATCCAGTCCTTTGTAAACATGCTAAATTAGCCCAACAGAAAGCATCTGAAAAATCATTCTGATGCAGTCAGAAGAGGTGAATAAGTCCCACGCTTTCAAGGCACTATGAAGGGGGGTGGCTGTGAGGATGCACAGAAGTCAGAAGGAACAGAAGGGGACACACTGGGTTAGGGAAAGACAAGCTGTGCAAAGGGGTTTTTTAAAACTGTACTTCTTTCAGTTTTCGACGTCTAAAACAAGGTTTCTCAAACAACGTCAATGACATATTCGAATCAAGAGAATACATTTATAAAAACGAAAAAAAGCTCGGAAGGTGACAGCTTTTCTTCCACTCAGTATCCCCCATATTGAACAGTAAGTGCAGAGCCCAGATGGTTGTAAACATGCTCTAAATTTGAGACCAAGACAAAAATACAGACAACTGACAGAAACACGTAAAAGACAATGGTTGTCTGAAGAAACTATGAAGCCTTATAACTAAACAAAAATATTTTAAATAATCGTACAAAATAGCAAATCTTTTAATACGCTCTAAATTATTTGGGCTTCTAAAAGGTTTTTCAAATCGTATTCTCAAACAGCTTGCAAATATGAGTGGCTTACTTTTTAATTTTAGTTTATTTTTTGCTTTAATAGCACTTCTACCATAAGTCATTAGCTCCATTTAACATGAGGGAGGATGAAGTTTAAGTAAAGGTTACACAGCTAATCCACACAGCCCAAGAGATGGTGTCAGGAACATGGATTCCAAGTCTGTGCTCTTACTGTAAAAGCCCAAACCTTCTCTCAATTACTCCTCGTATACAAACCTACATAAATTTATTAGAAAGGGGAAGGAAATAATTACTCATTGACTGCATTTCAATAGCAGGTATGACTTGTTATGCTGAGGGAAAAACAAAAATTGAAACAATCCTCAAGCCTTCCCCCCACCAGCTCAAGCCAATTGAGCTTCTATTCATAATTTTATGACTTTTATTTCTTTGCCTGTGTCCTGTTTACTCATCAACCCTCCTTTACCTGAACTATTTGTTCGCATTGTTTAATGCTGTGATGTGTTCTAAATCAATGTTCTCTTTTGCTCTACGTTGTTTTTTCCTTTCATCCTATTTTTATAGATCACTTTCCGTATTTTTAATCTATACTTCTTTGCCTCTCTCTACTCATGAGGAGCACAAAGGTCAACTCAACGGTATTAAATTATGCTCTTCTGAAACATACCTAAGGAGAACTATCATTAGCGATGAGTAAACGCAGTCCAAAACACTGCAAGGATAGTTTTGAACATCTACATTTTTCATGCACAATTTAATGAAAAATGAGGAATCCATACCAGTTTTGTACAAGGAAGTCAACCAGATGGAGAGAGGTTTGGTCAGCAGTCCGGACTGCTAAATGAAGTGCTGTTTCACCTGGCTCCTAAACACATGTAAACACAAGTTAGATTTTTGTGTCTTATTTCTGCAAAGCTTATAGTATGAGACCTACCAAGATATATGTAACTGACTCTCTTACAGCAAGTCTTTCGGCAGAAAGATAGTGTTAGAAAATTGCGACAAAAACAGTTATTGCCTTTCTAATTCCTAAAAGACAGCACATGCTTCAAAGGAAACGGCATCACACTTCCTGAGGTCGTAGCTTTCTTGAAATCAATCTTCCCTTTTTCCCAGCTGGATGGAACAATTCTCAGGAGCCTTTAACCCTTTCAGCTACCGGTAACTAAAAGGGATCTTGTCAAGGACTACCGAGCGAGTTTACAGTATTTGCTGCTTTCTTACACCTCGGTGGGCACCAAGCACAGCCGCAACACTATTTCCTACAAAACCAGTGACAAAATAGACAAAAATCAAAGTCCTACACACATAAAATCTCTTACAGAATCACAGAATGGCTGAAGTTGGAAGGGACCTGTGGAGGTCATCTGGTCCAACCCGCCTGCCCAAGCAAGGTCACCTACAGCCAGCTGCCCAGGACCATTTCCAGATGGCTCTGGAAGATCTCCAAGGATGGAGACTCCACAGTGTCTCTAGGCAAATCATCCCAGCGCTCAGTCACAGTAAAAAAGCGTTTCCTGATGTCTAGAGGGAACCTCCTGTGTTTCAGTCTGTACTTATTGCTGCTTAACTGCAGTGAGCATTCCAGTTGGTGTCCATACCTTTCTAGATAACACTGACTGTAACAGCTGAGAAATGCTAAGGAATTAATTCTGTGGTAACTGCTATGGATGACAAATACAGAAAGTTTACCTTGTTCTACCATGTAGTTTGAGAATCTGTAACGTGTTTCCATGATAAGCACCCTGTGATATGTCAAGTGCTGAGATTATATTGAACTTATCTCTCCACTCAAAACCGATGGGCACTCCGTCCTTTGCCAAGTTAGCTGTTTTCACAGAACTCGTTGAAAACATTCTCTAAAATCTCTTCAAGTTGGGTTTAAAAGCAATGACAGAAAACATTGCCAACCAAGTGGTTACACAGCATAATTTATAAAAACAGGTTACATTGCTCTTGAGCAGCATTTCCGCATGGATGCTTGAGGTCAACCTGGACTGATCTTTCTGAAAAACTTTCTGACTTCAGAAGGAAGATTAAAACTATTCAGTGCTTTACTAAAAAAATAAAAATAAAATAAATCTATCTTCCTGGTTGAAGGAAATTGTACTTTCTCAGCAGTTGTGAAGGCATTAGATTTACCCTTTCCCCATAGAAACAAAGACTTGGATACAGTCAATAACCTGTTCCTTGGGCAACTACTTTAAAAGCAGACACGATGCAGTCTGTGATATGAGGTTGGGTTAACCTTGGGTTATCACGTGAAGCCCTCTCTCTTTGGGCCTTTTCCTAAAAGGCAGGCACTGCAGAGCAGGTGCTTTACGACCTGTTATAGTTGCACCTAGAACAGCATATGGTATCACTACCGCATTTCACACTCCTTTAGATCAACTGATGACAACAGACACCGTCTTCGTTTCCCTCCCCACAAGGATGCCGCATTAAGGAATGGAAGAATAAACTCACCCTTTTCATCTGTTATTTCTCTTGTTTTAGCATCTAAGCTAGCAGCCCTGGGCCCTGGCCATTTTATAAATACACATTATTTAAAATACTTGGCTTTGTTTACCTGATAAGCTTACCTGTCCAGGCTCTAACAGTGGCTCCATTAGTTCTACCCCCTCTGCATAGACTTGAATTAGTGCAAGTAAATCCCTGGATTTGACAGCCTCAAGTAATTCACTCAGTTTAGCTGCTGCAGATGCACAAGTCTTCCTAGAGAACTTATGATCTACATATTTAGCAGTGATAAATTCTTTACGTGCAGTCCTATGGGGTGTGAAAATAGACCTCAGTTTAGAAATTTTTAGAAAAATGGGTCAACGATTTAAATTTAAAATCACCTCGCCTAACTCAGGAGCTGGGAAGAGGAAAACTATCAGATAAAGACTGTGTTATTTATTATTGTAATGCATATCTTTCTTGCAAACAAGCCCAAAATAAGGTACATATTCAATTTTATCCTGCCTTCTTGTTACATACGAAAATTACTCTGACTCTGAGGACTAAGAGCAAAGAAAAAACAAAACCTGAAGTGTGATTTCTCATGGAAACATATATACATGTTACAACCAGGATAAGAATGAAAAACATGCTAGAAACAGGATAAAATAAAAAAAAAATTCTAGAAAACAGCATAAAAGATTGAAAAGTCTTTGGTGGCAAAACCACGTATGTTACGCTCCCTGTTCAACTCCTGCACCAGGGAAAGGAAGAAAAAGCTTGTTCGCACCTCAGGACACAGCACCTGAAGCTCCTGCCATTTAGTCCAACTGTGTTTGTCACATGAGGGTACACTACAAAACTCAAAAACATTTAACATTCAAAATAATGAATCATAAACCCCAAACTTAAAGTTTTCTACACTGAGAAGCTGAGGCAGCTTAAATATGACTACATGACAAGAGACTGACTTTCTAAGATACTCCACAGCTGGAGTAAAAAAAAACCTCAGTGTTCTGCCATCCTGACCCTCCTCTGGTTTCATTACTGTTTAAGACATTTTACAACACATATATATTCCATAGTACACTTGATGTTAAAGAATTCAGAGATTCAAAACTTACATATCACTTGATGGACTGGGTTTAGGTGACGGACTAGGTAAATTCCCTTCCATAATTTCATTAAAACTAGTATTTCCTACATTCTTGGCCAGCTGCAATAAGAAAAAATAATTATATATATAAGAAGGTGCTTTTTTCCTGGGTCTAGCAGCAACTTAAAACCTGGACTATTAATGTGCATTTTCCATGCTTAATAAAAGATGGAACACGCAGGATTGCAAAATTAAAGCACTAGATTACATTTAAATATAAAGTAATTAAAAATATTTCAAGTGTGAATCTTAGCATCACAGAACTTGATCAATAGGCTTCAGAGTCACAGCTAATTCATTGTATTTCCAGACTATCGGCCTCCAATATGAAACTGAGGCACCAGCAGCACGAACCTTGAACCAGTGCTGGTGTTTCCATCAGGAAGCTACTTTGGGAAAGAAGTTCAGGCCTACTGGAAAGCCACGCTTAGTAAAATTTGATTTAAATGAATAGTAACTGTGCAAACATGTCAAGACTTCAAAAAGAGTACTTGTGTTAATGTTAAACCTTTTTTTTTTTTTACTAGTCCCACATCAGATTCCCTTCATTACTTTAATGTTACGGGGTTTCTTCCATCAAATTAAAAAATCCATCAAATATTTTTTCTGTCAAAATCAGCAATGATCATTCTCACTGGTCAAGTTAAACTAGCTTTCTTTTTTTTTTTCAATCACATGAGATTTTTAGACTGTCCTGATTTAGGGTCAAGATCAGCTAATATGAGGAAACATTCTGACAGCACCAATCACAACAGAAGTCACCATTAATTCTGCAAAGGACAAGTGGTCAAAACCATCAAAAATGCATAAGAGCAAAATCCCTCCCATAATACACATACAGGTCGATATTTGACTAAAAATAATAACCCAAATTAAAGAAACTTACCAAGAGTTCAGACGTTCCTAATTTGTCTAATTCCAAAGACTGGATGCGAGAAATATGGACACCCATTTCTCTGTGTATTCCAGAACACTCAATGCAGGTTAAAATGCCCAAATTAGTTGATAGCCACGTTGGATCTGTAGAATTGAGAAACAAAACGTTTAAACAAAGTTAAAGAAAAGGTGTTCAGTGGTAAGAAATCCCAGTGCACTCTGAAAAGATTCCTCATTTAATGCTTTAGCAATGGAAACAAACTAAGAACGTTCAGTATTTCTCCAAATTGCAGTGCAAGTTTAATTGCAAATTGCTACCAAGGGAACTGAGTTATCCAGATTTAGGGACAGTCCCAAGGGTACTGAATTTGGACTTATAAAGCAATACTGAATGACCACATATGAATACATTTCACATTTGTTTCTTATAGAAAGAAAGCAAGGCTCTTGTTTCCTGTTTTTAAAAGGAACAGATCTCCTCAATTCCAGTGTTGGCCACCTCTGAAGTTTTTATCTTTACTTCTTAAGCTTTAAATAGTCTTTCTTCATAGAAAACTAAACATAGCATCTTCCAGTAAGTAAAACAGTAGAAACGTTACAGAAAATTGAAGGAACACTGGCTAGTCCGGAAAAGAGAAAATGTGTCATGCAGGAGATCTGCATGTAATATTCAAATAGATCTTATTCTGTGAATGCCACATAAGAAGCAAGATCAGTTTTTAAGGAAAAGCTCAAGATACATTTTGGATACATACATGTCTTCTAATTTGTCTCTTCTTTGATCTTAAATAGTAACTGATAAAGCATTAAGTCAGAAGTTTTAAAGCAGGAAGCTGGGGTGCAGGAGTGAAGCTTAAAAACGTCACTATAAACTACGAGATTCGTGAGAACTGTAATCTGAAATTTGTGTAGCTTTACATGACGAAATAATGGAATGAATCAACTCCAGGATTTGACATAATTGTATTGGACTTTTTATTTTTTATCTAGGTATTTCTTACTTGGATTGGTTCTGCGTCAGAAAGCACCTTCAAGATGCATCCTATCTACTCAGTTCTAAATTAGTATCTCCTTCCTGAAGTGTCTTTAGATGTGAAAGCTGTCACAGCCGCCAACAACCGCATCGATTCAGCAGTTCAATGACAAGCGGACTCTTCTCCAGCGCTAAGTGACACACAACTGACATGTAACTGTCCTTCTGCAGACCTAATCCGATAGAATTCCAACTCTGGGTCTCGTTCTTTGCACAAGACTACTTATTCCGCCTCTGAATATTTTTGATACTGCAATTCCAGTAGTCTCGGGCCAAGATAAAACCTCAGATTAAGATCCTGGCCAGGTCAATTTTTCCACAATCATTGTCTAAGCATTACTCACTTCTACTTAGTAGCATGCACAGGATCAGTGATGCCAAGCAACTTCCATTCAAGTGCAACAAGCATCTAGAGACAGTGCAACAAGAACAGTTCAAACTCCAGAGGGGCTTGAACTGCTGGAAGTAAGCACAGACAACACACAAAAACGTTTTAGTGAATTAAATGGAACTAACGTATGAAAGTCACATTTGTTCTTTCAAAAACAGGCTGAAGACCGATCAACACATCGCTTAGAAAAGCAGTTTGCGCTCTACGAACACTTCTTTAAAGAAATTACTTTGCTCCCAACAAGAAGTTGATGGCATGAACAAATTGAGATACCTGGTGAGCCACAATCACAACAGACTTCATTGCCGGGTAATCTCTGTATGTCATCAATAATGGCTTTGGTCAGATCCTCTAAACTGTTTTCCCCTGTGCTCTGCTCTCCACGGAATGCCATATTTAACGCTTCTTCTTTGCTGTTAGTCAATACTGATATCCATCTAGCACAAGATAAAGACCTTAATGAAGATCCGCATTTGCAAAAACAAGTTAATCTATAAACTGTAAAAAGTTTGCCAGAAACAAAGTATCAGTGGGAATATAAGGGAGGATTATATTGTGGGAGAGACTGAGTGGGGAAAAAGTGAGAGACAGAAAGGAAAGAATTGAGAAAACGTAAGTAAAAGTGTGAAAAGACAGAAAGTCTTAATTCTAATGTCCCTTTGGTGCACAATTTTGAAGCTAAACAGTACGTTCCTCTGGTTCCTCAAATAAGCAGAAGCTGCGGAAGAGAAAAAGTGCAATTAAGCTCCTGTAAATTTAACTGCTTTAAAAGTAGGTGCCTGAGATATTCCTGAAGTCTATCCCATTACTAAATGGGAAAATTATAACCACTGCTTTCTCCAGCGTGCACCTCTCTGTTCACAGAAGAGACGGCACGCACGTTTCTGAATCTCTTGATGTTTGTTTAGTTGCCTTTCAAAATGCAGGTCTCAGAGCACTAATCAGAGCCAGACTGTAATGTCCAAATTAATGAAAATTGCCATGGCAACAAACGGGGTAAGGAAGAAAAGATGACAGGAGAGCAAGGATATCGATAGGCAAAGTAAAATTTTAAGAGCAACTGTTGACTGCAACAAATCAAGAGTCTTCAATGGAATGGTATTTCAGGCATTAGTTCCCCCTCCCCAACCACTCCGCAAGTTTTTGTTCACACAATAATGTTTTCATTAAAAGCGAACAAACTCCTCTGGGCGGCTGCTGCCCTACAGGTGGAATTAAAGGGGAAAGCGGTTACACTGAGGACAAACACATTGCAAACACGGTGGTCGCTAATTTAGAAAAAAGAACAAGTTTAAAAAATATATCCTCCCAGGTATAGTGATTTAACATTTTTTTAGATCTACTGCAAATAGACGTTTTTCACACAGAAATAGTTTAAGTTGGCGTTGTCCTCAATCCAGCTCCTGTTTACAATAATATCCCAATTATCTGCAATCATCAAGCTCTGAAATGTGCTAAAATGGCTACAGTCAACTAAAAAAAGAAAGCTGCAGACTGAAATCCATAATTTCTCACTGAAATAATAATGCAAAGTGAGCTTCAAAATGTTTCAGAGGGAAATGTATGTGTATACTCTTGCAATACAGATTCAAACATGAACTTGTAAATGGGCACCGTCTATTCTATACTTCATATACACGTTTTTAAAATTTGTATGGGTAGAGAACAATCTGGAAACTTGTACTTAGCAGAAAATGCTTTAAAATTATTGAAAAATAAACCTTAAAAATGAAAGAGAAATTGAAAGATTTGAAAACAAACTTGCTCCATAGTTTACACGCTGAAAACAACGTATCTACATGAATATCTCTCTAGTTATATGATAAAACACAAGAACCCCCACTAGATGGCGTTCTTCTGCAATTTTTCTGATGAAATCCGACATTAAAAAAAATAAGATGTGGCAGTATCTTGCTTCTAATATTACAGTAATGTTTGGTTAAACACACAGAGTAAAATAACCATGAAACTCAAGACAGACGGCATTTCTCCTGACATTTGTTGACAATTTCTTTCAGGGTTACTATTTGATTAGTTTGTTAAAAAGGCAGAATTTGAATAAAAGTCAAGTACGCAGTAACAATTAAAAAATTATTAGGTGCAATTAAAATAAACACGACGTGACTGAGGCAGCTGGGAGTTTGATACAGATTTCGATAATGTGGGTTTCTAAACTGTACGAGCAATAACTCCTTTTGGATGCGTTTCCTCAGCTGGAAGGAGCCCACTGTCCGAGGCTGGATTTGGTGACACCCGGGACAGTTGGAGCCGGAGGCCCCGCAGCGCCAGCTCCTCCCAGACATTGCCAGCAAGACCCATTGACCACGGGCACAACAACAGACACATTCTTAATTACTGATGCCATTTGCACAAGAAGTCCCAGGCTGGTCAGCAGGCCTTCCTCTAGGCAGGCAATACACTCAGAAATAAGCAATTCAGTAGATACATTATTTCAACATCAATAGTTTATGAAAACTTGCCTTATGACTGATGTTCTTCCTCCTTTTCTTGTCTGCACTAGCTGTGTTTTTTTTTCCTTCCTTATTTAAAAAAATGTATTTGCTTTTCCTACCAGGGAAATGGTGGAGTCACCATCTCTGAAGGTGTTTAAAAGTCATTTAGAGGAGGTTCTTAGGGCCATGGTTTAGTGCTAGGGTTAGGTTAGGTTGTGGTTGGACTCGATGATCCTGAGGGTCTCTTCCAACTGAAATGATTCTATGTTTTATTTCACAACGCCATCAGGGCCAAGCTAACAGTCAAAAGCTTCTGATAAGCCTTCTTAGTTTTCTTTCAAATAATTTAAAAATTACTCAAGTCTTACAGAACTATCTTGCCATCTATCTACTACAGTAAGACAGGTTCACCAATCTTCTACCACACTTCTTTTTCTTGATCTCAGCAGTTACTTATGATCATTTAAGGCATTTTGTTTGCTGGAGATACCCAGTTTTGAAGAAACTCGCGAGGCTAAACAAAAATCTGGCATCAAGGATGACTTCTGCATCCACTGAAGGGAACAGAAGTATTCATTAATCTCGGGGGGGACCAGACTGTCACCCAGATTCCTCTTTTCTGCCGTGTTTCTAAGCCAATCAAAGCCCCTTCCCCCAAGAATAAAACCCAGTCTAATCGCATTTCTGGTCTGCAGTGACAGTTTCTCTGTCCCTTCTGACAACTACTATCGCAACATCGTCGTTTCCAGGTAAACGCATGAACAGAACAAGAATAACGTAACATTTTTCAAATATTCAGAAACGACGTTTTTGTACAGAAGATGGAACAGACAGCATTGTGACCTTCTAACTCAGTCCTCCCGAAGTAAAAAATGCCTGAAGACTCTTGCTAAACACTAGACAGAAGTTAGATGTGTATCGTAGTTTGCCACCAACACATTAACAGTCATCCTGGTTCATGAACTTCAATTAACTAAAGATATTGCAGAAATTTTCCTAAAGAAAAAAGGAAGTTTCTGTGTGCATCTCAAAGTACATCCCATCACCTGGGTCACTTAAGTAACTACCTGAAACAGAACACTCCTCTGAGTAGCATTACAATACCTTTTTGTCGGCTTATGGCAAAATCCACTTAGCTTCTATTAGTTCGTCTGTGTGCACTCCAACACTGGATGCAACTCGTGTCTTGTTAGCTAAATGAAACTTTTTAAACTTGCAACAACATAAAAATACTACACTCCACTCTACACTGCACTGGTGTTGCAGTTTTGGTGTCTCAATACAAGAGGGACATCGAACGATGAATGTGTCCAGAGAGCAACCGAGACAGGGAAAGGTCTCAAGGGCAGGACCTGTGGGGAGCAGCTGAGGTCACCTGGCTTGTTCAGCTTGGAGAAAAGAAGGTTGGGGGTGAGCTCATTGCTGAGGGGTGACCCCACCACAGTCCGCAATGTCCTCAAGGGGGGCGGCGGACGGGGAGGTGCTGATCTCCTCTCTCTGGTGACCAGCGACAGGACACAAGGAAAGGGAAAGAAGCTGCATCAGGGGAAGTTCAGATGGGACATGAGGAGAAGGTTCTTCACTGGGAAGGTGAATCGGTCTCTGAACAGGCTCCGCAGGGACATGGTCACAGCACCAAGCCTGCCAGAGTTCAAGGAGGTCTAGAAAACGCTTAGTCACACGGTTTAGTTTTAGGTAGCCCTGCGAGGAGCATGGAGTTGGACTTGATGATTCCTGTGGGTTCCTTCCAACTTGAGATATTCTGTGATTCTGTATTCCAGTAAAAGTCATCATCTCAGTCACTGGACTTTAAAGTAATAAACCAGATTTCAGTGATAAACAAACGGGAACTTCTAACGAGAGACAAAACCAGCCTGGAATTTCAGAACAGCCCAACAGGCCGCCAGCTAAACTAAACTTACTGACCTGACAATCAGAAGTATGTTACGAGTATATTCTCCCCCTACCTTGCTCATGTGTTAAGACCAAAAAAAAAAACCCCACAAAACCACAAAAAACAACAATAACAACAATAAAAGACAAAAAAAACCACCAAAACCACCAAAACTTCACCTTTTAAAACAGCAAATATAGTAAAAACTAATTTATGTCAGAGACACAAAAACATATGACTCATCAAGTGCATCACTTATCAGAAATAACAGTATTTTCTTCTTGACTATGACTGGAATAATTAACTTCCAGGATGAACACAGTAAGCATGACTATCAAGTCAGCTTTGCGTTCTAAGAGCCACTGTAAAGCTCTGGAAGACTCTGGAAGGAAACAGCTACACAACAACGAATTCTGCAGCATTTCCCCCTATGCCTCCCAACGTGGAGCTGTCACTGCCATGGCCTCCCAACACCATCACGCTACTGAAACACCATACAAACACATCGCTTGGACCTTTAAAACACACATAGATCAATACAGTCTTCCATTGGAATATGGAGACGTAACAAAAAAGCACAAACGTCCTGAAGAATGAGGCAGCCTAGGAGGCTCAGGTTTGCTGCCCTCCTCACCAGTAACTTTATTCCTTGAATTATCAGGTGATGAGCATTAGGTTGTAATGTTCTGCACAACATACATCTCCTGACACCAAGAGCAATATACAGGAGGGAAAAAAGTGGTAAATGGTTCTCCAGACAAGCAGTTCTGAAGTAGCACAAAGAAATATTGTTTTAAAGGGAATAATCTGTTTGAAAACATGGACTAATGAAGCAAGTTATTGGATTTTGAAGCACACAGATCTCAAAGAGATACGCTTTGCTGCTTATTTCTAGGCCTACAGTAGAAAAGAGGCATTACCTGTAAATATTTTCTGTCTGTTATAAGGAGATCTTTTATCCATTTATTATTCTTAATTTAAAGGAAAAGGTAGGTTCAGAAGGAAAAGAAGTAACAACAAGAGAGAACTGACACAGAAGATTTAAGAACTTTAAAACTGAACCCTAAAAGCCTGATCTACTATATCACACCAAGCAGCTGCACACGAACCACTTGCTGGCAGGGTACACAATCTAAATGGGTTTTTGGTTCGTTGGCCTGGGTTTTTTATCCTGTTTTGTTTTTAATATGACACAAGATAACTTAGAGATTCACAACAGCAGAAAAAACAGCACGCACTACTTCTGCATTAACTGAGAAAACTATTTCCACTGTTACATGTGATTTTATACACATCTATCGGCAAAATATAAAATAAACGTAAATGTTCTTACGCTACGTATTCCTGTTCGTCTTCTGCTTGAAAGTGGTATGTTCTGTTATCTGAAATAAAAAAATACACCTTTTCATTTGGCAGATGATAAATTTAAAAATATCAACATAGTTGTTACTAAGCCTATTCGGCAACTAAAGCTTTTAAGAGCAATTGCTCTTATCCAGAAACATTAATAATTAATGCACAGCTATGGAAAACAATTAAAAAAAAAACACAGGGGAAGATGAAATGGTGAATTTTGATTTAGAACAAATGTACATATTTCAAACGCCTTATGTTTAGAAATACTAAAAAAAAATAAGCATGTGAATCAAATTTTGCCCTTCTGAAGTCAAACCTGAAGCATAAGTAGCAGAAAAGGGCAGAAGAAATTTGTTCCTATTATTTACTTTTCCCTCTGTTTAGGTTAAGACACTTTTCTTTTTTCACTAAACCAAAGGACGAGATTAAAAGTGGGTATCACCCCTTGCATTCAAAGGCTTCATAGACTGTCCTTGTAAATACACAAAGTTGGAACTGTTGTTTAGTACTATATATGTAAAGACTGAAAACAGTAAGTTGACTCATTGACTTCAGAAGTGTTTTTAAAAATCAGACTGGATAAAAATACCTGCTATACAAGATGAAAATGGGAAGAAATCATAGAAGCTTTAATGCTGAGAAGAAAAGTCACTACCAGTTTCAGATAAACAGAAGAATTTGGAGGATAAGAGAACAAGAGCAACTGGGTTCTCATGGCCTTCCTCAACCCCCTGGATAGCACTTACAAAGCAGAACAAACAATGAAGAAAAAACAAGATGAGGCCAAAGGTGCTTTTTCCATTTCCTGGTGGAAATAGCTTATGCATTTTCCACTAAGGTGTTAAACATCTCCCTGAACTTAGAAGAACAGCACATACATCGCATTTGATGGCTTGCCACAAACGAACGGTATTTATGTCACACAAACACAAAGGTTCTATATTCATTTGTCCATTCAACCCGTCTTCAAAACTAGAAGGCACTGCATGTATCTGGATACGGATCTGAATTTTGACCTGTAGCCTCATTTTTCCTCAAAGTATCTTGTAATGACATTTTTGGAAATCCCACATAATGCGAGACGCTACTAAAGTTGCTACATACGTGATATTAGATCAAAAGACTTCTTATCTTCAGCATTTGGCTTCACCTGGCAGGTCAGTAAATTCAGTTTAGCTGGTTGCCTGTTGGACTAAAAAGAAAATTTATTTTACTTTAAAAATGTCTTGATTTAGGATTATTTTTCCCTTCTGGGGACTGAGTACGTGCAATATTAATTGGAAGTGTGGACATGCATATATGTACACCTGCAAAATGCTTGAGACCAGCATGACTTTGGCTTGGTCTATCAGAAAGGACAGATTGCTAAATCTGAACTACATCTATAAAATCTTCATGGCAAGTCTTCCTGACTATTCAAAAGGGATTAAAGGAATAAACCTTAATTTAGAATATGTGAAGTTTTTTTGTTGTGTTTCATCAATGATGGTAAAACTACTATGCAGTTATCATTACAGCATGCCCATATTCCAGTTTTCCTCCCATTTTAAATAAATGAAAGATATAATCCTAAAAATTTAAAAGGGAAGTGGGAAGCTGGTAATCTGGAGTTTCAGAACTTGGAATAAATACATCTACTAATATTCTCTGCTCTAATTAGGTTACTTATAATAACTAAGGATGTCTTTAAAGTATTTGGGGTTTATACGGGTTTATCAGAAAACATAGAGATCGCAAATTAAAGTCACCATAGTTGGCAGATATAAACTGAACTTGAGATGTGAGCTATCAGTAAATACTTCTGAAATTAGTTTTGGAAGGTTTTTTTAATATTAGAAGTTGCAAATCAAATATAAAAGTAATGCAAAACCAACAAACAAATATCTAGAAGTGTATTTCCGACATTGTCAAATGTTCATGAGAACAAGATCATCAACACAATAACGTTAACACTTAAGTAGCAACAATTTCTTGAAGGAGTAAATATGCAATTGGAGTCTCAGTTTTTAAAGTTTAGTGTCAAACAGACTGTCGTGAGCTCAACTTTTCATCATAGAAAACAAGAAAATTACTTTCTTCTTGGCACTGCAATTGAAAAGAGTAAATGGCCTGCTCTTACACAGCTACATACGAGAGCAGGAAACCTACAATCACCAGTGCTATCCAAAGAATTCTAAATTGGTAAGTCTTGAGCTTGACAATACACTTGCTTTTTAATGGTGATAACTGAACCATTACTAACCAATCATGAGTAATTCGACTGACTCCTCAAAAAGGTGAAGATATCTTCCTAGCCATTAAAAAGACCCACTCTCCAGTACAAAATGTAATAACTTCTCTTTCACCCGCTTAAGACAGGTAGTTGACTTTAGACACTGATCCTCATGGCCACCAGTAGAATTTGGGGCAAAAGGTAAAGGAGGGTGATAAAAATGGAACAACCTTCTTTGCCACGAGTTTGGGTCATGCCGTCACTGGACAGTTTTAGAACTGCCTCTACCATGATAATATTATTGCTTCCTCATGATTTAGCATTCCTAGGAAGATCAAGTATTAATATATACCCAATTCCCAGAACTCACTATGATCAAAACTTTCCAAAATCTCACCATTTTAGTTGAAAGCACTCAAAATTTTAACACATTTGCTCATCTCTCAGACTCTATCGATAACTTCTAATACCAAACACTTCCCAGGTTTCCGAATTATGTGCTTCACAGATATATGATGACAATGCTTATGAGCAAATCCAGTTGAAGTATTCATTGAAAAGTCTGTTCAATATGTTTGCCATTTTTTCACCAAACTATTGATAAATACACTTAAATACTAAATCAACTGTCGTAAGCTATAGCAGTGGGGAAAAGAATGAAGAAAAATGTTACAAGGCTGAAGAAGAGTGCACTTACTTCATAGGGTTCACAGGAAGTTTGGAAATTAATTTCAAACCAGCCTTTATTCTAATTTTCTCACTTTGTTTAGTTGAACAATTTTTGAAGTTTTTACAAAATGTGTAGGCATTAAAAAGTTTAGTTAATATCCTATGTAGGAATAAAACATATGTAATACAGACATCTACATATGAGTTAGTTATTAGTCTTTCAGTGCAGCCAACAGACTGATAACAAGACCTCTGCCCAGATCTACCCAGACTCCTTCAACTGCATTGACCAGGCGAGCAGGAAACATTTTAAGAGAGCAACAACTATGGCATTACTGCCGTAAGTCAGTCTCCAAATTCTGAAAAGCCACAGAATTCCAACAGTCAGAAACAAAAGCAGATTAACAGCAACAGATTCACTGGGAAGGGATAATGTTAAGTTATTATTTCAATACAAAGGTATAAAAGTAACTTACCGTTGCATGCGATATGGTAAGGATTCCATTTTTAACGGTGCACTTTCTTCTTTGCCATACTTTCCTTAACCTACAGAAGAACATCGACAACAAATTCAGTAACTAGACATGATTTCAAAACACATTAATCCCATTAATGTTTTGAGAAGAGCAACCTTGAGAAACAAACAGATGCAGTCAAAATTTTATGTAACGCCTCATCAGAAATAACTTGGGGATTTATGACAGGTCTTAATCACCTTTTAGAGACTTACAAAGACAACAGCTTTCTTTTAAACGTGATTTATTTTTTAATTATTGCTTGTCATGCTTTTTATGTTTATTACATTCAATTCAGACCTGTGTTCAGATTTGAACAGTGAAATTCTTGAGTATTGAGGCACATGCGTTAGGAGAACGTGCCTTGAAAGCACCCATAGTACAACACAATAAAAACCAGCACAGGAACATAGCAGTGGTTCTCACTATGTATTATGTGCTCCGAGAACATACCCGTCACTCTTCTTTAAAAGATAACCTTTCTTCTCACTGCCGTACTCTTTATTCCCCTGAAGCTGATGCATACTGTATCCTCCTTGCCTGCTCTGTGAATCCTAAAAAAGGGGAAAACACCATTAATGTTTCCTGACATTTTCCTAACCTTTAAGCCCATTTTATTTTTTTTCTCTTCTCTACCACAACTTCACAAAATAATTGATTTAAAAAAAAAAAAAAGAGAGAAAACTCCTAATGCATGTTTTACATTCACAGGAGAGTTTGGCTTTTACATCATGTGATTTTGAACTGTGTGTTCGAGATTCAATGGTTTCATTAGGCACCTGAAGTACAGTGTGAATGCAAATATGTATCTCAAAATAATGATTTTTTTTTTTTAAATATAGAAACTAAATATTACATAATCTTATAATCAAAGAATAAAAGGCTACGATGAAATTTCAAAAAGAAAGGAACGGAATACAGCATGCATATATACATAAACATGTATCTCAACAAACCAACTGGTAATAATCACTGTTTTTTTAATCCAATTAAAAATACCTATACGATTTGAGGAGTTTTAGTGAATGAATTTAACTGAAATAACTTTTGGCCTGATCTAGCGAAACAATGAAGTGAAATGGATTAACTTCTTATAAGCACACCAGAAAAGAAAAAAAAAAAAATCCCCAAAAGTTCAATAAAACATTGACTTACTCTCCTAGACTTCGATCACGAAAGGGCAAAAGCAATAGAGGAAAGAGAAAGCAAATAATTTAAAACAAGAATTATTATTTTATTTAAAAAACATGTTCCTTGAACATAAAATTTTATAGCCCCCATATTTAGTAAAAACCGTTTTCCCCCTTTTCTAACAACACAACTAGAAAGAAGGCAAGAATTATTTTTTTAGGCACACCGGTGCTTTTTCTCATCAAGTAACAAAACACCATAACGAAATTCTGTGCAACCTCGCATATATGACATGGGCTTCATAAAAGCAACTAAGTCGACTACCGGATCAAATTTTACTACTGTCTTCCAGTCTCATTACATGTAAATCGTCTAAAAATATGGCTCGATTGCATCCTTCAAACCGGAGCTAATTCTGAATTTCCATTGAAAAAGATCAGGCCCAAAGTTAACTTCTAATTTCTGCAAATCTATATAAAAAGGTCTAATTAGGAACACATTGATATGGCTTTAAATGTAGCTGTAAAACAATCAGCTGCAAAATATCTGACAAAATCCCACCAAAAAGAACAATATTTAAAAATGGAAAGTTCAATTACTCCCTTGGCAATAACCTTTTCTCTTTCGAAGCACAGGTTCTTAAAATCACCACAATCAATGTATATTGCAGATTACTCCCTCCTATTTTATTCAGGGTCCTCACAGCTGTTTTTCGTTCTGTATGAGGTTTGTTACAGGAGTTTAGAGCATCGCTGGGGTGAAGCTGGCAGCTGTGTCAGTGCAATGTGTTCTCAGCAGAACCCATTGACACCATCACAGGGAGCAGCCCATTTGTTACAAGGCGATTTTGAAACCCCATTGGAATTAGGGTCCTATTGATATCAGCATAGGAAAGAACGCAATCAGATGTAATTCCTGATCCAGAGAGCCTATCAGAAGATTCGGGCAAATAAATCAAAATGTAAAGAAATCGTTAACAAAACAGACAGAAAACATGATTCTAAAGACCAGCTACATTCAACATAAAGCTGTTACATTACATGTGTACTAATAATTAATACACAAAAATAGGTCATAGAAGCTTGTATTAAAGGCCTGGTTTCCTTTAGAATTTAAGCTTCTTAGCACATAAACATATTTCAACATACAAAATAAACACAATTAAAATTACACTGGTGCCCCTTAAAATATTTCCCCCCAGAGCTTTAAACCGCAGACGATTTTACAAAACCACATAATCCTTGCGCAAAGTAACAGAAACTGCCGTAACAACAGGAGATGTTACATGTAACAGAGTATGAGACCGTGAAAACGCAGGGCACAGGGTCAGCTTATCAAGTACAATTAGTGGTTTTTCCCAAATGAAAGTATGGGTGCCAAAGAGTAATTTTTTTCGTACGTATTGTTTTAAATTCAAAAGGATCCCAAATGCTTTCATAGCTTTAACAGCCACGCAGGAATCTGTTGAGGCACCTGTGACAGCTCTGAGATGGGTGGGCAGTCCCACCATCTAATGGCAGCTCCAAAGAGGTGACAGAATTCACAATTTGGACACAAATCACTAGTTTTAACTTCCTTTTCTTGCACAAAAGGTGAAACAAACTGAAAACTACACACAACCAGGGCCTCCGCTTCATTATTTCAAACTGTTTCCCTGCCAAAGGAATTTTTGGTAAGAGTACTTCTGAATTTTTACAAATCCACCAGAAAAAAAATCCCATTCATTTCACGTCCAATATTTCTGTCAATCCATAAATTTTCCAACAGTGAGATTATCGTGCACTAATAGAAAGGGGGAAATATATTCTTAATCACAACCTACCAGGCCATCTATCACAGTAATAAAGCCCAGCTTTACAAACTTGAAGATTTGGACATACACAATGATGGAGAGCTGACTGGTGAAACTCATGCTATATGTTTTCAAGTTTCACTGTCACTTTACTAATGAGTAACAAATGCTGGCATGATGTTTCAGGATTAAAACACTGAACAGTTTTAAAGAGAGACACTGTTTTATCAAGCTCCTCAATATCTGTCAGCATCACTATGCTCTGACTCATGTAATGTAGCAGAATCACGAGTTAGAAGTCCTCACGTTGATTTTGAAACACTTGAACATCAATGTGATCAAATGGTTATTTTATCCAAAATAGTGGATTCTTTCATTATAGCAGATCTACCTCTCTCTCTCTCTCCCATGATTTGCCTGAATATCACAATATTGCTCCTTTTTCCTCTAAGACACAATTTCATACACATACACACACAGTCCCAGGATTTGTCTACGCTGTAAACAAAGTCAGAAAAGTTGCACAGTTTATTTCGCTGGCGCCCATGAAGCCACTTTATTACAACATGTATCTATGTCTCAGAACTTGATCTAGTTTTTTATATTTTCAATGAGGTTATTTTTCACTAAAACAGAATAATTTTTATTACACATCCAGGAAACAGGTAACCAAAACCCCAAACGCTGTATTTCATTTACTTATTGTACCTCAAAATACTCTGTGAGCAACTTTTGAAACTTGACTTGTACTATATGAAGCCAGGTATGTACAACACACGGCACCGAAGAACAACAACCCATTTGTCCTACTTTGGTTCCAAGATCTGGCTGATTCCCAAGTTGCTTGAAGTTAACACAGAGGCAGCAGCCAGGAAAGGAGGAGGTTATTTTTTTTTGCTGCTCAGATAATCAGCTTGTGGAACAAAAAGGCACCTGAGAGCAGCTCTTGCTCCTCTGTGTTTCGGGAACTGATCCATGAAACACTTTATAATTTGAAGTTATTTCCAAATAGCTCTTGAAATCTAATGTTCTCTGTTTGACTCTCGGTTGTGAGGATGGAAAACATGAGTTACCTTAAGGATGATTCAGACACTAGGAG
The DNA here is from genome assembly GCA_013399365.1 of Pampusana beccarii. NCBI lineage: Eukaryota > Metazoa > Chordata > Aves > Columbiformes > Columbidae > Pampusana > Pampusana beccarii. The sequence goes on from VWYH01007859.1 coordinate 55,805, forward strand.
GATAAGAGATGGAAGGCACATATGGGAAGGCCTGTAAGTGTTACAGAAGAGATCCAGTAGGTCCTTGTGCCCATTGGAAATGAATAGAAAAAAAAAACATACCAGAGCACTGGGAGAGACAGTAGAGTATGAGAGAAGGAAAAACTGAGCACCAGAAAGAGCTGGCAGGTCTTAAAGTAAATCGGAATCTATTCAAATGTGCTCTGTGACATCAAAGAAATTCTAAATCTGTGTACAGTGTGTTGTGAGGTTGTGTTGTCCTTCAAAGCAATGGGATTAACGACGCAGGGAGAGGAGCAGCCTTCTGGCCAAGGTTTATCTGTTGTATAATGTACATCTACATTACGAAAGCACACACAGGCAAGCACTCAAAAGAAAAAAACCACGCCAGCACCACACTGTAAGGAATGATTCACACCATTCCTTATTAATTAAGATTCCTCCTAAAATAGTTTACTAACTTCAAGCCATTTATCTATATACAGTAGCCATAAATACAAGGTGCTACCTACAAAATTACATGAAAGCCCATAAAAACACTTCCTTGCCCCAGTTACTAAAGTCCTATTTTTGAAGAAGTTCCAGAAGAATTCCAGGCAAGTAAAGATGAGTGAGCTTCACACCACATAAAGAAGGCTACTGAAAACTACTTTTAAGAGTACATTTAGTATTATGTATACTGAAAAAAAAAATCATTGTGGCTTTTGTACAGAAAGGTTAGGTCTCAAAAATCTCCTGGAGTTTTCTGAAGGAATCAGTAAGTAGATACATAGGAGAAATCAAACTTAGCCAGTGTACCTGGACTTTCAATGGGCACTTGGTGTTCCTTATGAAAGGGAAAGAATTACATTGCTACAGGACACGAGGAAAATTCCTCAGCTCAGCTACCAAGTTAAAAGCAGGACACAAACAAATGAGTTGCACAGAAAGCTGTGCCAGCACATGTGGTGTCTGACATCGAAACAACCTGGAAAAGAGTGAGCAGTAAACGTTCAAGTTCGCCGGATTGTATTAAATTATTCAGGATACCCAGGAAAGGCTGACCAAAGTTTTTCAAGGACCTCATGATAATGAGTAACTTGACAATAAACGACAGGTGAAAATCAGCATAAACAAATGGAAAGTGATGCAGAGGCGAAAAGTAAGATACTGCGAGTTAACTATTAACATGCAGAAACAGGATGATATGGTTACAGCTTTACAACTAATTAAACTTTACACACCTCCTTCTGTGCACTAAACACCGGTCAAAAACCAAGTCAATGTTAGTACTTACATGAAAAAGAAAAAAAAGAATACATGATCTAGTGATGCTATCTTAAACTCACAAGCACTTCCATCTTGAGTAGCGTAGAGAGACTTAAAAGTTCAAAACAAATAAAAGGAAAAATATTTTTCCAAACAACATATAGCAAAGGTGGGAAAGCCACAGCCGCAAGAGAAGCTGGTACTTTACACTGCTTCAAAACGCAACGACACAAACTCAAAGAAAGGAAACCCATAGGGCGGTGGAGAGACTGCAAAGACAGTCAAGCTACTGATGGGAGAATAATCTGGGAGCTATCAGTGTTTATTGTCCTGTATTTTACTCTAAACATCCACGATTGATTGCTGTTGGAAACTTGGCTGACTCAGTAGATCCAATCGTAAATTATATTCTTACGTATATTTGGTATTAGCAATACTGCCCAATCATATATGCGGATGATCATATCTACGCAGCAGAATGGCATCTGTCTAATGTTTATTTATAGTCAGTCATATTTAACAATAAGTACTTAATAAGCTGAGTAGACAGCTAGCAAATGCCAGTGTTTTATTTACCCCAGAGAAACTGAACAGAGGGTAAGTTACCTATTGCTATAGGAAAGCTACTCCCTCCCTTCCACCCCCCAACCCACTCAGCTTCACCACAGGCTATTCAGGATTTCTGACTCACAGCCACTATGATTTGGACAAAGTCACAATATTATCTCAGGTAAAAGCTGTGATATACATCATATCCCATCTCCTAGCTCAAGGAGTATTCCAGAACACCCTGCAATGGACATTACATTTTCCTCTTTGCTTCTGATTCCAGTGTACTTGATGATATATTTTTCTTTTTAACTGCCCTGTTTGAGCCACTTCTATCTGGTTAACACAAAAATTTTCTTCCTGATGATATAACATTAGCAAAAAGGGGTTGGGAAGGAGAACATCATGAACATCATTACAAAATCCATGTGAGTTAGCAGATGAATAGTAATATGGAAACTATTACAAAGACAAGCCTCCAGTTCTCATTCTGGATTACTCGGATCAGTGGGTCAGGAAAATCCTGAACACAATCCGGCTGCAGGATGGCAGGATCTAAGAAAGAAGCGTGTATCACATCTCCTGAACACTCATCTTTACCATTGTTCAGGGCAGGATATTGGTCTAGAAGAGGCACTTATCTGATCCACTACAACTGTTCTTATAGTACATTAAAAAATAATAATAAAAAGTTAAACTACGCACACACAAAAGGAATAATTTCTTTTCATATATAAAGTGGAAACAGAAAAGTAACCTAAAACTATTGTTTGTTGATATGTAGTTGAACATTCTACATATTAATGTTATCATAATGTTTGAAGTCCAACTCTTCTGAATCAATAGCCACACAAATTGAACATCAATTAAAACATTTTTGAATACGGAATTCATAAATTCATCATATGTCTGAGAACAACATCTAAATTATTTACCTCCTTCTGATCAAGCTGTAGAGAAGATTTTATCAAATCACGAAGGGCAGTAAGTTGTTTCTTTTCTTCATCTTGTGTCTGCTTTATCTATGGAAAGACATTGCCTTTATATGCTTTCTGGATGCAACTTTAAGTTTCTATGCATTGCAATATAACATTTCAGATGTCCTGAACAACCAGATCAACTATTCTGTGTTTCTGTAACATCTGGGTTTATTTTCATGGACTAGTCCATTGTTACGTGTTCACCTTCTACGCGTGCATTATTTGAAAAGCAAGCTAAAATAACATACAACTCAGCATGCTCTGTTCTGTTACGCTTTAATGGTTCACTATATCTAATTCAATTAAATTAGTCTCTGAAATACTAATTAAATAACTCCAATAAGATTGACAGATGACTTAAGAAATGAAAATACAGCTTAATTTAGTGACAAACTACAACAGCAAAAGGGATTATTGTCATTCTCATTACAGAATACAAAAAGCACTTGGGTGACAAGTGAGCTTCAATTCCACATCATTACTTGCCTTGAATGAACATCGCAAGTTAATTCATTTAAAAACTGTGGTGCTATCATCAGTTTGAAAAAATGAAAGTGGTAACTATAATCGGTGCTAATAATGTAATCTGATTCAACAATTCCCACTTTAGTTTTATTTTAGTGCAACATTAAATGAGTAGTAGAATGAAAGCTACTTTTCCTAATAACTGGAAAAACAGAGTAAAAAGATTTAACAGTCAGGGCATTTTTCCTCAGTTTAGTTATATTCAAAGTTTCAAAGAACACACTTTCCATTTATAAGATACAAATGAAACACTCTTGTAGTCATATCTAATATGTATTCATATAAACAAAATCTTTCCATTTTCAGACATTAAACTACTTACAAGTAAACTTACATTATATAAGTCAGCAGCCAACTTCTCAATATATTGTTTAAGTTTATCTGCTGTTTTCAAGCCATCTTGGAAGAAACTATAATGAAAAATACCTGTGATTTATCAGGAACACATATAATTCATTACACAGAGTAGATTGTCAGGTGGAGAAAAACAGCAAAATCAATGAAACATACCCAGCTCTTCCCAGACCCAGAAACAAACAGAACCAAAACAAGCAAACAAAAATGCAACAGTAAAAAAATTCCTACTAATTTTAAGGTACGATACGTTTCAGTAGAGGAGATAGATCACTGTGACTTTAACAAGCACCAAATTAGAGAGAATATAGCTTGGCTTATTTTTATCAGTCATCAGTTTCCCCTTAGTTTCTAACATTTTTTTCTTATATTTAACTTAAGTAAAGTTCCTGTATGTTTGCCTCTATGGTTCTGCTGATGACAAGGTCGTATCTTACCAGTTTCACCTCAAGGAATTTCAAAGAAATTTCTGGCTTTTACAACAGTTTCAAAATTTACATAAACAACTAAAAACTACTAAATAAAATCAACAAGATAGTTCTAAAACTCCATTCTAGAACTATGCCTCAGGAATTAGAATGTGTTTTGTCCACAACATGTAAGGTTTTCCCTTGACCTCTTTCTCCATCACTCCCTCGCCCCACTCACTCATTTCGTAGTCTCTGGTGAACAACCGCAGCCTAAGAAAATGAAGCTGCAGACATCTGGCAGATAACAGTTACGATAAAAATTCCTGATGTAACCAAAACAACTTCAAAACAAAGGGAAACGAACACTTGCGTAAAAAAGAAAATAGTAACTAAAGCTTAAAAGCATTGCACTTACTTGCATTGTGCATGATAATACTTAATAAGGTTCTGCAGAAGGTCCACACCTTTTTTGGTCTTGATTTCATTAACCTTAATGAGATACTGTATAGACAAAGAGAAACATGTCGATAATGGTGCCACACAATCTTCAACAGTTTTCAATCAATAAAACACCATTTGCTCAATCAATTAATTATCCCTCTGTTTAACCTGGGCACTGACCCATAAGCTACCAGACCTTCACAGTTAAGCAACATATATAACAGATAACAGTTTATTTGGCCATCCATAAAAAATGTAAACCACCCCAAAACGTAAAACAAATTCAGGAAAAAGTTTCATCTCTTACAATTGTCTGAAGACATCACTTTTTAAATGCTACGGCAGTAATTACTGAAGTATTCTAAAAATATAAATACTATGCAATTTAAAGTAGTCACCCCTAAAATGTAAAGAGAACTATTAATACAAAAAGTAGTTTTACAGAACGAACGTGTCACTAACTTTTATCATTATTAGAAATTTTAGAAAGCTTCAGAAAGCACATTGGAAGACAGAGAAACAATATTTCCTGGACAGCTCAAGCATAAACCTGAAAAAATAAGAAATATTTCGCTAGTATATTTTCAGCTTGAGAACCTTAGCACAACAATCTAAAAACAAAGAAAAGTAATAAAACATAAGGATGCCAAGTTTTAGAGAGTTGCTAAAACAACCACCTTTATATTGCTGTACTATGTGACACTGAAATATCTTCGTCCACCCCCATTAAACAACAAAGTAGGTTTCACCACCTTTAAGTGAGGCCCACAAGGTACTTTTAAGTTACGGTGTCATAATGAAAAGCTGAAACTTGTTTCTTACTTCACACATCTGTAGCTGAAATAGCCGCCTCTCCTTCTCCATTTCCTCTGCTATCTCAGCTCCTGTTATTTCAGTTCTTATCATCCCATGCTGTTTTGCGTGTTCTCTTTTCTCCTTTTCAATTTTCGTACTGAAATTTTAATTAGAAAACATTTTTGAGAATTTCTTCTTTTATCATGCGATTTAATCTATCATGTGATCTAGTATCATATAGAAAAAAAAATCAAGAAATAATAAGCCATTCTGAAGATGAGTTTTTCTGTGATATCAAAACCTACATATTTTTTTAGGTTTCTGGAAGTAATGCAGTCACAAAGCTGCCCTTCCTCCTGTTAACTCTTTTCTCTAGTTCATACGCTACTTGGGGAAAAAACTGAAAAATCTCATTTTTTCTATATTATATTTTCCATTGCCTTCATCTCTGCATACTGCGGTGCAAAGCGTATGCGGAAGAAATGACTGACTTGGAAGGAAAATGGCAGAATACCTTAATCACGTATTTTTCATGCTCGTAAGACAGGAATCGAGAAAAACAATAAAGCAGCACATGATGTTTAACACCTACACTAAATGACACGACTTCCAGTCATTTAATTTTCAGCGAGTGGAGAAGAAAAAGAAAAAAAAAAGGAGAAAAATACTTACAATTTGGTTTCATAATCCTTCCAGGCTTTGTCAAAAGGCTTTTTGAGGTCCTTAGGAAACAAAAAAATTGCTTAGAATCTTTTTAAAGCTTTCTTTGTACAGTTATCAAGTTACAAACAACAAAACCCACCGATTTCTTTTTAAACTTTTCAGACAGCAGTTGGAAAAAATACTAGTTTTGAATCTTGTAAAGTGTTCCTTTCTTGTGCACCTTAAGACAGGAGTTTACAATTAAATTCTAAAGAAGCATCAAGAGTTGCACCAACTCAGAATTTTTCTTTGGACTACAAACAGAACATTAATTGATGCCAACATAAGAAACAATTTCATGGGTGGATGGAACACAGACACAGGAGAGATGAATCTGAAAACACTTCCCAAGATAAAAAGCCAGTTTTTAACACTTACCCCTTTAACACCTTTTAAGTCTCCTTTTAAGAGAGAATCCAAAGTGAAAATAACATTGTGGCTTAAACCCTGGAGCTAAAAAGAAAGACATTATACTGTTAAAATTCAAAAAGATTCATTATGATTTTATCAAACTACTGCAAACAAGTCTTTCAAGTTCAGTAATGAAGTTGCAATCACCTGAAAATTTCTAAATTAATAGTAAATTCAAGTCTGGGAAGAATTAATAAACATTCACTTGCATCAAATATTGCATCAGAAGCACTGTAACTAATCTTTACTTATATGGAGTGATATAAAACCAGAATTTTAAAAATAGTATATAAGCAAAGTTCTGAGAGCACCTCAAGGAAATCTTTGGTCTCTCGAAGCAACCATTTGAATGTTGTTTAATTTTTTAGCACGCAATTCAGTTTTGGGAATAAATGTTCCTTAGAGCCTCCTGAGCAACAGCAAGGACCTGCTGTGCCACTGGCAGGAACCAAACAAGGCACTTGCTAATCCAACCACCAACAAAAGCAGCAGTGAGAGTCACCAGACCTTTGATTATTGTTCCTTTTCTTGTCACAGAATGGTTGGGGCTGGAAGGGACCTCTGGAGATCACCCAGTCCAACCCCCCTGCTAAAGCAGGTTCACCAGAGCAGATCACACAGGAAGGTGTCCAGGCGGGTTTGAATGTCTGCAGAGAAGGAGACTCCACAACCTCTCTGGGCAGCCTGGTCCAGGGCTCTGGCACCCCAAAGGAAAGAAGTTTCTCCTCATATTCAGATGGAACCTCCTGTGTTTCAGT